>VDFB02271358.1:1063354030-1063722518 GCA_007258455.2 Sequoia sempervirens
GCTCTATCTTTCAAAAATCTACCCACACTGACCTTTACCTTCACTCTTCCTCTCACCATCACCCGTGCCAAAAATTTGGGGTCCTCAAATCCCTAGCACACAGAGCTTTTGTAATTTGTGACAATGAGCATCTAGACCAAGAATTGGCCCACCTTACCCACGTCTTCTCATTAAATGGTTATAAAAGGAAACAAATCAACAGAGCAATCTTCCAAGCCAAAGCGAGCCTTAACCTCCAACCATCAACTCCCCGACCCCCTTCCTTCCCCTTAGCCACCCTCCCCTATGTCGAGGGTGTCTCGCAAAAAATTGCCAAGATCCTCCTCAAAAAAGGCATCAATTGCACTTTCAAGCCTATCTTCACTGTTAGGAATCGCATTCCTTCCCCAAAAGACCCCCAAGATCATTTCCTCAAACCCGGTGTTTATAAAGTGTCGTGTTCCTGTGGTATCCCCTACATTGGAGAAACAGGACGATCCATCAACACAAGAATCAAAGAGCATTGTGCTGACATAAGACATGAACGTATCTCCAAATCCGCTCTAGCTGAACACTCCTCCAAGACGAAGCATCACATCGCCTTAGAAGACACCAAAATATTGTTCACTGAAGATAACTTCTTTAAGAGAAAACTCAAAGAGGCCATTGAAATCAACAATCACCCCTCCAACCTTAATTGGGATGGAGGTTGGGCTTTGAGTTACTCTTGGAAACCCCTTCTCAATAACCTCAATGCCCTCTCTCCTGATCTATCGTAATCCCCTTTCTTTCGTCTTGCTTAGTGACCCCTGCCTCATCACCCCCTTGCCTCGCTTTTTTCCTCGCTTTCATCTTGTCATTGTCTTCTTTCTTCTTTCCTCTTTGGTCTTTCCTTTTATTTTAACTTGCTAGTTCTTCTCTTTTCATGTTTTGTCTCAATTTTGGTTGCTCCCTTTCATTTTCTTATCACTTTCTTCCTTGGCTTGTGGAATTTGATAATCTTTGTTTTCTTTTTCTTTTATATTCTTTGTATTCCATGTCCTCAATTTTGCCTCATTTTAAGATTTTTTATTATTTTTATTATTTTCTTCCTTGTTTTAATTGTTTTATTCTATGGTTTAATTGTCTTAACCTTTTCTTTGTTCCTGGTTTTCTGTTTCTATTATTTTCGGTTTTATCAATCACAATTCTATTATTATTTTATCTTCACTGTTCCTTCATTCATTGTGATCTTGTGCTTGTTTTATTATTATTTTGGCTCTTCTTTAGGTTGTTTTATTATGGTTCTATCTTTCTTTTTTGTATAATTCTTTCCTTGAATGCATTCTTTTTCATTTATAATTGGTGACTTATTTTATTATGGTATTGATTTATTTGTTAGAATTCATGACTTTAATTTTCTTTTGTTGGCATTATTTATCGACTCTTGTCTTCTTGTATTGGATGTTTCATTTATTTCCTTCGTGTTCTTAATCTTATGTTGTCCTTTAAATCTCTTTTATAATTTTTTGTCTCCAATTAAATTTCTCTCAATTGGTTTTTTTTCACTTATTGTTTTCTTATTCTTTTCTTTAACTTTAGGGTTCTTATGTCCTTTGTTTAATTAGTTATGTGTTTTTCTAGGTTTTCTCATTAATTTTCTTCTTTGCAATTTCTCCAATTATTTTTCTCCTCCCTTTGACTTTCTCATCTTTTTGGATTGGTTGCCTCTCATCCTCCCCTCACCTCCATTTCCCCTATTTATATCCAAGTCTGCTATCTATTCTTCATTTCTCTCTATCTGCTAATCATCCTGATGATGGATCATGGAGTATGATCCGAAACGTTGATGAAAAAAATGGCACACAGTTTTATCCAGAAATCTTGAATACTTAAAAGTGTCTTTAATCCAACATTTGAAGTGGAGGCTTGGTGCTTTTCTCGCTCATCATAGGCAACATCTCTTCGTTGGCCTCTGCCTTAGGTATGCACGCCTTACCCTAGTTGCTATCCTACAAAACAAAATGCTAGCAAACGAGAATTCGAGACCTTAAGTTTGAGTGAGCAAAGGATTGTCATGTACAGCATACCTACTACTAAATGTGAGTCATAGAACATGCAGCAATTTGCATCATAATGACACTGCAGGTCAAAGAAAAGTGGTGTATTTCCTTAAGGATGGGATGGTAGCCACTTTTGGCCAGTAGGACACCCATGTCCTATGGGATATTTTGCATGCACCATAGCTTCCTCTCTTAGCTTACATAATTTGTGTGCATTAATAAAGAGGACAACCAGTATATCCAGTCATAAAAGATGTAATTGGGAAATTTTTTCATAAATGGAAAAAAAATGGAAATGGAAATGGATCTTTTTATAGTCCATGATACCAGGAGATTTGTTTTTGGTTTACAGATGGTTTATAGTAATATAGGACTACTCCATACTCCATGCAGGAGGCACTTAACTGTGCTACAAACGAGACGTACATACCCTACCCCCTGCAGGATTTGAACTTGTGACCTATCTTTCAGGAATACAAGTTCACCATTAGGCCAACTCAGGAGTCCACTATTTAACCAACTCAAGATATTATGACTGGTTTAAACGTTCAAAATAAAACTAGCAATCACACCTTCATGTGCAATGGGTATGCCGAAGATTTGATAGAGATCATTATTATAATTGTTGGTATTCTATCTGATAGATACAAATTGGAAAATGTGAAGTGTGGTTGTATTTAAATAACTGAAGATGTGTGTTTATTTCTTCTGTAAGAATTCATTAAATATAGTAGAGTGTGGCATAACAGTGTACAGAAAAGTGCACAAAATTTCCAATAATTAACATTTAAATGAATCCAAAATGTATCCCTCAAGTTGTTTGAGAATTATAAACTCACATCTATGGTCACTTCACAAAGTCCGTCATATGTGAACAAATTTAAGGAATTTGTTAGCATCATAAATGACATAAACTGATTTTGAAAAAGTTATGCATTTGTCTATGGACAATAATATGTTTTTTTTTTTGAAGTTTAAGTAATTATAGTATAAATTGCAGAATATGGATTGAATTGTAACTAACTTGGCTTAATTTTTATAGTTATAAACCCACTGCATATATGAGTCAAACTAAAAACAACTAAGAGAACTGACGAAAATAGATGAAGCTTTGTAAAGAGAACTCTATTAACATATGAAGCTGATCCAATCTATACTGCTATGTCTTTGGAAATAGCTATGGAAACCATTGCATTTACAGGTTCAGCAGAATGTGCCATACATTCATTTGGTCTTAAAAGTACAAGCATAAGTAGAGTGGCAGAAAACTGAGAGGAAATATCTACTGTATAATGGAAAAGCTCTGTAATGAAGAATGTATCAAGTGTAACATATGAAGATATTCTAATCTGTATTGTTCAGTATGTGAAAGAAGCTCTGGCAACGATTTCGTTTACATGGCAAGTGAAATGTAATATGGTATGAGGAAAACTGTCATAAAAATAGCTTGTATGTTCAAAACAGCCTTGAAGAAGACCAATTTTTTTGTACAAGTTATAGATTGTCAGCAGATAGAAACAACAAGAAATTGGCATTATAAATGAACAGCCAAGATTTAATTACAAATATGCAAAGAGAGTTTCAATGCAAACAGAGACTGAAACCTCACATCATATATAGCCTATCGATTAATATGAAAAATATTTCTATTATAATATCACTTCATTAACATTAAATAATGTTATATTGAATTATATATAGCTGCTCATCAAACTTTTCAAATCACTTCACTTTCTATAATCTAACAATTACACAATTTATTAAAATAAAAATATATACATATACATATACATATAAAATCTTTACAATTACACTCCTATGAATCAAAATTGAAAAAATTGAATAAGGAAAATATGTCTAAGATAACTAAATGCTTTCATGGTGGTGGGAATAAAAGTACAGTTTGGTGAGAGATAAAGATGGGGTGGGTGGTAAGATATGACATTTGTGAATCATGGCTAATGAAGCAAACTCATATGTTTATTTTCATAAACATGTTTAATCACTCTTTGTCATGACGAAAGCTCTGAAAATTCAGTTCACATGGGAGCTCAAGAGACAGGGAAAATGAATGTTTCATGTTGACTGCAGGAATTTGGGTTTTGTTAGATGAAGCAGACATGATAAGAAGTTTTTCTCAAAATTCTTTCACTTGGTTTTTGTACATGCACAATACTCCCTGTTGATTAGAGGAGGTAAGAACAAGAGTTTCCAAAGTGGGGTGCTCTGTTATAATATGCTAAAGAAGATAATGCCTTGCAGAAGCAACAATGAGGGAGTTGATTGTCCAAACCACTCTCATTTTCAACTTCATAATATATGATATGATATGGTTATACTATATAATATAACCATATTAATTTGGAAATTATTATTTACTCTAGACAATCATTAGACTTTTCCACCAAAAGACATATCCAATTATTTATTTTAATCTAGTATCTCTTACTTCTCAACTGCTTACATATAACATTTTAAAATCCATTCAATAAAAACCTTTCAATTAAAATAGACATTTAAAAAACCATAAAAGATTTGATATAAATGAATGATATTGATTTTAGTTGCAAAAAGAAGAAAAAGTTCATTGAACACTGTTTCTGTAAATAGTGTTAACAATGATTGAAATAAACTCTAATAGTGGACCTCAACTTTAGTTTAATACGACTGATTTGACATTCTTTTGAAGGGTCAATTTGATTTTGTACAGACAGTCCAACACCCAAAGTAAAGAAATATTTAACTCTTTAAGTATATTTGTACTCAGAATATAGATGTCAAAGGCATTTTTTCAATAACTATTAAGTATTTTTGTATTTAGAATATAGATGTCAAGGCATTTTTTCATTTTTGTTTGGTTATGTCTAAAACAAAACATCATAAGAATAAAGTTCCATACAGGCTGACTCATAAAATGGCTTTGTATGAAAATAAGATTATGATAAATATATAGATGATACATATACACATAAAATATATCTATGTATAGAAAAATACGTCATGCATATATACACATTTGGGTTTTAGACCCCTGTGCCAATTTAACATTATTCACCTTATGTCAGTGATCTGTAAGCATAATATAGTAAAACAGCTGCGAATTTTTAACATATCAAAAATAACAATTTGTTCTAGTGTTGGAATTAAACATTATTCACCTTATATCAGTGATTTGTAAGCATAATACAGTAAAACAGCTGCGATTTTTTAACATATCAAAAATGACAATTCGTTCTAGTTTTGGATTATTTCAATCTGGGTTGAATAACTGACCATTCTAAAATGTGCATCTAGTGTTTTTCAGTCCTGTACTGTCCTCTGTACTTCTTAAACATATGTTTTAAGTCTAAACGCTAATTGCTAGAGTGTTGGCCGTTGATTCAGCATGAGGTGGGAATAATCTAATACCTCAAAGCTACCTATAAATGATCCAATTCTAACTATACCCAACATAATGTTCAATAGATTTCAAAATAGACTGGATAGTCCATGTTATCACGTAAAGCCAAAAATTATTTCTCAGAAGCTCCCAAAACAAGAAATACAGAGGAAGAGATTTGTTCATTAACATTCATACAGTGTGATGTTCACCCTTAGACTGAAATAAGCATTTCCCTCATTTGAACCAGTACAAATGGTGGCAATTCCTCTTGCCATCAAGAAATCACCAATACCACACAAAAGATAAATCTCTGTACTTGGTGAGGATTGGATCTGCTCCATTGAAAGTGATGGTGCCCTTATAATATGTTGAGTTGAGCACAAATGTGAAGCCAAACCAAGCATTGAGGGTATTCTTCATGTCATAGAAGTAAAAGACCTAAGCTCTACTCACTGGAGGAGAGTGCTGATTGTTATCCAAAGTGATGGGATCATCAAACACAACAAGATTTGCAAAATATTTATTGCCAGTCAAAATGGTGAGATTGGCTCCTTCAGGGGCTGCAACAAGTGCAGATGTTGCATTGTCAGCATTTTTACCATTGTAGAGTATATCATGAAAATATAACACAAGGTTTCTATAGGGCTATGGGAGCTTCTTCTTCCAGCTATGACAATCTAAGATTTTAGCAAGATGACAGACACCAGAAGCCACAGAAAACACAAATGCAAAACTCTTAACAGCTTTTGGGAAAAGATATATGCAAATCTCTCCATGCCCAGATATGAGTTGGCAGGTGCAAATCCAAATTCCACAACCTTCGCCAGTTTCCTCCCTGCCTGTGCCAAAATGGGAGCTTTGGAACAGGGCATGGACATCCATCAAGGAATTCAGAGATAAATAAATACTGTCTTCACTAGAAGCAGGTGATTCCCATGGCAACCACCACACCAACTGTGAGAAACTCCGTGAAAGCTAGAAAATGTTTGCAGAAAAACAACTCTTCAACTCCTCATCTGATTTCAATGACCATGAGTTTTGCAAATAAAATCCCTATGAAGTTTTAATATCTCATTCAAATGAATGTGGCGGTTGTTTCTTTTTTGTAAATATGATCTTGGCAGCTATAGAACATTGTGGTGATGTTGGCAATTGTCTTTGTGTGCTTTGTAGGGTAAATGCTCTGTAAATTCCTAGAAAGAGCATTCAAATCCATTAATTTTATGGGTAATTTGTTTGATAATAGATTATGTGTTGGTTGTTTGTTTTTTGCGAATTTGATAATGTTAGCAACCAGAGAACATTGAGGTGATGCTTGCAACTGTCTTTGTGTGCATTCTATTCAGTATCCATTAATTTTATGGGTAATTTGTCTGATAACAGGTTAAGGTAGACTTAATGTTGGTAGTTTCTTTTTTGCAAATCTGATAATCTTAGCAACAAGAGAACATTGAGGTAAAAATTCAACACATCTAACAGAAATTCTGTACAAATTGAAAAAATAAAAAAAATCTTCAGACAAGTTGAACAGACGAATGGAGTAATTTTTTTTTTTTTAAAAGCTGAAAAATGCCAAGTTTTTCCAGAAGAATATGACTATAGCAAAGGCAAAGTCTTACAAACAAATTTAACGGAGAAAATTTTTAAAAATCAAAAGAATTTGAAAGGAAACATACAGTTCTGCTGGTCGTGTAAACCCTAAACAGAGTGTTCAGCATTAGTAGAGTTAAAATCGCGCCCTGCTTGTCTACATCGTACCAGTGATAAATCAAACCGCCTGAGCCATGTTGAGGGTGTTGTGAAGAAAATATCTCCAAGCCCATTAATTTCCTTAATACCCAGAACGAAAATGCCTACTAAAAAAATCGCTAGGTAGTTAAGCAGCTGAAAGCAATACAGGACGAAATATTTTGTTTGACATAAATGCATCAACAAGGAGATTTTTCTGCCGCCTACCATCTGCACTAAATGCATGACCAAGCCTCCCGTCGGCCGTAAATGCATAAGCAACGAACGAGCCAGATCAATGAAATGGCCTTGCACTGCAATTGTAACCATCGATAGGCAAAATTGAATTGGCAAACTCCATTGAGGGAACGCCTTCGGCGTAATAAATCAAGCAGCCACTTAAAAAACATTCTCTAAATTGTTGCTATTTATATAACAAAAATTAAGGTATACCCAATTCCTTTAAAATACAGAATATGTATAATCATGATGCTACAAAAATTTCATAGTATTGTTACATTCTACTAAGTCGTCCAAAAACATGAGCCATTAAATGTAAACAAATTGTATTAAAAAAATACCTAATATTCTAATATAACACAAATTTAAATGACAAAAACGGAAATCTATTATCATGATGCTATATTAAGCAAATTTCAATAGCCGAAAATTTATTCTGCTAAGTCGGATTCAAAAACTTTGGCCATAAACTTTAAACAGATTGTTTTGTTTTTAAATACATACCTAATATTCTAATATAACAACCAACTTGTGCATGAATCTATACTCAAAGATTTGAATTTATTACGGATAGGTCTCATTTGGTGACAGATAAGCTGCAAGCCTGAGATAAGTGGCTATAACAAAATCCCCATAAAATCTGAAGATATCCCATAGTATGATGACCATTGAAACCATACATGAACCGCTAAGCGATCTACAAGCAACAATTTGCAAAACAAAATCCATAGTTTGCTGCATGTTCACAAGTGAATTGCTCCTTAGCTTAGACAACTTGAATTAACTCTTAAGTCTTAACTGAAGGAACAACCAACAAACAAAAATACAAAAGACGTTAACTAGGAAACTTCCACATAAGGTGTTGAAACTTAGCTTCAAGGCCCCAACAAAATAAGAAAATGCGGATATACTAAGCAAAATATTATATAAACTGCCATTATTCAGATAACAAAAATTAAAATGTTCCAGATATCTTTGAAAAACAAAATATGCATGATCTTGATTCTACATTAAGAAAAAATTTAGCAGCTCAGTATATTCTGCTAAATCAGAATTGTAAACAGATTGGAAAAAGCATTCCTAATGTTCTAATATAACAACCAAGTCGTTCATGAATCTATGCTCAAAGACTTGCTATCTTTATACATAATACTCAGTGGTGACAGAAAAGCTGCAAACCTCAGCTTAAATAACAAAAACAAATCCTCATGACCCCTAAAGATCTCCCTTTTAACATGATGTCCATTGAAACTATATACAAGCTGTTAAGCCTCGCACAAGAGATGTATGTAAAACAAAAGCCGCAAATAAGACATTCCTTCTTCCAAAAATGACACAAGGTACTAAGCAGCATACTGATTGCAAAACATATTGCCACCTCAAGAGTAATGAATACAGAATTCCTTCTTACAAACAAGGAATACTGCCTCTTAATAATTTAAATTAGTAATAACCGTTCGTTCAAAACAGCCACCTTTAACAAAGGCACAGTACACAAGTAAATTAAAAATAAACCTCTGATTTTGCTGTGGTAAAAGTTAACATGACATTACTTCTTCAGCCTGAAACTTAAGTCAAAACCTGTGATTCATTTTTGAAGCATATAAATTGGCCTGTTAAAACCAGCCGTACTATTTGGTACATGTGCACTGATTCTTTCCATTGATCTGAAACCAATCTTATCAAGTAGAATATCCCTAAAAGTGTGTGGCTTATAAACAATATTATGGAAATTCTCTTGTGCAGCATCAGAAACAAGGTGCTTTTTTACATAGGATTTCCATGGTTGAGGCTCTAAAATCAAAATGCCACCTGGCCTAAGAACTTGCCAAATCTTTGCAAATAGATTAATTAAACCTGTATCGCCCCAATTTAGGTGGACCCATTTGGTGACACTTAAGCAGAGCACTGTATCATATATTCCATCAAACTCAGGATAGGATTTCTGAATGAAGTTTTCAGTTCTGAAGCGAACTCTTTCAAGCAGACTCTGATCTCTGACTCTTCCTTCCACATTATGTAATACATTGTCCTGTGACAACATGCTTATTCTATCTATGACAGATTTCTTGCATACAATTTCCGCTTTATTTGCACTTGCTTCAACTTTGGAGAACTGTTTCCTCCTACCAATAACCTGAAATCCATTTTCTCTGATATCATCTTCATATGACTGATCCCTCCTGTCTAGACTTTCTAAATCATTTATTCTGTCCTCATCTTCATATGATTGTTCTCTCATGTTTGTATCTTCACCTTCATCTGCATGCACTTCATGCTTTTCTTCCTCAGATTGTTTATTTCTTTCAATGGTTTCCTTAAAACCAGCAACTGTTTTGAGGTGACTTCTTGCTTTCCATATAAGCCTATCATCAATATCTATGCCCACGATACTTTTGCATGCAAACTTTTGTGCAATGCTGATTGTAATGAAACCCTCGTTGCAGCCAATATCTAGGCAGTTCTTACCTTCAAACCACTCCTTCCTTAAGACCTTCATCCTTGGGTCTTCATCCAAAGTCTGATCAATTCGGTAATTATAGTAACTATGGTAGTTGCCATAAATATAAAAAAATCTCTTCTTCTTAGACTCTGTCAATTGACTAGATGAATTTTTTCCTTCATCTTTCCTTTTGTTTTTATTTGGTCTATGCTCCATAACCACGGCAGTGTTATTTACTATTGTAATTTCACCTGTACAAGTGTTCACAAAATACATATCAGTGCAAATTCTAGAAAAGAATATATATCTCAGTTTCAAAATCACATCATTCACATTTTTACTACAGGCAAGAATGAGAGAAAATTAAAAACAACTTTAAAAGATTAAAATATAGACAGTTGATTGTATTGTTTGACTCAAGGGGAACACACTTCCATTGGTAAACTTTGTTCCTTCTCAGAGCAACATGAACAATACAACAATGAGTATCATGCTTCAATTGCACAACGATCCTACCATGAATATCTTACCATCATGAGCCCTAGCCATTTCACCAACCATTTTCTGGCTAGTAACAGAGAATCATCAACTTGGGTAGAAATGCACAAAGAGAATGCTCCATAAACATGCTTAAAAGCCTCCATCCATATAGGTAATCCAAAACCTGATTACAGATCATAACAATACTTGGGGATTATAAAGGTAATATCAAATATGTTTTTTATTTACAATTACATGTACTAACAAGTATAGATATCTTAAATAAATGTTTGTAAAAAATCCAAGAGACATCCGTCTTGAAATTTACTTTAAGAGTTATCTTATTTTACTTTAAAACTATTTTAGAATTATTTTATTTTAATTACATTGTTTATTTTTATTTGAAGAGCTATTTTTGTTTTAATTAAGAGTTGTTTTACTTACAAAAATTTTATTTTATTAAAAATTATTTTATATTTTTTAGTTTTTTATAAATATATATTCGTGTTAATTTTAGGATCAGAAATGAATAAGCAGAAACACAGAATAATAAACAATAGAACACAGCACTTTTACCCTGGGAAAACACTCCTTCTTGAGGGAGAAAAACCCAGCAACAATTAGATCTCATATATTGAATAACAGAGCTGCAATATGCTTTACAATGAGGCCACACACCAGGCCGATCTGGCGCAATAATAACAGCACCTCTCTAGATGCAAATATATGCTCAATGAAGAATGATAACCTCCTTGAAACAAATGTCAATCTGCTGTAAGTGAAGTGAACTCTTGATGAAATGTGAACTTGTTTTAATTGAATTAGATGATTTGATGAAACAACTTTCACCTTGTATATATACCTCTCAAGGTGTCTTTTCATTTGAAGGGTCAGCCTCTATCATAGAGAGACGGCATTTCAAAGGAGAGGCTACTTTTCTCTTGAGTTGGCCTTAAACATAAATTAACATATAAATAACAACTCCGCCTAAGTCAGCCTTGAGTTAAATAATATTATTTCATTTAAGTTTGTTAGAGAACGAGATCTCTTGCTGCTAACATCAACACTCCCTCTTAGCTAGGGAGATATCTTTCCAGATACCCATGTCATGGAGTCTCTCAACATGACACCCACAATGACTATAGTGTACACCCATTTGTGGAAAGCTCAAAAGTTCATCATGGAGTCTCTCAACGTGATGTCGTCATGGAGTCTCTCAACATGACGTCCACCATGGCTACTCCCATGTGTGGAAAGAAACACATGTACAAATGCACATCACGGAGTCTCTCAACGTGATGTCGTCATGGAGTCACTCAACATGACATCCACCATGGCTACTCCCATGTGTGTGGATAAACACAAGTACAAATGATACATCACGAAGTCTCTCAACGTGATGTTGTCATGGAGTCTCTCAACATGACATCCACCATGGCTACTCCCAGAGGGAGGGTGGAAAGAACCACATCTCCGTCTCAAAGATGGACAAGGGCCTTCACCTCAAATTTCTGTCTCAGAGAAAAATGCATTACTCAAGGGCTTTCACCTCAAATTTCTCCGTCTCAAAGAAAAATGCATTAATCAAGGGCTTTCACGGTTTCACCTAAAATTTCTCCATCCCAAAGAAAAATGCATTAACAAGGGCTTTCACCTCAAATTTCTCCGTCTCAGAGAAAAATGCATTAACAAATTTTCATGATGATGTAACTCCCTCTGAAGCTCCAAGTACTTGCATCAACCTCCGGACCTCCTCGTCCAAGATTGCCTGCAATACTTGCCTTAGAGGAATGGTTTCCAACGCACACCTTCGGTACTGCTAAGAGTTTAGGATTGTCCTTCTCGATCTTATCCCAGATCACTCTATTTTGAATAGGTTTGCGAAGCTACCAATGTCAAATCCAGATTGACTATCTTGTGCAATTTTGTTCTCAGCAGCTAAAGAGGTCCTCCAAGGATTTTAGCACCTATCCTTGCAATACTGCAGCCCACATAGCTGACACCTTCACTTCTTCTCAGAAGTCACAAAACTCCCTCTTGATCCCTGCTTCAGAGATTGCAAAGAAATCCTCTGGAAGTGATCTCCCCTCCATTGACTGATCTCAGAACCTTAATCCTATTCCAAGACATGCTCTTAACTTGAGCCTTGAATCCTCGGAATTTAACTCCCTCTGAATGTCATTTCCTCCTCTTCGAAGTAACTGATCACAATGACAATCTGAATAGGTTCTTCCTCTTTGAGAGAAGCCTCTAGTTATGTGTCACCAACTCAGTCTCATGGCAGCAAGTTGTGTCTCCATGCTTGATCATCTCTCCAGTCAGCATGACTTTCTCACAAGATGCCTCAAGCTCTTCCTCTCTATGCAATCTCTCATCACCCTTTTGCTCCTTGATCCGTCCTAGAAGCATTTTAGAGAGAGATTACTAATAGTTCATAAAATCAAACTATCCCGAAAAAAATACCAATGCTAGAAACATACATGATTCACTATTCCAATGTTATTTCATGAATTAATAACTACATAAGAAATTCATGAACATTATTCAAAGGTATGGAATACTTATCTCTTTATTGATTAATCTTCCTCGTAATCCACCAATTGCTCTTTTTTTTATCTTTGCACTTAAAGATTCAAATTTGGAGATTGCTTCCAACGATTGCATTATTTCAAAGCCATGACTCCTAAAAAAAAATACGACACTACTAATTTTACAACCATCTAAGTAAGCATCAATCACAAGAGATATGTCGTTTTCTTGATTCATTCTTCAATTCCCACAATTCTCTTCCTCGTAAGCTTACACTGGGAAATATTTTCAAATATAATTAACGTTGCTTTCGACATGAATGAAACGGCAGAATCTAGATGCCATTGATTTTCTTAAATATATTTTGCATTCCCAAAAAATAGACTTTTCAGTATCAAAATGTCCATTCAACTTCTCCTGACAAAATTGAGATGAAGTTAACATTTTTCCTTTCATCCTATGATTTCATGAAGTTGCGATATCCATAGAATGGCAGAGGTGTAGAAATATTGGCATAGATAAATCAAGACTCCCCCTGAAGTCTGGTGGCAACTTATTCCATAGACCAAGTTGCTCCCAACTACTCCCGACTGCTTCTGATAAGGCTTGAATTTGATTTGGAATACTCTTCATAGGCCCGTCAACTTCAATAATTGCTTCTTTCATCATTGGAAACTGGATATAATCCCATCTTCAAGAACCTCAACACCTTCAAAGATACCATCAGGTATCCAGGTTTTTGAGACATAACCTGATATTGTTGACAATTCCAACGACTTCAATAATATGAGATAGCCCGATAACTTAGACTGGCAATAGTGATTTACTTCACTAGCCTTATCAAATCTTTTGTTAATGGCGATGCATACAAATAAAATAATCAGCAATAGATTTTAAGTATCGCAGCTCCCTTTTAAATTATTTGAATATACTCATCCACACTACCAGGAAACTCAACAGTCCCTTACAAATGTAATCCTGATATTGGGATGTCCCTCGATTCTCCTGTAGCTGCTTCTGATGAAGAACAATTCTGACAAAAATAGTTACCTTAACAAACTGCCCCGCACATATATACAAGCACTCAATGAAAATGATGCTCTAGGTATGAATCCGTCAATACAATCAAAGGTAACAACATTGAGGATAGTCGATAACCATAATCCCAAAACTCCATTCAATCTTCTTTTCTACCCTCAGATTGCTTAAACAATTCCTGATCAAATCTTTACTTAAACCCGCTCTAATACCATGTTAATTTTAGGATCATAAATGAATAAGCAGAAACAAAGAATAATAAAGAATAGAACACAACACTTTTACCCTAGGAAAACCCTCCTTCTCAAGGGAGAAAAACCCAGCAACAATTAGATCTCATATATTGAATAATAGAGCAGCAATATGCTTTACAATGAGGCACACACCAGGCTGATCTGGTGCAATAATAGCAGCACCTCTCTAGGTGCAAATATATGCTCAATGAAGAATGATAACCTCCTTGAAACAAATGTCAATCTGTTGTAAGTGAAGTGAACTCTTGATGAAATGCGAACTTGTTTTAATTGAATTAGATGATTTGATGAAACAACTTTCACCTTGTATATATACCTCTCAAGGTGTCTTTTCATTTGGAGGGTCGGCCTCTATCATAGAGAGACGACATTACAAAGGAGAGTCGACTTTTCTCTTGAGTCGGCCTTAAACATAAATTAATATATAAATAACAACTCCACCTGAGTCGGCCTTGAGTTAAATAATATTATTTCATTTAAGTTCGCTGAAGAAAGAGATCTCCCACCACTAACATCAACAATTGGCTGTGTTTTAGTTTTTACGCACATAATCACAACATGACACTCCATGAATTGTTGCTATAGTAGAACACTTATCAGCATAATTATAGGCATAGTATTAATAACTATAATTAAAAAGACAGTTAAGGAATGTCTATATAAAATTTTAACATACCAACAACTAAATGGTGATATGGTGTGTAATAGAGGAAGGAGAGAGCTGGTGCTAGGGAAGATGAAAAGCCACCCTCCATTGTCATTGCTTTCTTCTTCCTTGTTCTTTTTCCTTGGTGGTATTGGTGTCTTGTGTGTTGTTTTTCTATCTCTATTTTGCTTTGTCTAAGTTTTATGTGTTTGTAATTGCTCAAGAGGTTTTAGGTTTGACCGGTCCATCCGACTCCATCATCCTTTTTCTTTTGTTTCTTTGTCTTTGTCGGCCTGGTTATCTATTGCCTTAGTTTCATTTCCCCGTAAGGGAAGAGAAAGTATGTTGTCAGTGGTACAAGACTGCTCTAATGTCGCTTCATGGTGACTCCTTGGGGTCTGGTTCAAACAACAATGGACAGAGTTGTGATAAATCTTACAGGAGTGTTTTGGTTGCAGAGGAGAGCACGGTTATCCTGGAAGGTGTTGTTTTCATTTAGAATGGAAAAGGCCAACAAGGAGACTCTTGCCAAGGTAACTACTTTGCTGGTTCCTTGAAAATCATGCCTAATAAAGAGATGTTGAATGCTAGACCAGAAATAATATGCAGTCTAGAGAAGACTCTTATTTCATTTTTTTTAATTCTCATTGTTTTTCTTCTCTTCCTGGTTAGTATGCTCTTCTCATATGAATCAGCTTGAGAAATTGACTAAATCTTATCTATGGTATAATGGTAAAGGTGGGAAGAAAAGACACGCCATTAACTGGGATTTTTATTGCAAACCTAGACTGGAAGGTGGTATGGGACTTAAGAATCTTTTTTTGCAAGGTGTTTCTTTAGCATGGGTTTAAGCCCTAAAAATTACCAATTAGAAATAATACTGAAGGTGGTTTTCCTAAAGCTAAACCAATGTGAAAAGTTATTGGTCTTGTTCACTTGCTGTTTGACAATTTTAGCAATCATGTTAGGGGATTAGTTGTTTCTGGCTCCATTTGGAAAGCTTGGAAGAAAGCTGATAAAATTCTGGTAGATTGGAATGTTAAAGATACAAAAAGTAATCCCTTCTATCCTTTCAGATCTATATGGTGATCTATTGAAAGTGATGGTAAACCCCTCACTCTTCATAGGGGATTCTCTGCTTTTAATTGGTTTATGAAAAGTATAAACAATTTATGCTTGTGATTGTATGGGAAACCCTGCTTCTTAGTATGAAGGCAACTGGATTATATTTTTAGTTTTGTATATTAACCATTGACCTATTTCATTTAAAAATTCCAAACCGCTATTTTTAGCTTCCTGATTTGCTATTTGTCTCATGCAAGCTTCATATAATTTTTTTCCAACATTTTTTCAAATAAATTATCTTGCAACCTGATCTCATTACCACCCAAAACTTCAAAATGTAAACCTAAAATCCTAAAACTCTTAGCTCTCTAACCTACAATATATATTCGTATACACACATATATTGATAACACTATTTTCATAATACAGAGTACCTCAAATATCTGTCAAATACTTGCATAGATTTCAAGAGACACTTGATACAAAAGCCATGAAATCTTCTTCTCTTTTCTTCCAAATTTTTAAACACTGTCATTTACATTCAAATTTCATAAAATCATTTTCAAGCATTTTATCAAACAGTTACCATGCAACCTCGTGCCGTATGTCCCTCGAAACTTCAACTCGTATAACTCAAACCCTAAAACCCTCAAAAAAGGCATAAAACCCAAGAACCCATTACACATATACGCCGTTCAAATCCATTCTAACAAGGAAATAAAAACAGCAGAAAATAGGGCTGTGAATGACAACTTTAGCAACGTACCATTTACGCATCATATTTCAAAGTATGCAAATATGGAGCAGCATTTAAATTTTATAAAATCACTTTCACGCATTTTATCAAACAGTTACCGTGCAAAGTCTTCCCCTATCTTTCTCAAAACTTCAAGCCGTACAACTAAAACCCTAATGCCCTCAGGAACCCTTGGCCTAAAACTCTAAAACCTAACGCAGTTAAAATCCATTCCGGTTAAGAAAAAAAATTGTAGAGCAGTGAATGACAATTTTGGTAACATACCATAGAAAGCATCAAATTTCGAAAATAAGGAAATATTACGTAATAATAGCAGACATTTGAATGAATAAGGGATCAGCTGTCATACCAGTTCATCTCAAGCTGTGCTGCAGGGTTCCGCTGCGCTTCAAAATGTTTCTCGCGTTCATAATTTTTTCTTGGCGTTTATACTTTTTTTCTTAAATGAAAAAGGGTTTGAAAAAGATGAAGTTGAGGGTAAAACTATTAATGACAATTTTTTATTTTAGAAGACATTTTAAGAAAGTGAAGTACTTGTGGTCGGCGGTACTATTATAATCAGTTTTGTTTTTTTTTTAAATAAAAAGATGATTCGTAATGATCACAAATATAAATATAAATTTTAAATTTTAAAAATTCAAAACGTTAGATAACAAGTGACGCAAGGGTCGAGTTGAAAGGTCAAAAAAATTTTAGTTATGAGTGAGAAAAAGGAATTAGATAGGAGATAGGAATATAAATGTATTAAATTTAGGTAGGAAAGTTTGAAATAATTTGCAATGGTGCATTAATGCATGGAATGTGTAGGGTCCATGGGCAACGTGGTCCCAAAATTGTATATTTGGGCCCCATGTATACATAGACTTTTTAATAGATATTCCAATGAATACTTGTAATTTTATGAGTTTGTACACATTTGCAACAAGAAACTTCCTTTATGATCTTATTCAAGAAGCAAAAATGTATTGTTGTTTTTTTTAAATTATTAAATGCAAGTAATCTTAAATGTTTGTAACAATGCTTGAGTTATCTGTGTATACATACATGCATGTATACATGTATCCACGTGCACATAATGCATAGAAGAGTGACAAGCATTGTCGGCATCTGAACAAGTCTTAAAGCACAAGGAGACTCAAGTTGCATTTGCAGTATTAGAAGAAAGAAAACAAGAGAAATAAACTACTTATGAACAATGCACAATTTTTAATTTTTTTTTTTTAATAAACCTTTCGCCCCATAAATTCATTAGTCATTTCAATTCCAACAAAGTTTTGATGTAGGAATACTTCGAAAGCATCAAATATCATTTGCAACAATTTACAAAAACATGTGTCCAAAGGCCAAAAAATATTGCATTTTTTACATGTCCCTGCATTATTGCATATAGACACATATCTATATGCATTTTCAAACAAAGTTTACCATACTTCTTTTTTTTGCTTCAATGTCTATTTCTAAATAAAATTATGTTTAGTGTGCTAGTGTAATGTGTATTTGTAAACTTTTTTAAGATCAATTAATCTTTTTTTTAATTTAATATGAAAGTTAGTTCTATATAAAGCTATTGATTTTATTAGAAATAAGATTTTAATTTTGTTAATGTAATACGAAAACTTATTTTTGTGTATAGAACAATGTAATTATATTACAATAAATTCTTAGATGAATCACTAGAAAGCTATTGTTTTTATTATAAATAAGATTTTAATCTTGTGTATGTAATACGAATAGATATTTTTGTGTATATATACTAAACAAAAAATAATTTGCAAAGATATAAAGAACCTTATTACGTAAGATAAAATGTAGCTACACTAAAATAGTTGATATGTTTATAGCACTTTGCATTGAGAATAAAATGTAATAATTTGATTTATTAAAATGTAATAAGTCAAATAAATATTACAATAAATTCTTAGATGAATCATTAGAAAGCTATTGATTTTGTTATAAATAAGATCTTAATCTTGTTTACGTAATATGAATAAATATTTTTGTGTATATATATTAAACAAAAAATAATTTGCAAAGACATAAAGAACCTTAATACCTGAGATAAAATGTAGCTACACTTAAATAATTCATATGTTTATAGCACATTGCATTGAAATTATTGAGAGAGAAACATTTGTAACAATGCTTGAGGCATCTATGTATACATGTATGCATGTACACATGTATCAATGTGCACATAATGTAGACAAGAGTGAAAGGCATCCCCGGCATTTGAACGAGTCTGAAAGCACGATGAGACTCAACTTGCATTTGCAGTATTAAATGAAAGAAAATAGGAGAAAGAAACTACTTATTAGCAATGCATATATTGAAGGGAAGCATAAAAATAGGATCCATGTAAACATTTATACATGCATGGATGTGTACATGTGTCCATGTAATTTGGTATGTAAACAAGAATCTATACATGCCTGCATGAATAAAGCTAGAAATGTCAGAAACAATTTGCATTTGCAGTATTAAATGAAAGAAAATAGGAAAGATTAATTATTTATTAGCAATGCATATATCGAATGAATGCATAAATATATGGATCAATGCAAACATTTATGCATGTAACGATGTGTACATGTGCCCATGTAATTTGGCATGTAAACAAGAATCTATATATTCCTACGTGCATAAAGTTAGAAATGTCAGAAACAACTTGCATCTGAAAGATATACAAAAAACATTTATGATCGAAACAAAAGAATAATACATTATTGTTTTTTGAACAAGTGTATAAAGGATATCGAATGATGCATTTGAAAGCATGTATACATGTAAATATTTGTTAAATCTGATGATACATTTTAGTCTCCAAGAAACTGTCATATGTGCTCTTAGGTATCTGTAATAAACAGGATGTAGAAAAAATGTTTTGAAAAGAAATCTTGAATACAATTGTATGTTATGATAGTTATTTTGAAAGCCCTCGGTGTTTAATTGCATAACCTTGATATTTTCTTCATTTTTCCCTCTGTTTGGTATGGTGTGAATTTTGTTGTGATGGATGAAGGTATATTTGAGCTATAGATAGATAAAGCTATGTAAGGGTAATAAAGAAGAATGAGCTATGTAAGTGCAACAAAGAGAGGGAATTGAGAGAATGATGAGATGCAAGTAAGGTATATGAATGCCTTATGAAAAGTATTTGATATGGGAGGCAAGGATATGCGAGCCTGGATATGAGAATGAATGGAATGGCAGGAATACTTATGCATTTGCCTGGAATGCTTTTATCTGATAGCATCGGCCAATTACATTTCGCCATTTAACATATTACTTATTTTTTTGTATAGTTTGAATTTGGAGAGCTATTTGAACACATAAATTGATTAAATAAATTTAAGCAAAGGTATAGTTTAAAAGTTGGCGGCTAGAGGTACGTAATCCATGAATGTAGATTAAATGCATTAAAATATCAGGAAAATGCGAGCGCATAAATTGATTAAATAAATTTAAGCAAAGGCATAGTTTATAGAACTGGTCGGTAGACATACGTAATGCATGAATACAAATTAAATGCATTAAATGACATCTAGCTCGAGGTGAAGGCGTTGGAATGGCTTGGTGGCCACGTGTGGCCAGGGTACTTTGGTCATTTAATATAGAGTTAAGCTACTTGGTATGCATCTCTATTACTTTGTGTGTGTTGTTTTTGTGTTCTGTAAGTGCGTGTTCTGAGGAATGCAACAGATTGGTGTGATTGCAAGGCAAGCATATAAATGGATTTTGAAATGTATTTGATTTAAGAAGAAAGGACTTACAAGGATAGAAATGGAAATGAATGGAATCGATAGGGTATGAAGTGATCATTTCTTCCAACAAAGGGTGGAAGAATGTCTAGTTTGTTATTGGTTATGCTTTTTAAAATCATCATAGGGCTGAGTGTCTCAATACAAGCACAGAAAAAAGACTCATGTCCCATTTCTCACTCTCCTTTGTACCGAACAAGGTGCCGAGATCCTTGAGCTTTGACGAAATGCAACAAGAGAAGAATAGATATAAATATATAATGATATTTAAGGATACAAGAGTCAAAAGAGAAAACAAAGTAGAAGTTGTTATGCATATACTATGAAAATAATAAATACGTGGACTTTTTGATAGATATACCAATGAATACTTGTATTTCTACATGTGTGTATGTATACATTTGCAGTAAGAAATGTACTTTATGATCTGATTCAAGAAGCAAAAATGTATTTTTTTTTGTTTGAATTATTAAATGCAAATAATCTTAAAGATTTGTAAGAATGCTTGAGCCATCTATGTATACATGCATGCATGTATACATGTATCCATGTGCTTAGAATGCATAGAAGAGTGAAAAGCATCCTTGACATCTGAACGAGAAACTTGAATGGAAAACACTAAAATCGATTAGAAATAGAAATTTATAATCAAAGCATTCTAAATGCATCAAAGCACAATGAGACTCAACTTGCATTTGTGGTAGAAAACGAAAGAAAACAGGGAAAATGAACTACTTATCACCAATGCATATATGGAAGGAATGCATAAATACATGGATCCATGTAAAAATTTGTGCATGCATGGATGTGTACATGTGTCCATGTAATTTGGTATGTAAACAAGAATCTATAAATGCCTATGTGCATAAAGTTAGAAATGTCAGAAACAATTTGCATTTGAAACATATACATTATTGTTTTTTGAACAAGTGTATAAAGGATATCTAATGATGCATTTGAATGCACGTATACATTTAAATATTTGTTAAATCTGATGATACATTTTAGTCTCCAAGAAACTGTCATACGTGCTCTTAGTTATTTGTAATAAACAGGATGTAGAAAAAACATTTTGAAAAGAGCTCTTGAATACAAGTATATGTTATGATAGTTATTTTGAAAGCCCTCAGTGTTTAATTGCATAACCTTGATATTTTCTTCATATTTTTCTTTGTTTGGTATGGTGTGAATTTTGTTGTGATGGATGAAGGTACATTTGAGGTATAGATAGATAGAGATATGTGAGGGTAAAAAAGAAGAATGAGTTATGCATGTGCAACAAAGAGAGGGAATTGAGAGAATGATGAGATGCAAGTAAGGTATATGAATAAGTTATCAAAAGTATTTGATATGGGAGGCAAGGATATGCAAGAGTCGATATGAGAATGAATGGAATGTAAATGTTACGAGTTTATCATTTTTTAGTTATACACTTAAAATTAAATGCAAGAAATAAAAATTTGAATGAGGGAGCTGGATTGAATGAAAAAGGGAATGCAACAGATTTGTGTGATCCAAGACAAGCATATAAATGGATTTTGAAATGTATTTGATTTCAGAAAAAGGGACGTGCAAGGGTAGAAATGGAAATGAATGGAATCGATAGGGTATGAAGTGATCATTTCTTCCAACAAAGGGTGGAAGAATGTCTAGTTTGTTATTGGTTATGCTTTTTAAAATCATCATAGGGCTGAGTATCTCAATACAAACACAGAAAAAAGGACTCATGTCACATTTCTCACTCTCCTTCATACTGAACAAGGTTCTGAGATCCTTGAGCTTCCTCAAAATGTGACAAGAGAAGAATAGATATAAATATATAATGATATTTAAGGATATTTACTTAGAATTTATATTGCAATAACTTGAATATGACCTTCAAAAATATTGGAAAACCAATAAAATATTTATCAAATTAGAGAGATATACACTTCCTAAAATGAACTCTAAAATAACATATATCATTTTTTCTTGTCTTCATAGTGCCAATATTATTCTGTAATACCACTTGTAATGAATCAAATTGCACAATAAAACAATAGAGTAAGAAATATACTACAAATACTTGATAATAGTAAGTCAGTTTCAAGAGACAAGTTCTCAAAGTTTCCAAGAACACAATTCAGAATATGATGATAATAAACTAACTACAAGCTTCTATAAACACCCTACTTATGTCTTAGAAATCACCCAAGCTAATGTAGATTTAAAATATGGACATATATGTACATTTTGTTTTTGAGCAGCCAACATCTTATATGTAACCATTGGAGTGATTAGACCGTCTCTAGTAGAAATGCAAACAGATACATCAAGATGGATTAGCATTACCAAAAACTTGTAAAAAAAGACAAAATGAAAACAATAAATATGGTAGGTCATGAAACCGAAAAAATGCAAATGTTGATGCGTTAGAAAACAATAAATGCATGGACAGAGAAATACGTAGAGCTATTCATAGATATATGCATGGATGCATCGACAGACACATGTATACACAGAAGACAGAACTACATGGGCAGATGGAGAAATGAATTCATGTATACATGGATCCATGCATATTTGCATATAGATAAAAATGTATATGCTACATGAAAGGATGTATTCATATACACATGGAAATATACATAGGTGCATATATGCATAAATTGATGTATACATGTAGCCATAGATACATCCATACATATATAGATAGATGCATAAAGAGATGGTGAGATATATGCATAAATTGATATATGCATGATTGCATCTATGGATACACAGATACATAATGAGATGAAGAAAAAAAGATATTTATATATGCATATACGGAACCATATAAAATTGAAATATGTTTAGCATATTGTAATCAATGAGTATTTAGACCGAATACCTTGATAGTGGCATGTTAACTGTGTCATTGTTATCGAGTTTCTAGTGCTCATTTACCCTTGTAAAAATGCATATGTAATTAATTAGGTAGCTGTTAATTAGTCTTTAAATACATAAAAATAAAAAAAAGAAATAATGATAATTATCGTTGTGCATATTTCAGTTATAAATCAAAGCCAATTAATAAAGTAGCAATGGAAAATGATGTGCATGTTAATATGTTAGAGAGCATGTATTTGTCCATATGTGTATAAGGATGTCATGAGTTGTGATTTCTACTTGCATGTAGTTGTATTAAACAATTAATAGTAAGTATAGAATGACCCAATCGGGTTGGAAACTAAATATTTATGTGGCTTTTAGATGATACAAGGTTTGGAGCCATGAGAATTGTTAGATGCTAAAACGTGACAGTAATCATAGCATATCAACTAATAGGACTAGGTGGCATTCCACTCATGTCAATCTAGTTAGTTCCATATTTCTCATTTACCCTTGTTTGATCTGATATGTGACTAATTAGGTAGCTGTTAACTAGTGTTTAAATACACAGAAATAAAAAGAAATAAATAAATACAATTATGCTTCTATACATATTAGCTGTCAATGAAAGCGAAATAACAAAGTAGCAGTAGAAAACCATGTGCATGTTAATATGTTGGAGAGCATGAATGTGTGCATCACTGTATAATTATCTAGAAAGCCCTCTGTTTGACTGCGTAACCGTGATATTTTGTTCATAATTTTCTTTGTTCTGTATGGTGCAAATGTTGTTGTGATACATGATACACATGTAGGCATGCATAGAAACCATATATGCATACATACATGTATCCATGCATAGTATTCAAATATGCATAAATGCATATACCAATGTGTACTTGTTTTTTGTATGCTTCCATTGTTTGCATTTATGCCTATGAGGACAATAAACATGACTTTTAACAAAATCCCTCTATGCTTTATGCTTTCATGACAACAGAAAAGCTCAAAGCAACACACTGTCAACTTATTCTTTGAAAGCATAGCTAAAGGTACATAATTCATTGATGCAAAATCAATGCATTGAATGGCATCTGACTAAAGAGGAGGTTGTTTGGATTTCTAATTAGTCTTTGAATATATAACAATTAAAAGAGAGAAATAAGTATAATTATCCTTGGCCACATTTCACATTTTCACCTTTCAATCAAAGTCAATTAACAAAATAGCAATAAGGCCTAAAGAAGGTTCAAGGATTATGCTGATAGAAAACCATATTCTAGACAATGGCTAGAGAATTTGTTGAAATTGCTTTATAAACTTTGAAGCAAATGCATTTTTCCTTATGTTTACTTTCATTGTATATCTTAAATGGAAGTTGGGTGTCGCATTGCTGCAATGCATTTGGATACTTTGATTATAAAATCATAGTTAAGATCATTTTAAGTGTTATCCATTCAAATCTTTCATCTAAGTCTCGGAGGCAATGCATAGCTATCCCATAAAGAGAGCTTTGGAACAAAAGTACTATCATAAAGGATAGAGGGGTATTGTCAAATATTGTGGTTATTGTCGTGATAGGCACACATGCAAAATATGGAAGCATAGAGAAAGCAAGTGAACTCTTTAAAAATCCCATGAAACATAGTATTTCTATGCATCCATGCATAGAGGTATGCATGTATATATGTGTACATGTAATTATCATACATGTTGACATAATAATTAAAACAAAGAAATAATTACAATTATCCTTGTGTACATTTGAACTGTTGATCAAAGGCAATTGACAAATTAGCACTAGAAAACCATGTGTGTGTTAATATGTTGGATAACATGTACTTGTGCATAGGTGTATATGGATATGGAAACCTGAATTTGAAAATGAATGGAGTGGAAATGGTATGAATTTAACAATTTTCAGCTCTACATAGAAAATTAAATGCAAGATATAAGTAGATTATTAAATGTATTTGAAACGGGAAGAAAAGATATTGAAGCCTGAAAATGCAAATGAATGGAATAAAAAGCCTATGAAATCATCATTTCTTTCATCATAGGGTACAACAATTGCCAGTTTGTTATTGGTTATGCTTTATAAAATCATCATAGGGCTGATTGTCTAGATAGATATACAGAAGAAAAGCTCAAGGCCCATTCCTTACTCTTTGTCATACACAACAAGGTGTTGAGATCCTTGAGTTTTTAGATCATGAAATTAGGAAAATGCGAATGGTAGTGCATATCAGGTGCACTTAGTGCTTGAGGCAATAAGCAATTGCATATCTTAGTATCTTTAGATTTTAGATTGCATATGTAACATGTGCTTCATAGTCATCTAGTTAGGGTAATATGATCACTTTGTGCATATTGCTATTTAATTCTGGAAGTTGATGTTTCAAAAGTTATTTTTTTATTTGGAAAGTGGTATTTATCTGTTTTGTTGTTTGTGTTTCAAAGTGAATGCATTAAATGGCATGTGGATTTGTCATGGAATATAGATTTAAGTGACTAGAGATGCATTGTGATTACTTTGAGCATTTCAGTTTTGTTATTCTGCAGATTTGTGTAGTCACAGGAGATGTTGTTGCTGCAAAGTCAAGACCCAGAAATGAGCTACTTGATACATGTATCCATAGATACACGGATGTGGACATCCATCATGGTATCCATAGATGCGTAGATACATGTATCTATGAATACATGTATCCATAGATACATCGACACATATATGGATAGGTGCTTGTATACATATGCACATAGAAGCACAGATACATATATGCGTGGATGCATATATAGGTAGAAGAATACATAGAAACATAGTTACATGGATAGATAGATACATGCATAGTTGGATACATAAATGCTTAAATATGCATGTATGGAAATATCCATGGATTGCATATGAATTTGCATAGATACATATATCCATGCATGCATGTATACATACATGCATGTATTGTAGTACACATGGATGCATGTATATGTGTACCTATGGGCAGGATGCATGGAAGCATGTAAATAGAAGAATTTTGTGAAATGTCATAGCAATTGTCCTCATAGGCATGTATGCAAAAAATAGAAGCATACAAAAGGCAAGTGAACTGTTTGACAAAAGTCATCGAATAAATGTGGATCCATGAAATGTGGTTTGAAAGGGATTATGTAGAAGCCCTTTTGTCTATTCTGTTGACTGCATGTGAGTCCTGTAAAGACTATATATCTTCAATTGTTGTAGAGGTGTCTCATAGAGAGAGCTTTAGAACCAATGTGTTGTTAACCTATGCCATAATGAGAAGTTTGGAACAATGTAAACCTAAACTCTGCAATTGTAGCTAAGGAATTCTTATACTTTGATTATAAATTCATATTTTAAACTACTTTTAGTATTATCTATTCAAATTTCTTGTTGAAATGAGAAGGTTTCATCTGCGTTTGATAGGAATTATGTAGAAACTGTCTTGTCCGTTTTACTTCGTGCATGTGAGCCCTATAAAGTTTGTGCATTTTGATTACTTCAAAGCAGTCCCATAAAGAGAGCTTTGGAACCAAAATTATGTCAATGTGTGCGATAATGAGAGTTTTCTCCTTGAACCTTGTTATATATTGAAAGACTAAATAGCAATCCAAACAGTGTCCCCTTTAGTCAGATGCCATTGAATGCATTGATTTTGGATCAATTAATTATGTACCTTCAGCCACTAGTTTTAATCAAACAATGCATATGGATTCAGAATCAAAAGTTGTTTCCTGTGAACCCATTTTTAATTTGTCTATGCATTTGCCCGGAATGCTTTTAACCAGTAGCATCGCCCAATCACATTTCGCCATTTAACATATTACTTATTTTTTTGTATAGTTTGAATTTGGAGAGCTATTTTGTATATTGGAAAATTAGCATTTATCTATTTTCCTATTCGTCCGAGTAGCTTTATAAATCATTTTCGTCTTAAAAATATGGGAAAATGTGAATGCATAAATTGATTAAATAAATTTAAGCAAAGGCATAGTTTTAAAAATGGAGGCTAGAGGTACGTAATCCATGAATGCAGATTAAATGCATTAAAATATGAGGAAAATGTGAGCACAGTGCATGAATACAAATTAAATGCATTAAATGGCATCTGGGTAGAGGTGAACGCGCTGCAATGGCTTGGTGGCCACGCATGGGCAAGGTGCTTTGGTCATTTAATATAGAGTTAAGCCACTTGCTATGCATATCTATTACTTTGTGTATGTTGTTTTTTGTGTTCTGCAAGCCCGTGTTCTCTAAACCTAAGCTCTACAATTGCTTTGAGCTTTTTCGCTATGGTGAAAGCATAAAGGATAAAGGAATTTTGTGAACTGTTATAGTTAATGTGCTCATAGGCACATATGCAAAATATGGAAGCATATACAAGGGAAGCGAACTGTTCAAACAAACTCTTCAAAGAAATGTGGTCCCATGGAATGCAATAAGTATTCATAATGGACACTTTGGTTTTCGCATGTTAACTTTGTCAGGTAATGCAATTTGACATGTAATGGGTGAAAGAAACATATATGCATTGTCTTGTGGGGTAGAAGTGGGCATAGTGTTCCAATATCTTGAATGTTCAAACCATTGATTGCATAACAATATCAAGGAAGAGCATAGAGGTCTATCAAAAACTAAGCAACATAAGAAAAGAAATGTTGACGTCATGACATGAACAATAGAACTATTCAACACTAAACTCAATGTCTCTAATAATTATTGCAAAAGCTGTTAATGCCATAGATGAAGTAATATGAATAAAAATTTAGTTTCTGCTTTTCTTGAAATGCAATTCAAAAATGCTATAAATGCATAACACAAGGTTGTGTAACATTTGCCACTCCTGTTTCTAATTTCTTTGGACATAAATGCTTTACACATTTGATTGCAATAGTAACATGTCTATGAAAATGGAACAAGAGAGATGAGGAATACAAGATGGAAAAATGAAAACATGAAACATAATTTTATGTAGTCATTACATTGAAGAATTTCAATTGCATTTCAAGAAAAGCAAAAAGACAATTTGGAAAGCTGACCCTGCAATGTGCTATTGGATGATCAAGTATACTTGTAGCAATGTACAAAGGATTGTTTAAATAGACTTGAAAGCACCGATCGCTGTTACAAGGACAGTCTAGACAAATGAGTACAGTGAGTGACATATACTATGTTATTCATAAAAAGAAAACATAATTCTTATGTAGATTCATTTTGACAATAAAGAACCTAAGTAAGAACTTTTGTTGCTTATAATGCAAATTGCATTTTATAATTTTAAAATACTTATTGTTATTTGTGTACCTTATAATATAGAACATATTTTGCATATCTATGCATTAGTGTAATTCTGTTATTGCAATGGTGCCATAAGCTCTTTAAGATACACTGAAGGAGAAATACAAACCAAGGTTGTTGGCATCCTGATAAAAAAGATGATGAGATACATCCAATTAATGTATGCCACAACATCTTATTCAATGAAGATGATTTGGATACAGACATTATAAATGAGAATCCTTATTGGTGTGTGAGTAATCCTCTTTTTCAAGACTTTTCAAGGAAATTGCATACGAATACTATCAGTAAACAGGTGGAATCAGATTTATTAATTGACTTTGATTGATTGGTCAAATGTGCACAAGGATAGTTATAATTATTTCTTTGTTTTAATTATTATGAATGTAAATACTATTTAACAGTTACCTAATTAATTAGATATGAAATGATAGAAGGGAAAAGAAGATTAATTAATTAAGATAATTTGATTCATTAAATAATAAGGTGAATTATCATTCAAAAGTACATAAATTAGAAGTCTGGGAAAATCCCTCTTTTCTTTATGCTTTAATGACAACGAGAAAGCTGAAAGCAATTGTGGAGTTTAGGCTTATATCTATAAATTGCATTTGCCTGACTGTTTATAAAGCCTTCTCAACACATTGTCCACATATTCTTCCAAAGGTCCCATTATGGCACATGCTAACAACACAATGGCTCTAAAGCTTGCACTGTGGAACAGTTCTGCAGTGATTGAAGATATGAAATCTTTAGAGGACTCATAAGCACCAAGTTATTGTTAAACTCCCATATTATACACTGGACAAAAGACAATTGTTCATCCAAGGAACCAGTTTATGAAGATTAGTGTAGGCTAAGCACTGTGAAACCCAATCTGCCTATAGACTCTAAAATGAAAGAAAACTGACGAAAATAACTATTTATTGCCTGAAGTAACTTGTCTATGAGTGTCCTTTTTGGAACCATGACAACCTTTGCCCTGTCACTGTAAACTCTTTCATAGAAAAGACATATAGACACACACACACACACACACACACATATATATATATATATATATATACATATGTATACATATGCACAAATGTATCTATGTAGAGACATATAAATGCATGTATGGACGTAAACATACATGCGTGCATGCATATACACATAGATGCATCTATACACACTTACATATATGCATAAATACATATATGCATAGATATATCCAGAGACATATGCATACATGCATACATGCATCTATAAATGTTTACATAGATATGCACATAGATAGATGCATATGTACATAGAGACATGCATACATACATACATGCACCGACACATCACACACAAAGTGATAGTGATAGTCCAAGTAAAGCACTATGAAACATAGCTTCATTATGAACTTTAATGTAAGGAAACTCTGAAAATTAACAAATTATCACCTCAAGTAACTCGTTTCTGGATCTGGACTCTGTAACTATAACATCTCCTGCTTAGTTGCTACAAACTCTTCCTCAGAACATGTGCCTATAGAACTAAAGAACAACACACGCAAAGTAATAGAGATGCATAGCAAGTGGCTTAACCCTATATTAAATGACCAAAGTACCCTAGGCACGTGTGGCCACCAAGCCATTCTAGCGCCTTCACCTCAAGCTAGATGCCATTTAATGAATTTAATTTGTATTTATGCATTACGTACGTCTACCCACTAGTTTTATAAACTATGCCTTTGCTTAAATTTATTTAATCAATCTATGTGCTCGCATTTTCCTGATATTTAATGCATTTAATCTGCATTCATGGATTACGTACCTCTAGCCGCCAATTTTAAAACTATTCCTTTGCTTAAATTTATTTAATCAATTTATGCATTCGCATTTTCTCAGATTTTTAAGACGAAAATGATTTATAAAGCTACTCGGATGAATAGGAAAATAGATAAATGCTAATTTTCCAATATACAAAATAGCTCTCCAAATTCAAACTATACAAAAAAATAAGTAATATGTTAAATGGAAAAATGTGATTGGGCGATGCTACCGGTTAAAAGCATTCCGGGAAAATGCATAAGTATTCCTGCCTTGACACTAGGAATGAATAAAATTCAAACTATACAAAACAGTTTATCCAAGTGAGTGCTAGAAAGCCGAAGGAAAAGCTTTAGTCTACAAATGCTTGGAAAACTTCCCAGTCAAACAGTAGACCATGAGCATTCCACACATACCAATCAATTCTATGATTTTAAAGATTGAATATATGCATATTTTAAGCCATCTTTATTTGTTCTTTGTATATGTCTAAAATTTTTTTGAATTCACTTGCAAGTTGCAATGATTGTGAAGCATTGTGTGTTCAAATGCTTTTAAATAAAGTTACACGAACATATGAACAATAATATAGTGTGGAATACAGTGGACGCCTATGCAAAGATGAAAATAGTCAGCTCTTCTGGCAATTTCTCAAGACTCTCTAAGTTAATATAGTTAGGCTAGGAATATGTGAGGTATACATATGATCATTGAAAAGAAGCTCTATCTGTAACAATATAAGGCAAAGAGGGAAATATTATTTTTTTAATGATTTGTGTATTTTGATTCAAAGTTTTTTAATAAATGTGTTATTATCAGTCATGCATTTGGAAACAATGTTACTCCATATACAAATAAATTTAAGCAGAGGCATAGATCTCAAAACTCATAGCTTTTATTAATACAAAGGGGACGTTTACAGTGACAGAGCAAAAGTTCCTGTGCTCATTGAATGAACACCAAGAGACAAGTTACTCAAGGTAACAAATTGCTACTTTTATTTATTAAATCCACGTCTTATCATGCTTAGATGAATGTATATATCTTGTTCTAAAGCTCCTATTTTATTAAAAGCAGGGAAAATGGTCAGAAAGATTGTGTATCTGTCAATGTGAATAGGCAAGATTGATTCAACTGATATGGAGGATAAATATGACTAATAATTAACTATGACTAACCACTCAACACAATTAATTCATCAGTCAATTAGCTTGATTGATCGCTGAATTAACTTGTTTGAAAGCTATCATGTTAAGCCAATTAGCTAATACGCCACATACAGTATGACATTTGAGATTCAAATAAGTCTCATGTACACAAATATGCTATCATGTTAAAGCCACATAAACATTGATGTTCCAACTCCATGGGGTCATTGTATTTCCATTTGCCCAAGTTCATTTCATTCCATTATCCAACACTAATTATTAAATGTTTAAACCAGCTACATGCAAATAGAAATCACAACCCATAATATCCACATACACCTATGCACAAGTACATGTTATCCAACATATTAACACACACATGGTTTTCTAGTGCTAGTTTGTTAATTGCCTTTGATCAACAGTTCAAATGTACACAAGGATAATTGTAATTATTTCTTTGTTTTAATTATTATGTACTTAAAGACTAATTAGTAGCTGCCTAATTATTTAACTAATAGTATTGGCATGCAATTTTGTTCACAAGTCTTCAAAAACAACATTATTCACACACTAATAACGATTCTCATTTGTAACCTCTCTATCCAAATCATCTTCATTCAATAAGGTGCTATGACATACATTAATTGGATGTATCTCATCATCTTTGTTATCAGGATGCCAACAACCTTGAATAGTATTTGTCCTTGAGTGTATCTAGATGCCATGAATTATGAATTCTACTTGCATGTGGCTTGATTGCACAAGTAATAGTAAGTGCTACATAATGGTACAAATCACAACTCATAGCATCCATATACACCTATGCACAAATACATGCTATCTAACACTTTAACACGCACATGGTTTTCCAGTGCTAGTTTGTTAATTTCCTTTGATTAACAGTTCAAATGTACACAACGATAATTGTAATTGTTTCTTTCTTTTAATTTCTATGTACTTAAAGACTAATTGGCAAAATTTCTATATTTTTGATTACTGCAAAACGGTCCCATAAAGAGAGCTTTGGAACCAAAATTATGTCAACATGTGCAATAATGAGAGCTTTCGAAGAATGAGTTGACAGTGTATTGCTTTGAGCTTTTCTGTTATCATCAAAGCATAAAGAATAGAGGGATTTTGTTTAAAGTCATGGTTATTGTCCTCGTACGCATAAATGCAAACAATGGGAGCATACAGAAAATAGGTGAACTATTTGAGAAAACTCGTCAAAGAAAAACTATTATATATGATTATTTGTTTATATATTCATTCATTTGTAGAAGGAAAAATGGGAAACTAATACAACAGTAGGTAGTTATAACCCCCAAAAATAATTAGACCTGGAACATGAGCAACATCCAAAAAATTGTGCTTTAAAGTACCTAATGCACTAGAGAATTTACCATAGCAGAATACAAATTTTCATTTGCATAGGGATAGACAAAAGAATCCAGTAGAAACCTATTTTCTGCCAGCAAGCATTTATATTCTATCAGAGGTCGTGGTGATTGTTCTCATAGGCAAACATGTAAAATACGAAATCATTTATAATGCAAGTGAACTGATTTACAAAACTCCTTAGGAAAATGTGCTTCCAAGGAATACAATGAGCAATATGAGACGATCTAAGGGTAAATGAGAAATATGAACTTTCTTAAATCAGCATGAATGAAATGTGAGATAGAGCTATTGGGTAATATGCTACATATACTGTGAAATTTAAGCTTCAAAGAAGTCTCATGGCTGTAAGCTTGCTATCATGTAAAAGCCACATAAATATTCATTTTGCAATTGGATGGGGTCATTCTATTTCCATTTACCTAAGTTAATTTCATTTGGCTGTCTAGCAGTAACTATCAACTATTTCATCAAACTTCATTCAAGAAGAAATCACAACACATGGTATCCTTATAGAATTATGCACAAATACATACTATCTACCATATTAACATGGACATAGTTTTCTATTGCTGCTTTGTTAATTGGCTTTGAGTTATAGGTGTAATGTGCACAAGGATAATTATAAGCATTGCTTCCTTTTAAATGTTATGTATTTAAACACTAATTAACGGTTACCTAATTAATTAGATATGAGATGATAGAAGAGTAAGTGAGAACTAGACACTAGATTAAAATGACAAAGTTAACATGTGAATATCAAGGTGCACAGACTAAATACTCATTACATTCCAGGGGACCACATTTCACCTAGAAATTTTGTCAAACAGTTCACTTGTGTTGTCTATGCCTCCATATTTTGCATGTGTGCCTAGGAGGAAAATAACCACGACATCTAATAACAGTAAAATTCCTCTATCCTTCATGCTTTGCTAATAGTCAAAAAGCTCAAAGCAATTGCAGAGTTTGGGTTCGCTTCTCTAAATTCAGTTTGCTTAACAATTTCCAAAGCATTTTGAGCACATTGTCCTTACATTCCTCTGAAGCTCTTACTATGTGACAAGTCCAAAGCACATTGGCTCCAAAGCTCTCATTATGGGAGAGCTCTGCATAATGGACAAAAGGGTTTCTACATAATGCCTATGAAACCACATTTCATAACAAGTTCTACCTGTTGTTCAATGCCAAACTAGCTGCCAATGAACAACAAAAGCTTTAAAACTCTCAGTTAACATGTAAAGGGCTGGATAGAATGTATACATAAACACATAGCTGCACACAAGCATTTAAAGCGAATGCAATTGTAATCTGTTATATACACACATACATACATGGTAACATAGATACATGCATACATATATACATGCATTCCTGTATGCATGGATGCATAGAAAGACTATGTTTCATGGGATTGTTGAAGAGTTCACTTGCTTTCTATATGCTTCCATATTTTGCATGTGTGCCTATGAGGACTATAACCACAATATTTGACAATATTCCTCTATCCTTTATGACACCAAATTGGTTCCAAAGCTCTCTTTATGGGACAGTTGTGCATTGCCTCCGAGACTCAGATGAAAGATTTAAATGGATAACACTTAAAATGATCTAAACTATGATTTTATAATCAAAGTATCCAAATGCATTGCAACAATGTGAAACCCAACTTCCATTTAAGATGTACAATGAAAGTAAACTGAAGGAAAAATGCATTTGCTTCAAAGTTTATAAAGCAATTTCAACACATTCTCTAGCCATTGTCCAGAATATGGTTTTCTATCAACATACTCCTTGATCCTTCTTTACGTCTAACTGCTATTTTGTTAATTGACTTTGATTGAAAGGTGAAAATGTGAAATGTGGCCAAGGATAGTTATACTTATTTCTCTCTTTTAATTGTTATATATTCAAAGACTACTTAGCAATCCAAACAACCTCCCCTTTAGTCAGATGCCATTCAATGCATTAATTTTGCATCAATGAATTATGTATCTTCAGCCACTAGTTTGAATCAAAGTATGCATTTGGCTTCAGAATCAAACTCTAAAAATAAAAAAGACTATGTTTAAATTATAAAGTGCAATCAACCACCAAAGAAATTGATTGGATAGTAATTGCATTTCTGATATCATGTTATTGCAACAAAGATCTACTTTTGAACCCCAATCACTTAATTTTTATGAACCATTTAGCATATGCCATTCACAATACCCATTTGTAAAGATTGTCCTTGTAACAAAAAGCAACGGTATGACTACAAGTACAATCAATATAGTGAGAATCTTGAATTAACCTTTTTCTTTGTCTACTCTATGCAATTGTAAACAAAGGACAAGGTTCATTCTAGAAACTCACCTTGTACTGTTTTTTGAAGAATTTGCTATAGTTGGACCGCTACACCACCTCTCCTCCTCCAATAAAAAGCATTGCACCATGTAATAAGCTTTGATTAGAAAACAAAGACCATTTGTTTGTTTTTCTAAAAGAATAGCAATAAAGCTCAAGCAAATGACCAAAATGCAAACAACTCCCAAAATTACATTTGCAATATATAATACTCCTACTGCGATGGATATTAATAGCCAAAACCAATAAAACACTAGCAAGCATTTTTTAGATTCAAGAGACACAAGTATAAATGTAAATCAGATTAACTAGACAAACTAGTTGCCATAGGTTCTTGTACCACAAATCTTCTAGCAATGAATTTAACTGCTCTTTTGCACGAAGTCTAAAATTATTTCATCAAGCAATATTACTTCACTGCTCTATGGCAACATTGCAATTTGAATTCTAAAACATATTTGGCATAGCTTTTTATAACCCCAAGATACAATTTTCTAACTTCCCAAGCATCCAGTCTAAGTTTTCCAATTACAAAATCTCAAATTGTTGTTTGCTTGGTATGTTTGTTCCTTGAATTTGATCACTAGGTAAAATGTGTATAAGGATAATTGTAATTTGTTCTTTCTCTTAATTACTATGCATTTAAAGACTATTTAACAACTACCTAATTAATTAGTTATCTAATGATACAAGGATAAATGACAAATATGGAATTGACTACTTTGACATGAGTAAAATGTCACATGGACCTATTAGCTAACACGCTACTTATACTATGACTTTTGAGTGCTTAATCCATCTACATGTAAGTACAAATCATAACCCATAATTAAAATGTCCCCAAGGATATTTATAATTATTTCTTTCTTTTTATTATTATGTATTTAAAGACTAATTAACAGCCACCTAATTAATTAGATATCAGATGAAAGAAGAGTAAATGAGAGCTACCAACTCGATTAAAATGCCAAAGTTAACATGTGAATATCAAGGTGTCCAGATTTAATACTCATTGCATTCCCCAGAACCACATTTTCCTGAGGAGTTTTGTAAAACAGTTCACTTGCCCTATAAATGCTTTCGTATTTTACATGTCTACCTATGAGAACAATAACTACGACATATGACAGAATTTAAATGCTTACTGGCACAAAATAGGTTTCTACTGCATTCTTTTGTCTATCTCTGTGCAAATAAAAATTTCTATTCTGCTATGGTAAATTCTCTAGTGCATTAGGTATTTTAAAGCGCAATTTTTTTGGATGTTGCTCTTGTTCTAGGTTTGATTCTTTTTGGGGGTTATAACTACCTACTGTTGTATTAGTTTCCCATTTTTTGTTCTAGAAATGAATGAAAATATAAACAAATAATCATATATAATAGTTTTTCTTTGACAAATTTTGTTAAACAGTTCACCTATTTTCTATATGCTCCCATTGTTTGCATTTATGCCTACGAGGACAATAACCATGACTTTTAACAAAACCCCTCTATCCTTTATGCTTTGATGACAATGGAAAAGCTCAAAGCAACACACTGTCGACTCATTGTTCGAAAGCTCTCATTATCACACACATTGACATTATTTTGGTTCCAAAGCTCTCTTTATGGGACCACTTTCCAGTAATTAAAAATATACAAACTTTCTAGGGCTCACATGCATGAAGTAAAATGGACAAGAGGGTTTGTTTCCCATTTTTTGTTCTACAAATCAATGAATAGATAAACAAATAATCATATATAATAGTTTTTCTTTGACGAGTTTTGTCAAAGAGTTCACCTGTTTTCTGTATGCTCCCATTGTTTGCATTTATGCCTACGAGGACAATAACCACAACTTTAAACAAAATCCCTCTATCCTTTATGCTTTGATGACAACGAAAAAGCTCAAAGCAACACATTGTCGACTCATTGTTCCAAAGCTCTCATTATTGCACACGTTGACATAATTTTGGTTCCAAAGCTCTCTTTATGGGACCGCTTTGCAGTAATAAAAAATATACAAAATTTACAGGGCTCACATGCATGAAGCAAAATGGACAAGAGGGTTTCTACATAATTCCTATCAAACGCAGATGAAACCTTCGCATTTCAACAAGAAATTTGAATAGATAATACTAAAAGTAGTTTAAAATATGAATTTATACTCAAATTATAAGAATGCCTTAAAGCACTATGAAACCCTACTTGCATTTCTCGTATCAAATAGAAGAAAACAACGTAAAGTTACCTCTTCTGACCTCAAGCAATTTGTTTCTCGTTGTCCATTGCACAATTCTCCAACTACAAAATCCCCTACTCGACCACACAATAGAGCACTATGAAATACAACTTCATTATGCACTTTAATGTAACGAAACTCTCAAAATTAACAAATTATCACCTCAAGTAACTCGTTTCTAGGTCTGGACTCTGCAACTATAACATCTCCTGCTCGGTCGCTACAAACTCTTCCTCGGAACACGCACTTATAGAACACAAAAACAACACACGCAACGTAATAGAGATGCATACCAAGTCACTTAACTCTATATTGAATGACCAAAGTACCCTGGCCAAGTGTGGCCACCAAGCCATTCTAGCGTCTTCACCTCGAGCCTGATGCCATTTAATGCATTTAATTTGTATTCATGCATTACATATGTCTACCGGCCAGTTTTATAAACTATGCCTTTGCTTAAATTTATTTAATCAATCTATGTACTCGCATTTTCCTGATATTTTAGTGCATTTAATCTGCATTCATGGATTACGTACCTCTAGCTGCCAGTTTTAAAACTATGTCTTTGCTTAAATTTATTTAATCAATTTATGCATTCGCATTTTCCTGAATTTTTAAAACAAAAATGATTTATAAAGCTACTCAGACGAATAGGAAATTAGATAAATGCTAATTTTCCAATATAAAAAATAGCTCTCCAAATTCAAACTATACAAAAAAAAAAGTAATATGTTAAATGCCGAATTGTGATTGGCCGATGCTGCCAGTTAAAAGCATTCCGAGCGAATGCATAAGTATCCCTGCCTTGGTGGCAGGAACTAATAAATATAATATGTTTATTTGATTTTTTAATTTACATATTATTAATATTATTATACAGAAAAATCAGTTTTGTTTTAAAAAAAATTAAAAAGATGTAATGAGCACAAATATAAATATAAACTAGCATACATATATTAAATCTTAATATATATAAAATACGCTAATTCTTGTTTTCATCATTTTTTTTTAATCATAACTCTAATCCTAATCTTAATTGAATGTGTACACACTTAAAAATGGTCTAAATAAATCTAATTAATTAAATACAATTATTTGATTAATTAACTATCTAATTCATCTACTTATAAATAAATAGAAATATTTATTTATATAGTTCACTTCTTTAATTATTCTATCTTTATCACATTATTCTATCTTAAATCAAATAAACAAATTCAATAGTTTGTGTTATTTAATTATCTAATTATTCTATCTTAATTAAATAAATAAATTCACATAGTTTGTTTTATTTAATTATTATCCTTTTTATTAAATAAACAAATTCCAAATGTTTGTTTTATTTAATTAATATTCCTCCAAAATTGAATAATTCCCAATTTTCAATTGAGCACATGTCTACAGCTTTTGTCTCAACCAAAATTGAAAGTTTCAATTAAATTCAATTGTGCTTTATCTTTCCAACCAAATTTGGAACATTCTTGAGAGACTTGGCTCTCGTCTTCCTCTTTTCCTTCCCGGTCACTTGGAAGAATGTTTTATCCTCTCCATTATCTTCTCCAACTTCTTTATCTTCTAACCATTGATTTATCCAAATCAAATCTGAACCATTGATTGCTACCACATCACAATTTTCCCTTGAAAATCTATAAAAGCAACCTCTTGTTACAAGAAATGGATCCCACTTTGAGCAAATAAACTCTGCAGAAATCATACTAGAACATCCAACATTCAAGCATTTAGCAATTATCAATTAGAATCATATTATCATTTTAGAATCATGGCTTTTGTAGTTGCATCTTAAATTATCATAATAGCATCATATTATCAATAGTTTTCATATCAATGTTATTAGATCATTTCATCACAAACATATCATTTATCAATTATCATATAGGATTAGTTTCCTGCATTTACATAATTTCTCATTCTCTAGGTTGTCATTTTAATAATCATAGTGCATACAATCTGAGAGCCACTTTGATTTAGTAAATCCTTGGAGATAGAGAACAATGGAACGATTTTAGAGATTTTATTATGTTTCAATTAGATTTATCTATCATTTGAATTCTCTAATACATGTTTCATTGAGTGTGTTTGTTGTTACTCTTTACACATATTTTTCACACATTACAATTTGGTGCCCACCGTGGGGCCAAAAACCACATTTTTAACATCTTTTCTGGAAAGTGTGTTTGCAGACTTTGACGTGATTTTGTTTTAGCACAATTGAGAGTTCTTACGACACATCCAAGAGATATTTCAGTGCATCCAAATACTATTTTGGCACATCCAACAAATATTTTAGCACATCCAATTACTATTACGACACACTTGAATCATATTGTGGCGCATATGATTGATAATTTAACGCATAAGGGGGTTTAATAGCACATTTTATAATTATTTTAGTGTATTCATTTATTCCTTTAGTGCATCCATCAATTCTTATAGCACATCTAAAGTTTAGTGCATATGCTTAAAGTTTTAGCGCATTAGACTATTTTTATAGAAAATTAAAAATTTAAGGTCTAATCATTGTTTTTTGTCTTGCAGGTACAAAATATGCTCGTCAAAGATAGTTGCTTGAAACATTTACGCAATTCAAAGACAAATTTACGAAATTACTAATGGTGTTTTGCAAGGGTTGAATATATAGTGTTGCTTTCTTTTGATTAAGATAGGCATCTAGCTTAAGTAAAAGGATTAATTGAACCCCTTGTCTACTATGGTTGAAGTGATAGGCCTATGCTTTCCCCTTCACTAGGTGATCAGAATGCTAGACTCACTATTTATGCTTTATTAAAACCTTTAGAAGCCCTGCCATAGTGGGAAAAAGTACTCACCCTATGGGAACGACCTAAGTGGGAACAACCAAAGCTAGGTTTTCTAGCCCATTATAATCAAAATAAAATTTGAGGAAAGTTTGCAATTTGACGAAAGTGTGCAAGATAACCATCCCCAAAGCCTTTGTTCTAAAGGTTGGGAGGTCTCCTGAGAGAGTTTATCTATTGTTGTGCCAAATGGAAACCTTTTCTACAAACCTTAAGTTAGAAGCCAACTAAGTCAGTTTCCGAACACTTTCTATACCACAGTGCAAGGGGAGGGAAGAATTTTCCCCCAAGACACTCACCATATAACTATTAGAGACCCTGGCCAAAAGTGGAAGATTTGACTTTGGTTAAGTCTCGGGAAAGGAAAAAACATGGGCACTCTCTAGGGGGTGACACGGTTGTGTGAGCTGACATAGTTTTAAGATGTAGGCTGTGGTATTTTAAGTGACCTTTTTGACATTAGAAAAGTGCTTGAATTGTCTTCTATTGTGTTATACTAGTGGAAATTGAAATAATCATACTTGATTCTAGAACACACACTATATGTTTAATGCATAGAATTGAAACAACTTGTTTACAAACTTGTTGTTGTGTGTGTAAAGTCATTTTTTAAAGAAATCATCCAATCAAGAAAATTAATTTCCATAATCCACAAACAAAAAAATCGGATACAAAATCATTAATCAAAAATTTATAACTTGAGGACAACAAATTCACTTATTAAAAACAAAACAAACAAACAGAATGTCAAAATACTGAATACTTCTAGATTAGTGCATTCACTCACTATTATAGTTCATCCAATTTGTTTAATAGTGCATATGAGCATCCTATGGAACATCCAATCTATTTAATAGCACATAGAACCCATCATTTAGTGCATAGGAGGAACAGTTTAGTGCATAGGGGGAACATTCTAGCACATAGGAGGAATAGTCTAGTGCATTCAAACCATTTCCCGACACATAGACGGAACAGTATAGTGCATCCAACCTATTTAGCAGTGCATCAAAGCAATTTGTTAGCACATCTACCAATTCTTTTAGTGCATCCAATAAATTAAAAACCAAAGAGTTGTTTTCACTATCTATTAGACTTTTAACATCATAATTTGGATTTTTATCAGAACAAAAGCTTTCCTAAATAAAACCAAAGTCTTAAACTTGCAAAAATTGAATCTTACAAGTGCAATTCTTCAAATTAAACTAAGATCTACCATCCTAATGTGTCTAAATCAAACACATTTGATTAAAAAGTTGTTTCATTATCAAGATCAGTCATCCTCTATCAAGAAATGAAGTATAATCAGACTTATCAACTTAGTCTAATCAATATAATCTATCATTCTGTTTGACTTGAGTTAATATCTTTGACACTATCGCAAACTAAGATAAAAGTTCAGTGGACATTATAACACTTGTATGCCATTTTTGACAAGGTTACAAAGACAAAAACTCCAAGAAAAGGAAGCAAAAATCCAAAACACCATGTTTGAGATTGAAGAAAATGCATTCACTAGATCCAACCAACAGGACAATGATGAAATAATTGAAGAAGATATACAAAATATGCAACAAGATCCCAAGTTCCATAAATTTATGGAGAAAATTCTGGAGAAAGATGGGGAAAAGTATCTTTTAATGCTAGCTAATCTAGGTGTTAAAGTTCCAAAAGACTTTGATATTAATAGACTGAAAGAAACACCTACAAGAATTGAAACTGAACCACAAAATATAGATCAAGTGGTTGCATTAACACATTAACTACAAACTTTGCAACAACAATTCCAAGATATGCAAATAGGAACTACTAAGAGATACTTGCTGCAGGATATTTGTCCATATCCTTTTTCCCAAAATGTGAACATGATTCCATTCCCTAAACACTATATGATTTCCCTAAATATGATAAGTATAACATTGGGAAAACAAATCCTCTTGATCATGTAAGGAAATTTTGAGCTATGAGCATAGAGTTTGCTCATGAAGATACATACTGATGAGGCTATTTCCATGAAGCTTGGGGGGACAATGTATGGAGTGGTTCTCTAAATTAACTCCAAGAATTAGATCCTTTGAAGATCTAGTTAACAAATTTATAACTCAATATTCCTATAATATACAACATGATATCACTATGAAGGATCTTTGCAATACCAAACAAAAGAAAGGTGAAACATTTCTCTCATTTTTACAAAGATGGAGAAGGTTGTTTGCAAGATATCCTTGTTCCATACCTAAAAGGGAAAAGATGGAACTATTCATTGGTAATTTAAATGATGAAATGAGTTATAGACTTAAACTACAATGTCCACCTACATTTGAGAAAATGATCGAAAATGGGCTCAAGATTGAAGAAGATTTGGTCAAAAGACGAGCCCTAAAAACATACAATGAAGGATCAAACAACACAAGTTCCTCTAATCACTACAACAACAACAATGATAAACCCAAGTTTTGGAAAAAATTTAAGAATGTTGGTAACAGTGATGTTGTGGCTGAAACAAAAAATACTAAACCAATATTCAATTTGACAACAACTGCCACCAAGACTCATAAAAAAAACAACCAAGGAAACAATCTAAATGCAAATCAAAACAACAATTTGAACAATACTGAGTCTAAATTATCACCATTTTAGAAACCATCTAATCGAAGGAAATGCACACCTTTGGGGAAATCATTGGAATCAACATTAAATGAACTTATTGAAGCCAAGATTATCACAATACAAGAACCACATAATTGGGATCTACAAGTCAAACCATTTTGGTGGAATGATTCACATTACTGTGACTATCATCAGAACAAAGGTCATAAAATAATTGTTGGCAGTTGAAACATGGAATACAAGATCTGATTGATAATAAGAAAATACTTATAGAGGGACCAAAAACCAACAATGATCATGGAGCCTTCAAGAATCCTCTACCAAATTATGAAAAAGGAGAATCATCTTCTGCAAATGGTAAAGGAAAAAACGTGAATTACATTTATGACACCACGATTCTCATATTTATGTCATTGAAGATCAAACTAATAATGCTCAAATCAATGATGAACATGATCTTGTTGTTGTTTAAAATCAAATAAATGACATGGTTGCAACTGATTATCAAACTCATAACACTAAAATTAATGACAATCATGACATCATTACGACTGATCATCAAATCAAAAACATTGCTACATTTGAAAATCAGCTTCATGACATTGACATCAAGATAGAATCAAATCAAATCACACCACTAAATATGATCACAAATGATGTTGCAAATGAAAATCAAATTAATATTATCAAAATTAGAGAGAAACAAGAGTATCAAACAATTAATGCAACAACAAGGGGGAAGCAAAAGTAATACTGAAAGGAGTTGCACCTAAAACAACTATTGCCCCATCAATCCAATACAATATTTTCAATCAATTGAAGAAGATACCAACACAAATATCAATATTAGAACTCTTGAAAATATCACCTGTGCACAAGGAAATTCTAGAACAAGCTCTCGTAGCTACAACAATGCCTAATAACTTGGTAGTTGACCAATTCCAGGCTATGGTGGGAAACTTGATCGCTCCTCACTGCTTATCATTTTCTGAGCATGATGATGTATCACTAAACCATCCACACAATGCTGCCCTCAACATTGAGGTTCTCATTCACAAACACCAAGTCAAGCATGTTCTTATAGATGGTGGAGTTGGTTTGAATATTTGTACTTTGAAACTTATTCATGCACTTAGATATTATGAGAATGCTATCGATGCCAGAAGGAAAATAACAATAAAAGCATATGATGACAAAGAGAGATCTTCCAAAGGATTAATTGTGTTACCTATCCAAGTGGGACCAATTGTGAAATACATAGTTTTCCAAGTGTTGGACAAAGAGCTAACATACAATATACTTTTGGGACGTTTGTGGATTCATGAGATGCAAGCAGTACCATCTACATATCACTAATGCTTGAAGTTTCCAGTCATTGGATAAGAAATAACCATCTCAACGGATTCAAATAATCCCCAACAATGTAACATGCTTAAGGAAAATCAAGATACCTTTGTACCTCATAACAAGGAAGCCATCACTCCTAGCTTGTCAAATATTGAAAGGCAACTAAATGTTGTTTCAAAATGGGTTGAGAAAAAGGACCAATCAAAAGACAAAGGTGTTGTTCATTCTAATATATCAAACAATGAAAAATCCTTATCAAAGTAATTTAAAGAAAAGATCTAGTTAAAGGACAAAGGCATGGGAGAGTATTCCATTGAACAATCTTTATGTCTTTTGCAATTGTTGCCTTCACCAAGAACTCATGGACAACCATCTACATCAACACAACAATCATCACAATTGACCACACTTTTTGATAGCACTTTTGTAAGGGTAGGAACTTTAGTTGACAAATTAGAAGATAAAGTTGTTCTAAATTGTCTCTACAAGGATGAGGAAGGATCTACATCAACAACCCCCAACATACAAATAGATCAATATGGTAAAGGAAAGACAATCCTAGAGAAGATGGGGTATGAAGGACAGGGACCTATTGGTAAAAGGAAAGAAGGCATTGTAGAACCTATTCAACCTCTTACACTTCAAGCAAAGGACAAGATTGGATTGGGATATAGAGAAGAAACCAAAGAGGATGAAACAAAAGAGAAACTTTGTGAATGAATCTTACAACTACAAGCTAGTTATGAGACAAATTCTAATGAATATGAGTGGGATTTTCTATCTGAGGTATCTTTTGAAGACAAACAAATTAATGTCATACAAAGGTATGCACCTACACGTGAGGAGGGACAAAGCTCCGGGACTAGACCTTTCGAAGTTGGATCACAGAATATCGATGACTTAAGTGAGGATGAACAAACATCGAGCAAGATTGACAACTTGGAGGAGAGTAATATCATAGACCTTGACATCGCTATCGACAAATTTGACAACGTTGCTATCTAAACCCTCATTGGCGTTGACCTTAGCCAATCTAATGACCTTTTATCCTTAATACACCCTAAACTTATCAATTGGGAACCAACCGAACCTATCAATGTACCTATCTTTGCAAATGACAATGCAATCGTTAACTTCCTCTGTTCCAATAACCATGACACGAGTTCTATTCATAAATCTCATTACGGAGCTTCAAGTTAGGAGGGTGTCGAATATCCTAGCTACAAAATTAAAAAAAATTGAAAATGGATCTAATGGTGAAAACCATCTAATGGCAGTGTTAGATGTAGAACAAGTAAAAATAAAGAGCACATTCGATGGTGAAAACCTCTCCGAGGCATTGAAGGATGGGGGATTTGACACTCTTCTCAAACATTACCATGAGATATCATTAGTGTTGGTGGAACCTACACAATCTATCAATATTGGCATGACATAAAAAGCAAAGACTCTACACTTGGGAGAATCTATGACTGAACAAGAAAAGCCTAAATTCACCAAGTTCTTTGAGGAACGATAAATCAATTTTTCTTTGTCTTACTTTGATATGCCAGGCTTAGAACAAGATCTCTTGATGCATCACTTATCTTTACCAATTGGAGTGAAACCTATGAAACAAAAGTTAAGAAAAATGCATCTGCATATTGCATTGTTGGTAAAGGAAGAGCTTAAGAAATTGCTAGATGTAGGATTCATTTGATCTATTGATTATGCTTAATGGATCTCTAATATTGTGCCTATTTCTAAACTAGATGGTAGTATCAGGATATGTACCGACTTCAAAGATCTCAACAAGGCATGTCCAAATGACGATTTTCCTTTGCCTAATATCAATATCATTATAGACTTGATAGTGAGACATGCAATGCTATCACTAATGGATGGATTTTCAGGGTATAATCAAATCAAGATAACACCAAAGGATTAGGAGAAAAAAACGTTCACAAGTCCATGGGGAACATTTTGCTGGAATGTTATGCCTTTTGGCTTGAAAAACATAGGGGATACATATTAGATGGCAATGACCACCATCTTCCATGACATGATGCATATAGGTATATGCAGGATCATGATGGGCCAATAAGTGGCTATATGATGGGTATGTGGCTGATGACTTTTTTTTACGCAATGTTGATGAAACAAAAATGGTTTTGAAAGGAGATTCTTAGCTTTCCACCAATATAAATTATGCTTTACTTTGAATTTAATAAATAATTATTATTCATTTTCTATTTGAATTGTTACTAAATTCCTGATTGATAGGCTGATTGAAAAACATCTATAGCTTTCAAATGGTATCAAATTTTTTGAATATGAAACATGTGTCACATTCTATGCTTTGCATACTATAGGATTAAAAAAAATTGAATTTCATGAATTTTTGACCAAGTTAATGTGGTCAAACATACGAGTTTTTATATTTTCTAAAAGTTGTAATAAAAAAATCATAATTAATTATTTACTTGGAAAAAAATACAAAAAAATATGCATCACATTAGGACATGAGTCCTCTACTTATATCTAAAATCTTATAAAAAAATATTATCATTTTATTGTGGTTAGGGTGGTCAGGCAGACACCTACTTCTTATTTTTTCCCTGAAATGTAAGTACTACTGCATTGAAATTTCAAATTTTCACCAAATAGATTTTTTTAAAAATAAACCTAGTAGTTTAGAAACTACATTCAATTTGCTATAGATTCTATTCTTACATATTTTTGAAATAATATAGATAACTTATTCAAATTTTTATGTCAAGTTGTCTAACTCTAATTTTTAATTTTTTGCCACTTAAAGGCCTATTTTTTCCATGATGATCCTGCACATACCCATACTTTTATGGAGGATTATGTGGATTATCTATTGGAAAAATCATATACTAGAGAAGGACACCTTGAGATATTAGACAAAATCTTCACTCGTCTAAAAAAATTCAATGCCAGATTAAATCCTAAGAAATGTGTGTTTGGTGTAACATCAATTAAGCTTCTAGGGTACATAGTCTCAGAGAAAGGTATTGAAGTGGATCCTACTAAGGTCAAGGCCATCATGGGGATGCCACCACCAAAGAATATCAGTCAACTATGATCTCTACAGGGAAGGCTTCAGTCTATTCACAAATTCATCTCTCAACTAGCAAACAAGAGTCATCCATTCAATCACTTATTACACAAGAATATCTCTTTCAAATGGAATGAGAAATGTGAATCTTCTTTCAATTAGCTAAAACAATATTTGATGTCTCCACCTATATTGCTGCCACCGATAGAAGGAAATACATTATTACTTTACATTGCTACAACTGAAATTTCTTTGGGCACTCTACTAGCACAGGAGGATCATGCAGGAAAAGAATAGGCTATATATTATATCAACAGAACTTTGAATGGTTATGAGATCAATTACACCTTCATCAAGAAAGCTTGATTGGGGGTAGTATTTTCTACTCAATAGTTGCACCACTACATGTTGACTCACATTGTTAAACTAATAGTTAAAATCGATCCACTAAAGTATTTACTCAGCAAAGTTTCCTTAACAGGGAGATTAGCCAAGTGGGTAATTCTCTTGAGTGAATTTGATATCTAGTATGTAGATCGAAGAGCCATTAAGGGTCAAGTGATAGTTGATCAATTAGCAGAAGCTCCACTACCATCTATAATTGAATCCGATGCATATTGAGTTTCCTGATATAGATGTTCTTACTATAACACCTCAACAATGGATGTTGTATTTTGATGTGTCATACACACAACACAGGTCAGGTGCTAGAATCCTATTCATAACACCTCAAGGGCATATAATCCTGAAATCATATAGACTCATGTTTCCTTACATGAATAACGTAGCTGAGTATAAGGCATTAATCATTGGCATCAAAGTAGCGATTGAATGGAAGATCACAGAGCTGGAGGTCTACAGAGACTCACAACTAGTCATAAATAAGGTAAATGATGATTATCAGACAAAGGATGATAAGTTGCTATCGTACAAAAGAATGGTGGACGATTTCAAAAAGTATTTTTTTGAAATCAGATTTGAACATATACCAAGAGTAGATAATAAAGTTGTCGATGCAATGGCTATAATTGCTTCTCTTGCAGGTACCAGAAAAGTGAAGACTTTATGAGTGTATGGTGGAACAAGTGTCTAATCTTGCCTATGACAATCCTGAATACCAAGTGATATGTCATATAGTTGACCCTAAAACCTCCATCTATGGGAAGATCTATGCTTACCTAAAGGAGAATACCCTTCCTCCTAATCTTTCTCGCAACCAGAAATGAAACTTCATACGCCAAGTCGGACGACATACTTTGATTGCCGACATACTTTACCATTGAGGTCTTGCTGGTACTCTTCTTCGATGTCTAGAACGTGACAAATCTACGACAACCTTACAAGAGATTCATGAAGGTATTTGTGGCACACATTCAAGTGGACTAACTCTAGCGAAGAAACTCCATTTACGGTACTGCTGGTAGACTATGGAGAAGGAGTCTTTTTAGTTTGTTAAGAAATGCCAAAAGTGTCAAATCCATGGGAATCCCATACATGCACTAGCATAGGAGTTACAAACCTTTGCATCAACATGGGATTTTTGTTAGTGGGGACTAGATCTGGTAGGTAAGATTCATCTGTCTTCATCCAATGGTCACAAATTTATCATCATTGCTACAGAGTACTTTACAAAATGGATTGAAGCCATGCCTTTAACAACAATCACTGGAAAGTAGATTTATTCTTTTATCCTAAATTACCTTATCTGTCATTATGGCATTCCTTAGTCCATTATCACTGACAATGGTAGACCTTTTAAGAATCAAGATGTTCAAGAATTTTGTGAAAAGTTCCATATCTAACATCACTTTTCAACACCGTACTATCCTTAGGGAAATGGCTAGGAAGAAGCCTCAAACAAAACTATTCTAAAAATCTTAAATAAAATGGTCAATGACGTTGGACGTGATTGGCATGTTCAACTGAATCCTGCTTTGTGGGCATATTGAACCAACATCATAACACCTACATGAGCTACACCATACACTTTGGTATATGGATTAGAGGCTATTCTACCTATTGAGGTTGAGATACCATCAATCTATGTCTCACTAAAGGGAATTATTTCAGATGAGGATTATCGAGTGTTTAGACTTTAGGAGTTGGAACTGTTAGATGAGTGTCATCAACAAGATGTGGATCACTTGAAAGCATATCAACAAAGGATGTCAAGAAGCTACAATCATAGGGTAAAACCAAGAGTATTCCAAGTTGGTGATTTGGTCTTAAAGGAAAACCCTCACAATCAACAGGATCGCGAAAAGAAGGGGAAATTTTAACCCAATTGGCTCGTTCCCTTCATCATCATATCAGTCTATGGATCAAGAGCTTATCAACTATCTACACCCGAAGGGGAGTTGTTCATTGAACCTATCAAAAGTCTTCATCTAAGGAAGTTCTATGCTTGAATCATTTAGTGCACAAAAAAAGTTCTAAAAATACAAAAAAAATCAGAAAAAAGTCCTAAAAAAATGGCCACCTTGATGAAAACATGGAAAATAGGCATCTTAGTGACAACAAAAAAAAAATCAAAAAAATACAAAAAATTGAGGGTGATGATCCCACAATAGTGGTTTACAATTTTTGGCCAAACTAGACACTGAAATTATTTTTTTAAACTAAGTCTTCACATTCGGGCACCTATAGCGGCTAAACCGTGAAGAATTTGAAGATGATGCAAACTAGTGTCTCGTCACATTTTGTCTATAGATTATAAAAATATTTGTTTCAAAATTTTTGGAATCAGATTGCACTTCTTTTTCCATCTCCCACGAAAATTGATTTTTTTAAAAAATAACATTTTAAAAAAGTGATACACACTGTATAACACATAACTTTTTTCTATGAAGGATAAAATTATAATTCTTTCAAATTTAGATTTTTAACTCTGATATCTAGTGCTTCCACTTGGTTAGATAGTTTTTTATTGAATATTTTTTCTTTAATCAAGCTTTGAAGTCAAACCAATTACAATTCAGACATAGCATGACCATATAACGCATAATTTTTTTTGTATTTATCAAAATTCAATTCTTTTTTTTGTTGGATAAAGGACTTCAATATCTAGTGTACTCATATTTTTCAATTTTTTTCTGGATAATTTTCTATTTTTCCACATATCTAGAACAAAGACCTTCATTTTTGATGAAAAACCTATGCAAATAATAAAACTAAAAAAACAAATAATAATAAAACCAAAACATATTAAAATTATATTTGTTAGATAGCTCATTTCGAGGACTACCTAATTCCAGTTGGGTTTGTGAAGATTCCTCCATTTTCATCCTCAACCCAAGCTCCGAAGTGCCAAAATTTAGGGTTTTTTTGTGTCTCAGGGGGGATGAGGAATAAAGGGGTTTCAAACCCCTAGGGGTTCGAGCAAACCCCTAGGGGTTCGTTTTAACTAGGGTTCATTCAAACCCCTCTTCTATAAGGGGTTTTGATGGATTTTTTGGCCAAGAAAGTATTAAGAGGGTTCGCTTGAACCTAGGTTCTAGCGAACCCCTAATGGTTTTAGTCAAACCAATAGGTTCGTACGAACCCCTAAAATAAAGTTTTTTGCCATGCATTTGTTTTTTGTGAGTTTTCCTTCCTCATTTCAATTGTAAATCACTATTGTGGCTTCACCCTTGAAAAAGAGAAAAATACAAAAAAAAAAGTGAAATAGTAAAAAAAGTCATAAAATATGAAAAAGTGCAATAAAAGCAAGTAGTGAAAACTTAGCAATAGGTGCTATTTGTGATAGACTAGTTGTTCCATATATTTGAGCATGTCTTGGTTGTTCACTTTTTCCATTATTCTACTTATTATCGAAGAACCTCATGTGCATATATTGGTAATGCATTCTGTCTCACCCTAGCTTGGGGGAAAAATCTTGAACTCATTTGGGGCAATAAACATTGAGCTTAAACAAATAGACAAACAACAGTATGGCAAACACAACGATCATAACAAAACACAACATTGAACAATTGATTGATCATCAATCATCAACAAATCAAAACCATCCAAATCAAACAACTTAAATAAATAAATCAAATCACATCTAAATGGATGATATTCTTTTGAATCATGATTTTATCACTTTAGCTTGAATATTCAAATTTGTACTTTGATTTTTGTTATCATATCTTTGGAGCAACTCGATGATGTATTGAACTAGAGAAGCAATGAAGAAGTATGATTTTTCTTTGTCAATTTTCTGTGAATTGATCATTATTACTGTGTGAATTATTGTGGGACGTGCTCTACCAAGCATCACTGGTGAAATTTTGGATTCACATAGGAAAATGATTGATTCTTGTTTGTTTTATGCAAGAAATGCTTAGGCCATTTCAGTTTTAAAAAAATATACCTAGATGCTTGTGTTAGCTTGCCATATCAAAAATCATGAAAGTAGTACTCAGGTCATCATGGTCTAAATTATACCATCGATGTTTTTACTCACTTTCAACATTTCAAAGGCTCAATGATGATAAAAGAACAATAAATAGATTGTTAAGATGACAACTTTTGCATATGTAGATTTGCATGGTTAAGTTAGATTGAATTCATATTAGCTTTGCATTTGCAAAATAGATTGTTTCAAGGTTGGCAAATATTTCAAAAACAATGTTATCTCTATCATTTAATGAACTGAGTATATTTGACATTAACAAAAACATTATCATTCTCATGTAATTGCATAATCATTTGCATGACACATTTTATAATGTGTTATCATATCATTCATTCATCTATAATATAGTTGCATTATCATATCATACAAGTTTTCATCTATGCATCACATCATATATTTGCATTGGAAAAATATCAAAAACAAATCATCATATAGTTGCATAATCATTAACTTTCTCATATCATACATGCATTATATCACGTGATATATTTGCATCAGCAAATAACAAAATAAAAATGCATCACATATCATTTGCAACATCATTTCATCTACATATAAACATCATTATTCATGCATCACATATCAATTGGATCATACAATTCATCATCATAAATCCATTTCATATCACATTAACATCATTCATAACACGCATATAAAATTATCATTCATGTATCATCTCACATCCATCTCATAGCATAATCATATTAACATCATTCAAAAACATATAGAAGTGTAATCTATGCATTAACATTTTATCATTGCATTTAGTGGATATCCATAACATCATTATATAGACATCACATAACATATCTAGAAAGGAAATTAAGTGCATATATCATAAGCATTGATCATGAAATCATATCAACACATATAGATTAAGAATCCACCACATATTATATAAATCTCAAAATAATAATGCCAAGTATACAATGATATCTAAATAAATGTCAAGAGATACAATATCAAAATGGTAGTGAGTCAAAATCGGAGTGTACATCATCAAATGTCTCAAAATATCTCAATGATCATCACATGTGGCTAAGTGTTGCTAGCCCCAGATGGTGTTGGCCTTGTTGGCCCTGTACCACCTCCTGATGGTCTTGCACCTAAATCTTTGTGGTGGTGGCCTTGTCACTCCTCTGTTGGTGGTCCTAGAATGTGCTTGAGCACTAACAAACTGAGCATAGTTGACTTGCCATTCCAGAGGCACTAACTCATGATATTTGCCTCTATAATACTCTACCTCTTGGCCCACACACATAACCTCTCTGAGCATGTTAGTTGTGGAGGTGCCCTCTACTACTTTCTGCCATGCCCTCTACCTACTCAACCCACAGCCTCAGAGTGTCCCTCTTGGCTATAAGAGTGGCAATATGTGCATGTGTCTAAGCCTATGCCTGAGCTTGGGCCTAGGTCTGTGTCTGCAATAGAGCCTACACCTTTTCCAGTTGACCTTGCAGTGTCTACACCTGAACTTGTAATGTAGCTATTTGAGTCTACTGTTGTTGTGAGGGAAATCCAATCTATATGCACTGCTATGCTATAGCTACCAATGATCGCCTTTTCTGAGGCACTCTAAACTCTCATACATCTGGTAGGAGTCTTGAACCAGCCTCATCTCCTCCACCACCATTGCCTCCATCTCCACCACCCCCATCTCCACCATCTTTGTCACCATCATCTCCATCATCATCACTGCTCTCCTCCTCCATCTCCCCCTCCTCCTCCTTAGCTACTCTATCTCTCCTATGCCTTTGACCATTTATGACAACCCTCTCCTCCTCATCTAACAATGGTATCGACTCATCTAGGTTGGAGATCTATGGGAATGAATGTAAGAAGAGATACTATGCATACTCCTCGGATATCAGAGCCTCAATGACCTTTGGATGATAATCCCAAATAAGCGGTTGTAGACTCTGATACTCCTCAACTGCTGCATCATATGATAAGGTGGGACCCCACTATGTAGCATCAATCTGTTGTTGTGCATAATGAACCACTCCCTAGGGCATGCCATATAATTTACTATACTGCCGCATAACCCTCCTCAGTAGAAATCTCTCAATAATAAACCAAGTCCTCCTGATCAAGTACATTGACAAACACAAATATGGCATCTCGGTGTCGTCCTCTACCCACAACTCACAAGCAATGTAGGTTTGCCATACAATTGTCTCAAGATCGTCCAATACTCATCTCAAGTACTCCATTTTTCCCAACCTATGTTGGACAACTGTACCTGTGTAGCCATGCACGTAAGCTCTCCCAACGGGCCACTATCTATCTATAATGGGGTGTGTGATGGCTATATTCTCCCATGCCCATATCTGTAATAATGTGACTCTGACTGATAAGCTACGTCATTTGAGATAAACCACTTGATGTAAATTATGGTATAAATAGGCTAACATACAATAGCCCCAAGCATAGCTGGTACCTTCTAAAATCATTTGCTCTAGGATCCAACCCCATCCAACTGAAATTCCCTTTGACCTATGGTTAGGGCATAAGAATCCTCCAATGAATCCGACAAGCATGGATGGCAGTGTCGCATATGTGTCCACCATCTCTCTCTAGGGAATCTGATAACTGCATATCTTTTCATCCTCGAATACTCTACATAGAGCATTAGTCCCTCCCCACTCAGTCTGATCATATAGTACTAGCTCTCCAACCATGGGTATCCTCAAATGTGGTACACATCCTTCGGGGTCACTGTCATCTCATTGGTAGATAAGTGAAAGGTGTTATGCTCACTATGCCATTCTATCTGCTAAGGCTGTCAAGAGACCCCTGTTAATCCTAATCTGGGGCATATCTAATAGAGAGGACAATCCACAACATGCAATGATGGCTACCTCAGGCTACACTAGCTGGGGTATCAAATCCCATGTCCTAGGGAAATGCTCACAAATTTGTAGATTTGCCAAAGGCTCCTATCATCACAAAATATTACAAATCAGTAATCTTGTCAATCAATCGAAATCAATTAGCCTATCAATCTAATCAGCTTTGGTGAGACTTTGATCAAATATCATGAGCATCAATCTATCATTCAACCTCGCCTATCATGAGGTTAATCAATCAATTTATCATTCAACCTTGCCTATCATGAGGTTAATCAATCAATCTATCATTTAACCTTGCCTATCATGAGGTTAATCAATCAATCTATCATTAAACCTTGCCTATCATGAGGTTAATCAATCAATCTATCATTGAACCTTGCCTATTATGAGGTCAATCATCAATTTATCATTAATCCTTACTTATCATGGGGTCAATCATCATCAATCTCTCATTGATGCTCACCTATCATGAGGTAAATTATCATCATCCTATTATTGATCCTCACCTATCACGAGGTCAATCATCAATATCATCAACTCAATGGTTGAAGCGATCATCAAACATCAAACACAAGGAGGCAAAAAGGGGTCTTAATCAATTAATTCATCAATGGGGAAAATTTCACATCATTTTTTGGGAGATAAATTGCTTCAATATCATATCATCATCAAATCATCACAAAATCATAAAAACACAAAAAATTCTAAAAAATCTTAAAAATTCAAAAATTCATCAATTTATCTCCTGAGGGGGCATATATTTGTTATCATTTGAAAATTAGTGTCTGGGGCATATTGAATTTTTTTTTTGTCAGTAATGGCAGCAAAATTATTCTTTGAAGCAATGTGTAAACACATCACTTCAAAGAGGGGAAAAATGTATACACCTAAAAATGGTCTGGATAAATCTAATTAATTAAATACAATTATTTGATTAATTAACCATCTAATTCATCTACTTATAAACAAATAGAAACATTTATTTATATAGTTCAATTCTTTAATTCTTCTATCTTTAGCACATTATTCTATCTTAAATTAAATAAACAAATTCAATAGGTTGTGTTATTTAATTATCTAATTATTCTATCTTAATTAAATTAACAAATTCCAAATGTTTGTTTTATTTAATTAATATTCCTCCAAAATTGAATAATTCCCAATTTTCAATTGAGCACATGTCCACAACTTTTGTCTCAACCAAAATTGAAAGTTTCAATTAAATTCAATTGTGCTTTATCTTTCCAACCAAATTTGGAACATTCTTGAGAGACTTGGCTCTCTTCTTCCTCTTTTTCTTCCTAGTCACTTGGAAGAATGCTTTATCCTCTCCATTATCTTCTCCAACTTCTTCATCTTCTAACCATTGATTTATCCAGATCAAATCTGAACCATTGCTTGCTTCCACATCACAATTTTTCTTTGAAAATCTATAAAAGCAACCTCTTGCTATAGGAAATGGATCCCACTTTGGGAAAATAAACTCTACAGAAATCATACTAGAACATCCAACATTCAAGCATTTAGTAATTATCAATTAGAATCATATTATCATTTTAGAATCATGAATTTTGTAGTTGCATCTTAAATTATCATAATAGCATCATATTATCAATAGTTTTCATATCATTATCAGATAATTTTAATTGCAACATATCATTTATCAATTATCATATAGGATTAGTTTCTTGCATTTACATAATTTCTCGTTCTCTAGGTTGTCATTTTAACAATCAAAGTGCATACAATCTGAGAGCCACTTTGATTTATTAAATCCTTGGAGATAGAGAGCAATGGAATGATTTTAGAGATTTTATTATGTTTCAATTAGATTAATCTATCATTTGAATTCTCTAATTCATGTTTCATTGAGTGTGTTTGTTGTCACTCTTTACACATATTTTTCACATTCTATAGAATGTTATTTTAAATTTTAACCAAATGTTTTTTTTTCTTTCAATTACCCCTTCATATTTATCTTCTCAAAAATAATATTCAAATATATTTAAGTTTTATTGAAAATATTTTAAAAATTAAAAAAGTAGAATCTCAAACAAAACTGACAACTTTCATAAAAAGAAAATTGTTTTTTGAATTCATTTTAGGAAGTTAACAATAATGATAAGATTTAAGAGTGGATATGGATTTGCATGTCATTTAAACGTCAATTTCTAGGTGAAGAGTTTTTCCTTGTTTTGGTGGATGCCGCTCTCGGTGTAATGACACTAAGTATTTAGTTTTAACTTGATTAGTTTTCCTTACAAAGATTTTTGGATGTCATTTCATGAATTCAAAGATAAGAACATCTAAAGAAATTTGTGAATAAAACAACTTTAAAATTGCTTTAAAAACAAAGCAAAAAACTAAAAACTATTGAAAAATAAACAAAAAAAATACACTATTAAAAGATAAACAAAAAAAAATTACAAATAAATACATTGATTTTAATTTAGTTTTTCCTTATTTTTTAATTAAATTGATTTTAAAATCTATAAAAGCAAATTACGACCACTTGCACATCAAATTTAACTTTATTAGTTTTTCCTTACAAATATTTTTGGATGCCATTGTAATACGCCTCTAGCGTAACTAGCGTAATTATAAATTTTAAAAATTCAAAACATTAGATAACTAGCATACATATATTAAATATTAATATATATAAAATACACCGAGAGTTATTATTCTCTAATTTTCTTTTTTGATTGATTTATCTTTGTGATCAAATCTTTTAGTTTATGCAAATATGTGAATTTTTTTTATTATTCATTTGTTCTTTTTGTTTAGATTTGATTAGATTTTTTTGTTTCATCAAATCTCTTTGATTTGATTTTTGTGTTTCATCAAATCTCTTTTATTTTATTTTTTGTTTCATCAAATCTCTTTTATTTGATTTTAAGATAATAAAAAAAAGGAAGAATCTATGCTTGTGCTTCATGCACAAGAGATATCACTAAGTCCTTAAGGAGATGTATGATTTGAGGAGGAGCTAACCATTGCATTATTTTAGCTCCATGGAGAAGACAAATCAAGATAGAATGGTGACAACTTATGTGAATAAAATTAAAAATATTGATCATATGACTAGCTAAGATGTCATATTTATTTATGCTCCTAAACACTCCCCTTGAGAGTACATTCTAACCCAAAAATTTTAAAAATCTAAATTATATTTTCATTGGTACAGATAGTTAATTTTAGGTATATTAAACATCAAAAAGTGTTTTGACAATAATTTCATTTTCAAAATTTTACTATGAACTTCTGGCCACACTTGAGTACTAATAGGTCAATATTAAAATGATTTAGATTTTTAGGATGAGAGCATTGATATCTTTGAAAATCATACAAAAGTTAAGAAATTAAATAAAAACCCTGAAGACAATAGGAATTAGTGCTACTGCTCATCTAGGGCAACCAAATGCAGATGCAAAAACCAAGCAAGTTGAAGGCCAATTTAGAGTTTTATAGAAATGTAGGAGTTGTTTTGAATTTGATATAGTAGATCACTCTAGTATGAATGAAGAAAATGATTTAGATTTGTAGGATGAGAACATCAATATCTTTGAAAATCATATAGAAGTTAAGAAATTAAATAAAAATCCTAAAGACAACAATGATATCATATATATCAAAGATTATACTGGCAACACTTTGCTAGAAGCTGGTACAAAAAAGAAAAAAAACAAACTTCTAAAAGAGAAAATAACTCAAATCAAAAAAATCAAATAAAAACACTGAAATCTAGAAACCCAAATCATATCAAGAAGGAAAAACAAATCATTATGTTTCGTATTATGATTAAAAAACAAATGATTACAAGTAAAATAAGAAATGAAAATACCTGCACAACTCGCAATTGTTTCCCTCTCCCAATCACAATTTAGAATTATGTCTCTCCCTTTTCGAAGATGGTTGCCTTTGGTTCAATGTTAAATCTCTTTTTTAACTCCACCTACATGCAAAACTTGTGTAGTTAAAATCATTTACTATTGATTGAGGCAACTTTGAACAAAATAAAACAAGATCCAAATCTTATATGCAGTAATATTCAACCAAGAAAATCATCAATCCAATATGCATAAAGTAAACCATGACTAAAGCTTGCATTACCAAGTGAAGCTCCGTACAATTCAGACAACATACACACTTGACAAATTTGTTCACTAAACAATGTACATGCACTCAAAGCTCTTTGTGCATTATATAGTTGAAGGGTAGTGTTCACATAAGTTTACGTACGAAATGAAATACATTAGAAATACAACTTTAAAACAACTTTAAAACTAAAAATAATATTAAAAATAACAGCTTATGAAGATTTTAACAAGATTATCTTGAATTTTTTAATATCAATTTAGCAATTGTCATTTTATTGTAATATTAAATTCAAGATTTTATTTGTGTAAGCTTTAAAAGTATTCATTATTATCATCCTATATATATAATATTGTATTTATTTAATTTTTTTTGTATTAGATATTCAAGATAATCTTGTTAAATTTTTTCTAAAAATTATAAAAGTGTGGAAATATTGTAAATTAATATGTATTTCCATAACAAATATTATAAATTAAAAATCATGTATATTCTAAAAATGTATAATTTAGTTTTTTGAAAATATTTTAAATTAATATGCATTTCCATAACAAATATTATAAAATGATATATATTACTATTATAAATTAGAATTCTATATTATATTTCCTTAAAAATATCATATATAGTAAAAATATAAAAAGATGATGATAATGCATGGTTTTAAAACTTATATATATACAAAAATATTAAATATAATATATGAATTAAATAAAAATTCTAAATTGATATTAAAAAGATATTCAAGATTATTTGTCTAAAACAAGGAAACTTTCACAATATGTAAACTACTTTAAAATCTAATTTAAAAGCATAAATCTATTGATAAATACTTTACTTTGCGATAGGTTAGTAAACGCCAATCTAAATGGCGAGAATAAAAATGTACACATACCCGTTGATGTGAGTGTAAGAATCCTCTCGGCTTAATAAATATAATATGTTTATTTGATTTTTTAATTTAAATATTATTAATATTATTATAAATATAAATTATATTAATTTATAATTGTATATTTTAGATATATAAATTAATATTATTTAAATATATTTTAAAATATTCAATAAAAAGATTTTTTTAATTTTAATATTTTTTTTAAACAAAAGCGGTAAAAACTTTATTGCAATAGGAAAGCATTATAGAACGAGAAGAGAGAAGCCCACCATGGGCCCCAACAAAACCAAGAACTAATTCTCACCCAAGAAACACCTCATATCCTCCATAACCCATTCCTCCAGAGTAGAAGCCAATTCACCAGGAAGGTTGCCCCAATCATCCACACACCAAGAACCCATCCTCTCTATAGCCCACCTAGCCAGACCATCAGACACCTTGTTCCATTCTTAAGGAACATGATGAAAGTTAATAAAATCCAAAGTAGAACACAAAGAAATAATCTACTTAACCACCACAGCTAGCTACCAACTCACATCCTCCAAATGTCATTTATGTAGCATGTTGATAACAACCTATGAATTAGATTCACAAATAATTCATCACCATCTAAGGCCAATTGCACACTCCACCACCAAATGAATAGCAAGAGCCTCCATGAGATTATTAGTATGTCACCCTTTGTACGCAGAGAAGAAAAATACCACCACTCCTGAGCAATCCTTACCAATGCCCCCAATGCTTGCATGACCAAGATTTCCCCTAGAAGAACCATCTGTATTAATTTTTAGCTCCCCCTATTTAGGAGGGTGCCAATAGCCTCCACGATCCACCCTCTCACGACCTCGGCCATGATGCATCCTACTACCATTCTGCTTGCCCCCCTCGATAAGGCATAGAGCTTTAACCACTCCCAAATCACTAGGATCAACTGGAACTAGCAAGCCACACTTCACATTCAGAGTCTCCTTAACAAGTCCCAAAATTCTCATCCAAAGCTGCCCAATAAGCAACTTCTTATCTAAGAAAATTTTCCTATTACACTCCAACCAAATGTGCCAAATAATTAAACTAGGGCCAATGATCGAAGCAATACTAAGAAAAGACGTCTTAGCAGGAGAGGATCTCTGTCTTCTCCAAAAGTCATCCAAGGAGGCAACATGACTACATGGCAGGATCTAGATCTTCCACCATAGATGCCAAATAGATTTCGCAAAGGAGCATTGGGAGAAAAGATGCGGGAGCCATTCTTTGTGTTTAGCACACATAACACACATGGAGGGGCCCTTAAACCCTTGCTTCCAAAGATTCTCCCAAGTGAGACACTTACCTTACACCACCAGCCAAGAGAAAAATTGCACTTAGGCCAAGAAAACTTATTCCAAACATGCTTCCACCAAGAAACCTTAGAGCTCCCAAGTAACTACTTATCCAGAACTTGATACCTAGAGGCAACTAAAAAGTTTCCTTTTTAATTTTATTAATTATCATTAAAATAATTTTAATATTTTTAAAAATTTTTTAATTAAAAATATCAATAGTTTCCCTTACATTAATATTAAAATTAGGTAGTGGGCGGATGGGAGGGCGACCCTCCAAGTTGGTGAGGGGCATTAGCTGACTGGCATAAGAGGCTCTTAGTTATGGTCACAGGGTGGTGAGTTGGTGGGGTGCTTGGTGAGGTGGCAGGGTCTCTTCCAAGTCCACCCTAGAAGGAAACGTGGGCAAGGTTTATGCAAAATTAAACAAGTTGGTGTCCATTATGAGCACTTAAAGCACTCAAATCAAGGAACAGATAGGTGTTAGAGTGGCGGTTGATTAGTACCAGTGCAACCATCGATGTGACTGATCTTCTGATTAGTGTGTATGATATTTTTGGTTAAGGATGACCTCCCTCATGTGTTGAGTCTTGACATTAATATCATCTAGAGTGAAGTATCAAATTATGATTGTATGTTTGGCGTCTTCTTTGGCTTAAATGTAGTCATGGTGAAAGTGGAGGCATTGGTTTGAAACTTGGCTTTATTTATTTGGGTTGCATTTCCTGTAGGGTTTTTTTATAGGGCGAGTGTTTGGTTTCTAAGATGGTAGGGTGATCGCACTTTATAATTGAGGTTTTGGTGGATGGTCTAGTGTGTTTCGGTGTGGACACACCAATTTTGTTGGGGGCCAAAACATGCCAAATGACCTTCAGAGAGGTTTCAAACCAACATCTCAAAAGGAATATGAATAACATAGATTCTCTATTGGTTGTGGTGGTGAAAATGGTGTTGGGCTCTGGTCATTTATGCAGTAGCGAGTTTGGAAGGGATAACACATATATCACTTCCAAGTTCTTGGCGTCCCTTCTGGATAACCATGTGCCAAAGGTGGAGGCTAAAGTGCTACTAGAAAAATCTTTTCATAATGATTTGTTGGTGGGTGTGGATGAGGTGTTGAAGATTGCAATTGTGGGAAAGGGTATCCCACACCCTAGAGATTGGGATCCGATGAAGAATTCAGACAAGGAAATGAAAATATACCCTTTTCTGCTCAATTTGAAGAGTCCAACCTTAATGAGGCACCACATGATTGTTGTCATCATTGTGGAGTATATGAGTTTTTTTTTGTTCTCATGGCTATGAAGGACATCAACTGGATTGTCGACTTTGAGGCCTTCACCAAGGCCAACGGTTTTTTGTGAGTTTGGGTTTGGGGTGGATGTTTGGTTTTTTTAAATTTTATAATGTTCAGGTTTGTCTCTCCCGAGTATGGTAGTTAAAGAGTTTGGGTGGCGGTTTCCTATTTTGGTGGGTAGTGGTGGTCAGGTAGCATAGGGTCTTAGTATGGGTTTTTTTCCCTGTAATGTTGGTGGAGTTTTTTTTTTGGGTGGAGTTTAGTTGCTAGTAGCTAGTGAAAAATCTTTATGGTTTCATGGTTGGTGTTTCCCTATATATGTAGATGTATGTAAACTTTATCTTTTTAAATATTAATAAAATATAGCTCTTATGTATCTGTGCCGTAGAAAAATGGCCCCTTGTCATTTCCATGGCCTTTTAGGTCTTGTTTCATGGTGTTTGACATATTTTGCTATGATTTTATGATGTAACATAGCTTGAACATGCTTATTTAAGTACTAAAATTCAAATATTGAAGTCTTGTGAAGGTGTTGTGAAACATTTCCACATTCTTCTAGACTCTATTCAATGTAATTCACCTAAAAATAATCCTTTTACACATCAACAAGTCCTATTTTCAAGTGTTGTAAAGTCTTGTAACAAAGATTCACACTTTTCTAGGCATATTCCCCTTATTTATCCCTTTCTTATGACTTATTTGACCCTTTTATGCCCTCATATGCTTTATTTAAGTGTATTTTTGAATATAATCCCAACAAATAAAATTAAATGCAACTTAATTCCTGACACCTAGATTCAAGCCCTAGGTGGGACCCATTCGCCATGGGTGGTAAATGAGTCCCCCTTGGCTCCAAAATTTAAAATATTTCAAATTTCTTTCGGGGTTTTATTCAAAATACATTTGATGTCAACCTGTGATGAGGTATGAATGGTTACTAATGCACAAGAAGGTATAAATAAGTGATTTTCACCTCCTTTTAGATCTCCTCATTCATTCAAGCAATCTCATCCACACATCTAAGTATTCAAGCATTTTACAATATCAATTCAAGCAATATTCAAGCACTTTGGAGCATCCATTAGCATTACTTTAGACTTGCATCATCAAGATTTTGGTAATTTAATAGCATTGCATGTTGTTGATTTATTATTCTTTTGCATTTCATTATTTTATCAAGGGTTTGATTACCAAAAGTGGGGTTTGACCAAGGAAAACCCCTATTTGCTAACCCTCAACCATTTTCCCCTTTGCATGTGTATTTGTAGCCTTTTGTATGCAGATTTAACAAGTATTTAGGTGAACTGAAAAGTGGAGATCAAGTCTTGAACTAGGTGATTCAAGTCAAATTATTCTTATTTCAAGCTTGGTGAAGGTTTTCTGTCTGTTTCCTACAGAATTGACTTCGACAACTTGACAAGCAGACATTTCCAAATTTGGTGTTGCAGAGTTTTTTCCTGATTTTCCAAAAAATTGGGAGAGGAATGATTCACCACCAGTAGTGAATGAGTCCCATCTTAGGACTGAAAATATGAGTTTTGTCAGATTCTAGATCCCAATAGACAAAAACTTGCTCCCGACAATTTTTCACCAAGAGGATGACTAATTTGTGATCTTGGGTGAATGAGTCCCATTGTGAAAAATTAGTAACATCAACCAACATTCCCAACATTCTAGAATCATCATATTTTTCCCAAGTGCACTCAAATTCATCCCTTTTCTTTCTGTTTTGAATATTTTCTTCATTTAGTTCATTGTTGCATTACATAGTGTATTTTCAAACACAATATAAATCTTAGTCGTACATTCATATTTAATCTTTTAAATCATTAAATTGCATTTAGTTTACTTCATTTAGCATAGACAACATCTTTCATAGCATAATTTGAGTGAACCCTTAGCATTTTTGGATCTAATCTCTCTCCTTTTAGGTGAAAAACCCTATAATAGTTTGAGAGCTGATTGGGTCCAAAAATCTATGGTTCATTTTGGTGAACCCGACTCTTGAACACTTTGCATTTTTTGATTTCATTTGCATATTGCATCCTAGATTACATTTGCATATTGCATCCTAGATTACATTTGCATCAACATTCAATTAGGATATTATTTTGTTTTTGCATCTTAGACCTTTTTCATTTCGCATTAAAGTGAAAGATTGGTTTAGATTTCATTTTTGCATTACATATCATTGAAAACCTGAAAAAATCCACATTCTATATTGCATTCAAAATCATTTAAAATTTTCAAAAAATATAAAAAAATTGCATCCTAGGACTCATTCGCTAGCCAGGGTGAATCAATCCCTTTGCACTTTTTAGACAAGATTTCTAGCATTTTCCTACATCTATATTTTTTGTAGTTAGTTTTCTATTACAATTAGCAGTATTTTTGTTATTAGCATTTAGACATCTTAGATTACTTCGCATTTGAGTTATCTCCCTCCTTTGTGGTATTTGTATGGGTGTTTGGTGTCCCAGTGATAATACTTTGGTGAGACGAAATTCTAGACTCATGGCATCCCACGATAGCACTTTCGTTGTGGACCTTGGGATCTCAAGAGCTCCTACTCCTAGTATGGACAATGGTGTATTAGGCACTAACAATGCTACTATTCCTTCCCCTTTCCATCCAATGAATGTTGACACCCAAAATAATTCTCTTCCTCAAGACAAGGTCATTAGTATTCATGAAGAATTTGCACATATACAACAAGACTTGTCACTTGAAAACATCTCCAAAACTGCTATACCTGCCATTGATAATCTTCATCGTTTGCTTGAACATGATGATGGTTTAATAGTCCTGAAAAATATTGTTGAGATCTACAATAAAAATGCCCCTACTAATACCCAATCCACAAACAATCCTATCAACCACAGAGGACCTCAAGTTCCCCCTCTTCAACCATCACATCTATCCCAACTTATACCACTCCACAAGTCACTACAACTATGCAATAGGTTAGTTATGTGACTTCTTTCGCAATTCCACCTAGCATTCCTACTTCACTTGTGGCATTGCAAGTCCCCTCCACTACCTTTACACCTTCTAGCATTTCTGTCACTTCCCCTAACATCACTTACACTCCATCACCATTTTCTCTTCCATCTCAACCTACATATCCCAACCTTGTCCTTACACAACTTCTTAACACCGTCTCTTCCATGCAACATCAAATTTCCACAATTAGCCAAGGTCAAACCGCTCCACCCACATATCATGTCTGTAGCATCCCCTTATCCCCATAAATATTACATACCCCAATGCCACAAGGGATAGAAATGCCTTGGTTTGAGAAATATAGAGGTAAAGGAGACCCTGTCAACCATGTTAAAATTCTTACACAATTTTATGTAGTGATTTTTTCCTTGATGAGAGACTCCTAGCCAAACCTTGAAAGATAGTGCCTTATCTAGTGGTTTTCCAACTTGCCTAATCATTCCATCTGCTCCTTCAATGAGTTGGTGGATGCTTTCATAAGTAACTTTCAAGTTCACATGACACCTAAAAAGACAATGGTAGACCTCATGTGATGTAGAAAAAAAATAGACAAAAAAATAACTGATTTTATTTCACGTTACCAATCTGTGTATGCACAAATAGATGTCAAGATTCTTGATGCACATCTGCAAAAGATGTTTATCGAAAGTTTGCACAGAAATTTTCAGGATAAGGTAACTATGATGAAATTCCCATCGTTTATGCATTTATGCGCAACCTTGTGTGAATATCATAACTCAGTTTCAAGTCGTGATTCAACATACACTTGTACCTGAGCTGACAAACCCGAACATAACAATCAAAACCATAATAACAATCAAAAATTTTGCAAACAGAATAGAGGCTTCTTACAGTTTAATTCGCCTTCACAACTGCAACCCACCCAACAAGTTCAAAATTCAATGGCCACTGTTAAGACAACCATGCCTTATCATTATGGGGATCCTAAGACATAATTCACTCCTTTACCCGAAACCCTCCATAATACAATGAACCACTTAATTCAAAAACGCATGCTCACCTTGCCACCCATTAGACCCCTTGATCCAAACCAACCATTACCACCCAACTTCAAGCCTAATGCTTATTGTCACTTTCATCGCCAACATGGACATGACATTGAACATTGCAAGCATCTAAAACATTTAGTTCAAGACCTCATTGATTCAGGCCATTTGCCTATTGCAGGTGTTAATGATCAAGGCAATAAGTCCATTGCACCGCCTAACCATAATTTACAAATTTTAACCAACCCTATGCCTAAACATACTACATCATTTGTCAAGGCTAGCAATCCTTCAAACATTGATGTAATGACTATTGATACAAATAAAGAACAACATGATATACCTCCACCTATTACTAAAAATAGTCCTATGGATTGCATTGTAGCTATGATAGATGTTATCCCTCATAAGGGCCAAAACACTAAATCTCTTGATATAAATTTTTCTAATAAAGACATACTACTAAAGCTTCCTGATGGTCCTCTCTACATAGCTGGAAAAATCTATGATAAACCCACTAATGGGATATTAATAGATCCCACTTGTGGTGAGAATGTGATCACAGAGGAGTTTCTGGTCTTACATGACTTATATCAAGATACTTATGATAAAGCAACTGCATGGATTAAAACACACAATGGTTTTGCATGCCCTACGATTGGATCGATTGTGCTACCCTTACAAATAGGACTGAAAACATTAGATATGAAATTTTCTATAATTTCGCAATTCGACCAATTTCATTTGTGGCTAGGCCACCCTTAGCTTCGCTCAATGAAAGTAGTCCCATCAGTCATTCATAAGTGTTTGGAGTTTCCACATGACAATGAAATTTTTATTGTCCACCATAGCCAATTTAATCCCCTATCCTCTAGAGGCAATTTTTCCTTAGAAACCTTTTGGCTTGAACCCATGGAACCCATTACACCTTGAAAGGACTTCTTTTTCATAGCATATCAAAAGTTTAAAGCCAAAATAATAGTTGGATTGTCTCTTTGTGATACATCCCCATCCACTTTCGCATTTCCTATTATAGATGAGACCATGCTTGAGACCATGATTCAACCTACCTCTGACCATGATCAACCTTTACCCACCCCATCACAATCCGGTCCTTCAACTTCTTTGTCTAAGAGACCAAGAGATGTTGAAAGTAATCCAACCTTGCCACCATGAATTAAACTAGTATATAAAGCTAAGGAGAAAGTGATTGATCTGTCTCCTTCTAAAATAAAGGAGCTTATAGTTGACCAATCCAGTCTTACATCCAAACAACTTCAAAATAGAATTAAATGACATAAGGGTGCTAGAGAGCGTTGTCATCATTGTCATTTTCTCACTCGACAAATGAAAAATGAAAACAATAAAGAAAACCAACCTTCTCCATTGACAAAAATAATTCATGATAATCCTCTTGATCCACCACAAGATAGTCCATAACCACCCTCACAACAAATTGAACTTATACAACAACCACCATTGCTGATACATCCTTCCTTGGAGATTACTCTTTGTCCTCCTATTGTAATTAATTTAGATGAGGATGATGATGAAGAGATTGCTAAAATCAATGAAGAGGTGCACAATTATTTGAATTCTTTATTCTCCTCTTCTATGAGCTTAGATGATAAATCTGTTATACCAAGTGCACAACTTGGTGATTCTCCTAGCTTGGCACTTGCAATTCCTCCATTGGATAGTCAACCGCCCTTGTAGTATGATGATCATGATTGGGAGGAAAACAATCTATTAGATGGTTGATTTGCATATACCTCACTAGCCTTTTTTTTCCGTTTTGTTTTTCCTTTTTATGTGCGTATTGTGTGTTTGATATTATCTATCTCATTGTACACTTCTTCTATTTGTAACTCTATTCTTGTATATGTCATACATAATTTTTCTCCTTGTTCGCCTTTTGATTTTTGTTTTGTGTTCTCCTTTGGGGATGATGCAAAGCATAGAGACACCCTAAGTCTCTTCCATGTTGACCCAAATGGTCCTTGTCCTTTTCTCTTTTTGTTTTATGTTCTCCTTTGGGGATGACACAAAGTGTAGAGATGCCCTATGTCTCTTCCATGTTGACCCACAAGGTCCCTTTTTCATTTTTCTTTGTATTTTCTTGTGTTTTTCCTTTTGGGGATGATACAAGGCATTGAGACTAAAATGTCTCCTTCATGTTGACCCAAAAGCTTTTTCATTTTCTTTTGTTTCCTTTTTCTTTTTGCTTGTGTTTTCCTTTTAGGGATGATGCAAGGTGTTGAGACTACAATGTCTCTTCCATGTTGACCCAAAATGGACTTTTCTTTTTCTTTTGTTTTTGCTTTCTATGTGTCATTCTTCTCATTCTATGTGCTTCAGGGAATGATGATAGTTCCACACTCTTTCATAAAAACATTGTAGCAACAAACATACTAACCCCAAATCCATAGATATGTTATGTGTTTGGTGTGCTTTCTTTTCTAGGGGGAAACTCCCTTTCTTTCTTTTTCTTTTCATTTTCCTTGACATGATGCAACCTAACTTCAAAAAATATGACTTCGCATAGGGATTTCCAAGTTGGATCTCATGTCTTTCTTTCCTTTCTACTTTAAAGTAATTGCTTACAGAAAAGTGTGTAGCAATTCCTTTAAAGTGGGGGGCATAGAATACCATAATTCATTTGCATTCTTGGTTCTTAGTGTAGTCTTGTTTATATGATGTGTTTGTCACTTTGTGGATGACATTGGGTGTGATGTCCTTCATAAATGTGATCTTTCTTAGCATATTATATTCCTCTTGGTGGTTTGATGTGACACACTACATCCCCTAAGTTGTGAATTTACTATTCTTTGATTGGTCCTCTCTTGGAGACATTATGCGCAATGTTCCCTAAGTGATTGACCTTACATAAACTGAACAAGACTCCTTTGATCATTACATTTTTACATTTTTACACTTTACATTTTTATTTTTACATTGTTACATTTTGTATGTCCACCTTGCATAACACAACTTGCATGCCTGTGGTGCCATCCTATTTGTTCATGAGTTCTAAGAATACAAAGCTTTGCTTGTATCATGAAGCTCAAATTGAAACCCCTTTTCCTTTTTCTTTGTGGTGACTTGTTAAAGTTATCACGAGGTATAACTTTGACATGGTTGAGCGGGAAGACCACCTAGTGGCATGACTTTTCCCCATAGCCACTTTTGTGTTTGTGAGTGCATACCAATTAGCGTATGTAACTTACTTCTTTTTGGGCCTTGCATAACACAACTTGCATGCCTGTGGTGCCATCCTATTTGTTCATGAGTTTTAAGCATACAAAGCTTTGCTTGTCTCATGAAGCTCGAATTGACACCCCTTTTCCTTTTGCTTTGTGGTGACTTGTTAAAGTTATCATGAGGTATAACTTTGACATGGTTGAGCGGGAAGCCCACCTAGTGGCATGACTTTTCCCCATAGCCACTTTTGTGTTTGTGAGTGCATACCAATTAGCGTATGTAACTTACTTCTTTTTGGGCTTTCTCACCTTGTAGACAATTAGAAGTTTCATGGCTGCAGAGTGAGTATAGTTGGGCCTTCTCACCTGGTGGAATCTACATGTGTTCTGTCACCTCAAAGTGAGTGCACATTCTCTTTTAGCCTAGATCTAATTCACAACTAGTTGGATTGACAATCAAAGCTTCATCTAATTCTCAAAACTTGTGTGTTCCTTTGTTCTTATGCTTAGTTTTCCATGGGATCTTCATCATGGGGGCTTGATCATCCCTCTTGATTGTTGTTATTCCATCTTGCTAACGTAAATGCATTTGAACCCTCCTCTCGATGTTCATGGCTACTTTAGTGTGAGTTTGAAGCAAGTTCTTCCTCTCAATAAAGTGGGGGATAAATGTGCCATAGAAAAATGGCCCCTTGTCATTTTCATGGCCTTTTAGGTCTTGTTTCATGGTCTTTGACATATTTTGCTATGATTTATGATGTAACATGGCTTAAACATGCTTATTTAGGTACTAAAATTCAAATATTGAAATCTTGTGAAGGTGTTGTGAAACATTTCCACATTCTTCTAGACTCTATTTAATATAATTCACCTAAAAATCATCTTTTTACACATCAAGTCCTATTTTCAAGTGTTGTAAAGTCTTGTAACAAATATTCACACTTTTCTAGGCATATTCCCCTTATTTATCCTTTTCTTATGACTTATTTGACCTTGTTATGCCATCATGATTTATTTAATTGTATTTTTGAATATGATCCTGAGAAATAACATTAAATGCAACTTAATTCCTAACACCTAGATTCAAGCCCTAGGTGGGACCCATTCACCATGGGTGGCAAATGAGTCCCCCTTGGCTCCAAAATTTAAAATATTTCAAATTTCTTTTGGGTTTTTATTCAAAATACATTTGATGTCGCCCTGTGATGAGATATGAATGGTTACTAAGGCACACGAAGGTATAAATAAGTGATTTTCACCTCATTTTAGATCTCCTCATTCATTCAAGCAATCTCATCCACACATCTAAGTATTCAAGCATCTTACAATATCAATTCAAGCAATATTCAAGCACTTTGGAGCATCCATTAGCATTACTTCAGACTTGCATCATCAAGAGTTTGGTAAGTTAATTGCATTGCATACATTGTTGATTTATTATTCTCTTCCATTTCATTATTTTATTAAGGGTTTGATTACCAAAAGTGGGGTTTGACCAAGGAAAACCCCTATTTGCTAACCCTCAACTATTTTCCCACTTTGCATGTGTATTTGCAACCTTTTTTATGCAGATTTAACAAGTATTTAGGTGTTGAAAAGTGGAGAACAAGTCAACTAGGTTCTTCAAGTCAACTTATTCTTATTTCAAGCTTAGTGAAGGTTTTTTGTTAGTTTCCTGCAAAACTGACTTTGACAACCTGACAAGCAAACATTTCCAGATCTGGTGTTACAGAGTTGTTTCCTGATTTTCTAGAAATTTGGGAGAGGATTGATTCACCACCAGTGGTGAATGAGTCCCACCTTAGGACTGAAAATCTGAGTTTTGTCAAATTCTAGATCCCGATAGACAAAAACTTGCTCTCGACAGTTTTTCACCAGGAGGAGGACTAATTTGCCACCCTGGGCGAATGAGTCCCACTGTGAAAAATTAGTAACATCAACCAGCATTCCCAATGTTCCAGATTCATCACATTTTTCCCAAGTGTACTTAGATTCATCCCTTTTCTTTCCATTATGTATATTTTCTTCATTTAGTTCATTGATGCATTACACAGTGTGTTTTCAAACATAATATAAATCTTAGTCTTGCATTCATATTTAGTCTTTTAAATCATTCAATTGCATTTAGTTTACTTCATTTGACATAGAAAACAAATCTGCATAGCATAATTTGAGTGAAACCTTAGTATTTTTGGATCTAATCTCTCTCCTTTTAGGTGAAAACCCTATAAGAGTTAGAGAGTCCTTGGGTCCAAAAATCTATGGTTTAGTATATAATTTTTTTTTTTTTATGTAAATGTTAATATATTGGTTTTATAATTGTACATTTTAGAATTATAGAATAATATTATATAAATATATCATTAAGAAAATTTGTAAAAAATATTAATATTCAATTAATAATATTTAAATTTTTGTAATATACTTTAAATTCAGAATTTGATTAAATTAAATTAATAAATCAATTATAATAATCAATATAGTGTGTGTCTATATTTTAAGATATTGCATGTTTATATTTTAGCTTAATGGGAGGTAATGGAAGCTACATATTATAAAATTATGCAAATAATATATTTAATCATTATAAAGTTAAACATTTTACATCTTCGCTTTAAAAAGATTAAATTTTATTTGAAGAGGATAATTTTTCTTACATCTTCTCATTGAGAAGTTACAATCCTTCATAAAAAAATCCAACCACTTTGTAATTTGTCAAAGATAAAAGTTTGGGAAAAAGTGTTCTCTTGGTGAGTTTCAATGTTACATCTCTCTTTTCACCAAGGTTCCTATCCTTGACTCCTTAGAAGTCATTAAACACAAATCTAATGAGGAGATTGCTACCTTGGTAGAATTGTGCTTAAGATTGACCTTTTTCTCTTTCCAAGGTGTTACCTATGAGCAAGTTGACAGAGTGGCCATGGGCTCTCCCCTTTCTCATGTCATTGCTAACCTTTATATGGAGCAGTTTGAAGAATTAGCACTTCATTCCTTCACTCTCATGCCAAGATGGTGGAAACACTATGTGGATGACACCAATATATTTTGGTCACATGTTTTTGAAAATTTAGAGGAATTTCATGCCCAGCTTAATAGCCTATCTCCTTGCATTTCTTTTACCAAGGAGATTGAGTCTAACAACCAACTTTCCTTCCTCAACATATTGCTTCTCAAAAAACTTGATGGGTCCCTTGTTCGTCGTGTGTTACATATGGCAACCCACACCGATCTTTACCTTCACTCCTCTTCTCATCACCACCCTATCCAAAAAATAGGTGTCCTTAAAACCCTTTCCTTGAGATCGTATCACATTTGTGATAAGGATAACTTAATCCATGAGTTGTCCCACCTTCGCCAAGTTTTCAAATCAAATGGGTACTCTGGTATGCGAATTTCTAGAGCCTTCAACCAAGCCAAAGTGTGTTTCCTTTCCATCTCCAAGCCTAACCAAGGCTTTGAACTCCTTGGTGCTTCCCTCCCATACATTGATGGCATATCCCAAAAAATTTCTAAGATCCTCCATAAAAAATGACCTTTGTTGTGCTTTCAAGCCTTGTGTTACTCTTAGAAATCATATCTCTTCTCTTAAAGACTCCAAGGACTTCTTCCTTGACGCAGGAGTCTATAAGGTTGTTTGTTCGTTTGGCAGACCTTATATAGGTGAAACTAGTCGTTCGTTCAACATTGGAATCAAGGAGCATAGTGCTGACATTAGACACAAATGTGTCTGCCTAGGCCAAACACTCTTCTTCTACTAGACACCATATTTTTCTTGAAAGCACTCAAATTTTGTGCGAAAGAAGACAATTTATTCACAAGAAAGCTCAAAGAAGCCATCGAAATAAATAATCATCCCTTAAATCTCAATCATGATGAGGGGTGGAAGTTGAGTTTGTCTTGGCACCCTTTGTTAGCCAACTTGAAAACCCCTCCCTTCCTTTCTCGTGCTAATTATGTGTCTCCCCCTTTCCTTGGCATTCTCTTGGTCCTTCCTTGGGTTCATTCTCCTTGCCTGGCTTTCTCTTGAGTCATTGTTCATGATTTGGTTGTTGTTCCTTGGTTCCCCTTGTTGTATTTTTTAAAATATTTGGTTGTGGTTGTGTCTTTTTATCTTTTTTAATCCTTTAGTTCTTGGTTGGTTAATTTTTGTGGTTTTCTTTTAGTTTGGTTTATGATTTTTTAAGTCCTCTTCTTTTTAGCTTTTTGTTGTCTTTAGAAAGTTTTTTAATTTCCCCCTTCTTCCCAACTTTAACTTTAAATATATATTATTATCTAAATTCTCTTATAGTTTTTAGAAAGTTAGATTATTCTTTTATTTTTTTCCCTTTTCTTTTTATACATATATACATACATATATACATACATACTTCTTAACATTTTATTATCTTTTTTATTCTCTATTTCTTCTTTTATTTTTCTCCCCTTTTATGTTTATATTATGTTTATATTTTCTTTTAGGATTTTATTATCCTTTTTGATCTTTATTTCTTTGTTTTATTGTGTGGTTCTTTTTTATCTTAGTATTTTGTTATCTTTTTGAATCTTTATTTCTTCTTTTATTGTTCCTCCCTTTTATACATAGTTTTAGGATTTTATTGTCCATTTTGATTTTTAATTATTTGTTTTAGTGTGTGGTTCTTTTTATTGTTTACATTTATTTTTAGATATAGGAATTTTTGTCTCTTTTGATTTTTATTGTTTTGTTATATATTTATTTTTTATTATATTGTTCTTTGTTATAAATAATATATATATATATATATATATATATATATATATATATATAACTCTTGTGCCTTCGTTGCATTTATTTATCTTTTTTATTTTTGTCTTTCACCTTTTGCTTAATCTATTTTTGCTAATTTTATTTTTTTCAATTCTTCTTTGTCTTCTCAATTCTTTGTTATTTGAGTTAATTTTGATCTTGTTGTTGGTTTTTTTATTCTAGTTTTCTTTTTTTGGGTTTTTAATTCCTATTTATTTTTGTTAGTCTTCTTCTTGATTTTTAGGCCACTTCCTTCCCTTATCTCTCCTTTGCCCTTTAGGTTGCTTCTTGGTTTGCATCTATCCATTTTTACCTTAAAATCTCTCTACTATCATCCTAATGATGGGTCACAGAGTGTGATTTGAAACATTGATTTAAAAAAAACACAATCTAATCTAGAAATCAGCTTAGCATTATTCATGGATTGTGGAAACTTGGTATCTTTGATAATTTTTTATTATTTCTAATTGGTTCAAAAATAACTTATTAATAACTAATTAAATAAGAACATCCAAAATTCATTGCAATAATAATGCTAATATGTAATGCCACATTGCCACATTACTATTCATCTTGATATATTCATTGATAATTGGAATCACTATTTGTTAAATAAGGTTATATGCGACTTCAACTTGGAGGAAACAATTTTTGCTCATTTTGGATCATCTTCATCCATGTCATCCATCTCAAAGTGCTTCTCCAACTCCTAGATCAAATCTAGGAATATATCCTGGTTGAGCTCACCTTTAAAATTTGAAATATCTACCTTTACTTTGGAACTTTTTTAGTTAATGATTCAATAAGCCTCTTGAGAGGGTCTAAAGTCGTAGCAACATTTACTATGTTCTTTGGTTCCTCTTCAGACTCATCTAATTGTAATTGGCCTCAAGGGCCTCTAGCCTTTTCAACAATTCCCTAGTGTTTCTTCGAGGGCTTGCATTCCTCTTGCCCCTTCATCCCTAGTTTACACAAACTCCCCTCTGAGCCATTGCAAATTGCTCTAATAGAAAAACTCATGCAAACTATGTATGTGAAGGCTAAAAAATACAAACAACAATATTAACTTATCCTTCATCAAGTGAAAAAAAAGGAATACAAGTAGGACCAAAGCTTCCAAAATAGAGAGACAAGCACAAAAAAAAATCATCCCTCCACATTAACACAAAAACTCCTAAATAACCCCAAACAAATACATAGAAAAAAAATGGATGAGGAGGGGGAATTTACAACTAAGCAAGCATTACATTATTAAGAGAATCTTACACTAAGGAAGAAAAGTCAATACAAAGGTCTCAAAGATCTCAAGAATAACAGATGTACCTGTTATCACTTGGATGTGCACCTTTGCTAAGTTGTCAACTCAACTATCAAGTGAAACATGGGATGATCTCATAGAGTGTGGGCTTTGATAGTTTGAGATCAACCTTCAGAGAGGGTTGATTCCCTTGATACTTTGACCTTATCTAATCGAAGATAGTCCTAGATGCTTGGGAATGAGGATGACTGATCAAACTGCCCCTATATATCTTCAACTACTCCTATAGTCTCTCAAACTACTTTCCAACTCCTCCAAATAGCCCTAGATACCCTCTAACTACCCATAACTGATCATAAATTCTCCAATAACTGCTTTGACCTCCACCTAATATGTTTTAGGGCATGTGTGAGAGATATTTGAAATGGTCTAAAACTCCCTAGGGCCTGTAAAATCTTCTAGGGCAAGTGCTTGACACTTGTCTCATTCATTAAAAATTTAAAGCTTCTTTATCTTTATACCTTCAACCAATATAGATCTAAGACACTTATAACATGTGGCTACCTCAAATAGTTCAACATATTCATGTATAGGATTGAACTTCATGGTATTTTGTCTTCATGGATGAATTTGCATATCACCTTGTTCTTGAATCTTTACTCAGGACCTCAAGGACTGTGTTTTTATGTCTCTATTCTATCACTCAATATCATTGCCACTTCTTTTACATTTATTGGGAAATCCTTAGCAATGCTTGTTCACTATCTACTGTGTCTTCAATGTTGATCCTTCTAATCATGTCTATGGTCTATGCAAAGACTATCTTATGACCATGCATTCAATGAAACCTTGTAAAATGTTCCTTTCTACTTATCACCTGTGAGCATTCTAGCCTTTGTTTCTTTACTATCAACTCACTTGAAACACTAACCATTCTTCACCCTTTCCTTGGCAACTAAGTTATTTACTATCATATTGTCATTCCTTGTTGTTTTGCTATCTTCAATAACTTTTGACTATCATTTAGGGCTCCTAAAAAAGGTTTTAAGTCTCATGGCTTATCTTTCTAAAGATCACTCTGTCCTCACCATAAAAAATTTCTAGGAGGATTGATATATGCTCTTTCCTTACTCCTTTATTGCTACCATGAATTTTATCTTGTCATCTGTCAACACAATTCATTTTGCCTCAATACATTGTTATCTTGTTATACCCTTTAAATAACACACTATGTTGTGGTTGGAGTTTACCAAATAAGCCTTTAACTTAGAGAAATTTTTGGTCTCTATCATTTATCACGACTGCCCTTTAGATTTGAATGTCCCTTGAATCATCTTGTCTACCATGCCAATCAAGATCTCCTAATTCTCCTTAGTCTCATGTACAAGTTTTTCTATTAACTTCCATGACCATTGACATCTATATGGAATGACATATTGTGTTAACCTTGATAGGTCTCTTGACTAATCTTAGTGACCTCATAAGATTTTTCTTGCTATGTCAACTCTTCATGACTTGAAATAGTACCTAACTTTGCCACACTTCTCTATCATGCATAGTCATGCATCTCCAAGTCTGTCCTTTATCCTCCTTACTGTCATGCCTTAATGACTAAGTTCTTTTTTATGACACTCTGTCCTCATCTCTATGAAGTTTTCTTTCAATGTAGTTATCTTTATTCTACTCTCCACCTCTGGACCACTCACAGTCCTAAGGACCTCTTTCCCATCACTCCCTTGCATTTTGTCATACTGTCTTACACCTGTATCTTTATTGTACTCTTCACCTTTGGACTACTCACATTCCTAACTTGGACCTCTTTCTCATCACTCCCATGCCATTGTGTCATACTTTATCTTACACTTGTAGCTACTGACTTCTCCCCTTTTTAATGTGTGCCTTCTAACTGTTATCAACAGTCCCTTAACTAGGGTTTAAATGCACAATACTCATTAGCCAATAGGCTATATATAGTATGAACATTCAGGGAAAACCTGTCTCACGGCGGTACCACTCCCGTCAAACAACTTTTTTTATCCATACACAGTTTTTTTCGCTGTCATACAACTTTTTCTCCGCGTGTATTTTTTTACCGGTCTACAGTTATCTTCGCCGGCATGAAATTCAAAGAGTATATGAACTACTAGAGAAAAATGCTAATGGAGTCGTTACTGTCGATGAAATCTATCGATTCATAAACAAGATCAGCATATTAATGTTACTACTAGTGAGAAACAAAGGTGTAGAGGATTGTAGCGATGGTATTCAAGAAGAGTTTGCTGATTTATATCAATTCATTTTCAACAACCAACAAGATGAAAAAACTGAATCAGACGATTTGATGGAGGCATTCAAGATTTTTGAGGAGAATAAAGACGGATACATCTCTTGTGAAGAGTTGCAGCTTGTGCTTTCTATGTTGAGATTAATTTCACACTCGCAACAACCGCATGAGTGCGAGAAAATAATATGTAGATTTGATTCAAACTACAATGGAGTGTTAGATTTTTCCGAATTCAAAAGTATGATGCTCACTATAGTCTCTCCATGATTTCTTTTTAGCATTTAAATGGCCTATGTGCAACTATGTAAATGACATCTAAAAATGTAATAGGGCAAAGCAAATTTCTTATAACCCCTGTTAAAATTATTTATGAAATTTTACAGGTGAACAGATAAATAGGCTTCCATGATTTTAGCTCCAAAAATTTTTAAGAGAAGATTAAAATGGGAAAATAGAACTTTAGAGCTAAAGTGATTTAACTATGAATAACTTTTCATAAAGACTTGTCTTAGGTCCCATTAAGTCTGGTTTAAAATAGGAGATCTCAAATTTTAAAAAAAATATGTTGTTTAGGGTAAAATTAACTTAAATATTAGAAGTTATGTTATAAGAATTTGATTTTAAGATGTATTTATGATTTTTATTTTAAAATTTTTAGCTGCCATGGTAAACCAACTACCATTTAATGATAAAAGCTTCCAAAATACCAGGTGAAAGTCTCCAAAATCTCACTTATCACAATATTGATTTTCCAATTGCATGGAATATTCTATTTCCATTTGTACTTTTTTTTCTCAATTTGATGACAAATTTATTTATTTAATTTGCATTGCTTTATTTTTAAGTCTGTATGCAAATATTTCAAAATCAATAATACTTAATTTCTGCAAGAAAAAATCTAGATATGTCTAAGTTCATTTCATTTCATTATTTAGCACTTATTTTTAATTGTTTAATCCATCAAATTTGTAGCATATGACATCCACATGCAGCCACACACAAACACATACTCTCTAACATATTTACATATAGTTTTCTATCAGCATAATCCTTGAACCTTCTTTAGGTGCAAGTGCTAGTATGATAATTGCCACAACAAATAAGAGTTTTAAAATGGGAAAATTTTCCTTAGCAAGTTTCAATGTGAGATACACCAAGGGTTATGTAATTGGTATTCCTTATGATTTTCATCTACTCCCTATGATAGGGCTTGTGAATCTTTGTGAGAACATAAACACTCATCGGCATAGAAGTCATTATTCTTCACAAACCCTAATTAACAACCTTTTGATTTTGGGCATTTTGGTAAACCTTGAATACCCCTCTAACATGAAACACATACTTTATTAATTATTTAACATTGGATATAAAAGGGTAGTAATTAACTCTCTCAAACCATTTGATATAGTAACATCCACTTGACTCGACCTTTGACATTTGACTGATAGGATAACAATAAAAGTGTATATAGGGTTTTCTTCAACAAGCTCTGAATATGGTTTTTATAACATGAAACTCCCTTTCTTCTGACAAGTACAACATAAAGTGACTTCATAACCTAAATGTATAGGGGTATGTGCAAGATCATGATGGAAAAAATAGGCCCTTAAGTGCAAAATTTTTATAAAAATCAGAGTTAGGCAACTTGACGTAAAAATTTGAATAAGCTATCTATAGTATTTCAAAAATATGTAAGAATAGAATTTGTAGAAAATTGAATTTAGTTTCTAACTATTAGGTTTTTTTTTTTTTTTAAATATATATTTGGTGAAAATTTGAAATTTCAATACAGTAGTACTTAAATTTCAAGGAAAAAATAAGTAAGTCTATCGACCACCCTAACCAAAATAAAATGATAATATTTTTTTATAAGATTTTAGATATAAGTATAGGACTCATGTCACGATCGATACATATTGTTTGTAATTTTTTTCCAACTAAATAATTAATTATGTTTTTTATTACAACTTTTAAAATATAAAAACTTATGCGTCTAACCACCTTAACTTGGTCAAAATTTGAAATTCAAATTTTTATTTTTAATCTATAGTATATGAAGCATAGAATGTGACACATGTTTCAAATTCAAAAATGTGATACCATTTGAGAAGTTATAGATATTTTTCAATCAACCTATCAATCGAGACTTTAGTCATAATTCAAATAGAAAATGAATAATAATTATTTATTAAATTCAAAGTAAAGAATAATTTATATTGGTGGAAATTTGAGAATCTCCTTTAAAAACCCTTTTCGTTTCATTAATTTTGGGTAAAAAAATAGTCATCAACCACATACCCTACAAATACCCATCATATTGCCACTTTTTGGCCCATCATGATCCTACACATACCTATAGGTCAAACCCTTTCTTCTTGTATCTTGAAAATTAAATACAACACCAAACATTGATCATGCAATTTCTTACCATAAATACCTATGCTTCTCACTGTCACCTATTTCACGAAGACCCCTAATAGGTATTTTCTAATAGACACATGGGTATGGCCATGTTTTCAACATCATTATACACAACGTTTTCTAATCCAATAATACAAAAAGAAACAAAATGTGCCAAGATAACAAAATAAGAGATGTGACATGAAAAGGAACAACCAAACCCGTAGATAAAATATAGGCAGAGTTTGGTGTAGCACTACAAAGCAAACCATTGCTAACTATAAATACCTATGCTTCTCATTGTCACCTATTTCATGAAGACCCCTAATAGGTATTTTCTAATAGACACATGGGTATTACCATGTTTTCAACATAATTATACACAACATTTTCTAATCCAATAATGCAAAAAGAAACAAAAGGTGCCAATACAACAAAATAAGAGATGTGACATGAAAAGGAACGACCAAACTTGTAGGTAAAATACAAGCAGAGTTTGGTGTAGCACTACAGAGCAAACCATTGCTAACCATTACATTATGGTAAAATGTGAAACTTAAAAAATCAATAAAATTGAATGGAATTGAATAATGTTAACACACTTGAAGTAAACCTTTTGACAAGAATAAATGTTTTCATGTCTTGGTTAGATTTTCCCTCAAGCCAAAAAAAATTATGATCTGAAATAATACTAGTGTAAATATCTTAAATACATTTGCTAATATCAATCTTGAGCTATTATATTTATTAAAGAATTATTTTATTTGATATATTTAAGAGTTAAATTGTAAATTTATTTTACTTTTTTGTTTTTTAAGAGATATTTTTATTGACTGAATTATTTTATAGGTATATTAATTCTAAACTATTTAAGAATTATTTTATTTATATTTATTGAGAGTTATTTTTTATTTTATGTAATAATTTTTTTTAAGTCAACTTTTTAATAGTTTTTGTTACCACACTAGTACATTACACTCCATCCTTTGTTGCCATTATAATTACAACTATTTATGATTCTAAGTTAAAACTAATCATTACAAAAAAAAACATTACAAATTTGAACTAAAATTAATCCAAGAAAAACACATCTAATCACTGAGCTAAAATTGATGTGTAGACAAAAGTATTTACCAATTAAGATAGAATCACCCACAAAATAAACATGTATACTTCACAAAACAAAAATATTATAAATTTGACCCATATTCCTCCCTAGAATTTTTTTTTGCAATTGCTGAAAATATCAAGAGAAAAAAAAAAAAATCTACAAGTTAGAGCCAAAATTATTTTCTTGAAAACAAAATTTACCACAAATCTCAACCAAAAGCATTACAACATGAAAAAACCTACATGTTTGAGAAGATTATTCCCTATGTCTAACCTCAAATTGTCCCAACACAATAATATTCGCAAGTCTAGCATAAAATGACCCCCAAAACAAAAATATTTAGGAGTATGAATTAAGTTTCTCTCAAAAACAAAAAAATATTTATAACTCACTCAGTATTAAATATTACCCAAGAAAAAAATATTTTAAAGTCCCATTTAAATGTTTCTTCATGAAAAAAGTACATGAAAGTCTAAGCATAATATCTAGAACAAAAACATCTATTTTATTCAAGGGGTCAAGTTTAATTGATAAAATTATTGATTTCTTATTGAGAAGGTCCAAATTCAAATTGGAAAGGAACATCTAATATGAAATTTTAAGTTGTGATTCTAGTCTTTTGTTAGGTCTCAAAAACACAAGTTGCAAACTTTAAGAGGATGCCAAGTTCTATGGTAACATTTTTGGGTAATGAACGGGGTTAATTGACGTCACTGAGAACCCCTTGCACTTTAGGCTCTACCAGACCTAGGTGGGTGTACCTAAATAATTGATCAGATTTAAAGTTATGTGTAATCTCCAACTTAGGCAATCTATCCACAATGGCATAAAGTGTGAAATTTTATATGCAAACTTAATAACTACTCCTACTAAGTTTTATAAGGTATTATAGTGAAGTGAGTATGACAAGTGCCTAATCTTGTTGGGTGAATGGATTCAAGATGTATATGGTATGTGTGATCTATTTCTAGCCGTAGTTCTAATTATTTGGCACTTTGAGGGTTTATGGTTGGTATAAGCATGCAATGTAGTAATTGTGAGGCTCTTCTTATCGATCCAAATGATTTTCCCAGGATACTGTGATTTATTTAAAAGGGTTTAATCTTTACTTGAAAGAACTAGCTAAAACAATCACAAGTACATCAAATGTGTCTTGAAAAATTGAACACATACTTGACATGTTCAACTTGAATAACATGAAATAATTGAATTAGAGGCAACCACACAGTAACATCAACAAATAATTGAGGCTTCAAGCATCAAATTTAAATCTTCTTGTTCATTAATATCATCAAAATGATTTTATAGTAATAATATAAATCTTTTGCATGTGTAGCATTCTATATCTTATTCCTAATGATTCTAATGATTATCCCTTTTTTCTTTTGATATTCATCTATAGTATATACATTACATTTCCAAGAGTTATGACCCTTCACACTAGTCTTTTATTTAATTAATTATCTTCAATAGATTAAAATATTTTAATTTTAATCTCCTTCTATCTTGGCACCCTATGAAAATTAATTTTAATTATTATAATCCTTTCATTGTTGGCCATCTCACTTTGTATTTACCTTGTGCACTTTCACCCGATGAAATAAAATACTCCTTGGATAAAAACAATTACCCAATCCATGATTTTATGTTTTCTTGATTTCCTTGGTGAAATATTTCATTTCTCTGTGAAAATATTTTCATCAGCAATAAATCTACATTTCCCCAAAATAAATGTGATGGTTTTAATAATTTTCTTTTAAAATACATTTTTTTTATACTTGCCACATATGATTGCAATAATACTTTATTTTCTTCATCAGGATGTTGTACTTGTATTAAAGTTTTGGAATGAGTTCATAAAATTTTGTTTTATTCTTTCATCGTGATTTAAGGGAGAGGGCCCAATGGTGGGTAGGGTAACCTTGAGCGAGGGGTCCACGACATCAACATCTGAGTCGACTAAATTTTTTTTGCCACATGCCTTTACTATCGAGCTGGCAGTTTGAAATAAAAATTTCGAGAGATTTCAAACACATCTTTGAAGGTTTTGGGGGTGATTTCCAAAAACTACCAAAAAAGTGTAAAAGTTAGGTGTATACCTATCATGGACATCTGTATGAATAATGGTTGTTTGGCACCACGCCAGTACTTGCAACTAGCAGTCCTAGTTAATGTGCATTAACTGCTACACATTCCCCACCATTGGTCTTAACGCCTACCACCTCGACATGCACACCATTCGCTTGGTCATGCTTTGTGTTCACAAAACACCCATTCATGAGACATCATTCATTTTCAACAGTTGCATTTAGAACTAGCTCTGGTTAGGACAAACGTCAATGGTGGTGAGACCATGGCCGAGTGGTGGTGATACATTTTTCATGCTTTCTGTGTAAATCAACACCATGTTAAGTAAAAGGAAATTATATAACTTCTTGCTACGCAGGTGAGGTTGTCTTCCAACCTCACTCAGTAAATAACTATGCATTGCAAGATTTCTCTAGGTTTTTCTTGTGATTTTATTTTGTTAAAATAGCAACAAAAAGTTGTAATGCTTTCATCGTGTAATGAAGCTTTGTTGTAGCTTATTCATGGCCACTACTGTGAATATTATGGCCGACTGTGTGTATATGTGACTATACAGATATATATATATATATATATATATATATATATATATATGCATATATATGGCTGACTATTTGTAAATGTGTGTATACATAGATATATATGCATATAAATGTATATATATGCATACATATCTGTGTATACACACATATACACATAGTAATGGCCCACAAATGTAATTTTCCAGCAATAATAGAACTATATAATGGCAGACTGTGTCTATATGTGAGAATATAGTTATATATATGCATATAAATGGCCCACTGTGTGTATATGCATGTATAAAGTTACATTTATGCATATATACAACCGACTATGTGTATATGTCTGTATATATCCATATTTATATGTCTACACACATATACACACACCGCCATAATATATGTGTTTTTTTTCATTTTATACCTTTGTAATTGGAATATATGCGTATATATGTGTGTATACACACATATACACACAGTCTGCCATTCATATAGAGCTTTTTTGCATTTTATACCTCTGTAATTTGCATATGTATAGTGGCAATATGTGTATCTTTTTTTCGACTGTGTGTATATATATACATACCATTCGTGTGTTTTTGCAGCTTGACTGTGAAGGGTTTTATGTACCTATGTTTTAGTCGGCTCTTTTGATCATTGTCGTGAATCCCTCGCTCAAAAATTCCTGACCCCTGGATCATCCACTCTTCCTTGTCCTTCATCTCTGCTTGAATCGTGGAGTTTTATGGAATACAATCATATCCATTTATAATATTTTCCTATTCAATTTCGTAATCATCTTATTTTTTTAATTGACTAATCATTTATACAATTTTCCTAGTCAATTTAGTAATCATTTTAATTTTTAATTGACAAAAACATTTATTTTTAAATTGATATAATATTCAACATCTTTATATTATATTAAACAATAAAATATTATGTATGCATGTATACACACATACATACATACATACTACATAATTATTTATGTATGTATGTATGTCTGTATTTGAGACATAGACATACATACTTATACACACATACCTAGATGTATGTGTGTATAGTATGTATACACACATACATGCATGCATGTGTGTATGCATACATGTATGTATGTATATACTTATACACATACCTAGATGTATGTGTGTATAGTATGTATACACACATACATGTATGGATGTGTGTATAGTATGCATGTGTGTATAGTATATACACACACACATGTATGCATGTGTGTATACATACTATACACACATGCATACATGTATGTGTGTATAGTATACTATACACACATACATACATGTATGTGTGTATACTATATAGACATACATACATACTTTGGCCAAAACATAGGTGCATGCCACCTGAAACTATGGAGTGTATGATAGTGTTCTAATACTGCCATTATATATATGCAAGTTGCAGGTCTACAATTACATGTCTATTCAAGTGATCATATGTATAGATACACTCTCCATCCAGGTCTACAGTTACACTCTCCATCCAATGTACCATTGCATATGCATAGATACATGTACATGTACATATACATATGCCTATATGTATATGCATATGCATATACATATGTACATTGAACCTAATTAGATGTATGCTTTGTTTGTTCTTCAATTAGAGGCAATGTAGTTCGACAAACGACAAAGGCTAACAAGTGCGACTAAATTTGACTCTATTTTTTGGATTTTTGAAATGTTTTGATTTTTTTTGTCTTTTTGAAGTTTTATGATGTTTTTTGTGTTTTCTCATATCAGTTTGCGATGTTCGTGGATTTTCCACAGTTTTATGTCTTCAACACAACCAAAGTAGGAACCAATATGACACATGTCAAGTGTCTGCCCCCAGTCGAGTACAAGACCAACTGACTATGAATAGGGTAAAATGGGGGATATGAAATGCACTCGATGTCAATCGTTCCAAGTTATGGGAAGGACTACCACTTATTACGAATGGTATATACAAGCGATGGGTACAAAAGATAAGGGGTATGTAAAAGGATAGGTAGTATGTACCGAGTAGTGGATTATGTACAGGGCCGTGGATTATATACAATGATAAAGACTATTTACAATGATGAGGACTATGTTTAGAATAATAGTAGACAAAGGAGCAGAGTTAACTACACATGGCGCCTGTTTGCCAGGTTTTCACCATGGTACCTATCCAAAGTGCCACCAAAGTGGTTTTCACTATTGGAAGAATGATTTTTCTTTACTATTTTCTAGATTATCTAATTTTTTTGGTGTTACCAAGATGCCTGTTTGCCAAGTTTTCACCTTGATAACAATTTTTGTGATTTTTTGATTTTTTTGTATTTTTGCTAATTAAGACAAAGGCTCCCAGAAGCTATGCATAGAACTTCTTCAGATGCATACTATTGATAGGTGAGGACAATGGTTCCCCTTCAGGAGTAGAGAGTTGATACACTCCTGATCCAAAGGCTTCTGTAACAACATAAGGTCCTAACCAATTTGGTTCAAACTTTCCTATTTTTCTCTTTCTACTTGATTTTTTGGGTTCTCCATAAAAACTAGGTCACCAATGTCAAAGTTTCTATTCAATACCTTCCTGTTGTAGCTACGACGAAGGTGATTCTGATATGCTTGAAGATGGTCTAGTGCCTTCTGTCTTCGCTCATTCAAGAATTCTAGCTCATGAAGCCTCAATACTCGGTACTCTTCATCATTAATGTGGCCTTTCAAGGATACCCTTAGGGAAGGAATCTTGACCTCAATAGGCAGAATGGCTTTAGAACCAAATACAAGTGAATATGGAGTAGCACCAGTGGGAGTATAGATACTTGTGCGATAAGCCCATAAGGCGGGGTTAAGTTATAAATGCCAGTCACAACCAACATCATTGACAATCTTCTTGAAGATTCTAATGATGGTCTTGTTAGATGCCTCTGCCTGGCCATTACCTTGTGGGTAGTATGGAGTGGAAAAGTGATGTTGGATATGAAATTCATCACACAGGTGGCAAACTTCTTGGTTCTTAAATAGGCGGCCATTATCAATGATTATGGACTGAGGGACACCATATCGATAGATGATATAGTTCAGGATAAACCTAGAAATCTGTGAGCTGGTAATGTATGTCATAGGGATGGCTTCAATCCACTTCGTAAAATACTCAGTGGCAGTGATATTGAATTTGTGTCCATTAGATGATGTGGGATGGATCTTACCTATGAGGTCGAGTCCACATTGGGCAAATGTCCATGGTGATGTTATAGGACAGAGCTCCTGTGCTGGTGCATGTATCAAGTCTCCATGAACTTGGCATTGGCAATATTTCACTACAAAGACATATGAGTCTTTTTCCATAGTAGGCCAGTAATAACCCAGTCTCATAATCTTTTTGGCTAAGGTAGGACCACTAGAATGGGAACCACATATACCCTCATGCACCCCATGCAAGGTTGCTTGTGCTTCAGTAGAATCAAGACATATCAGTAGGGTATTATCTAAAGCATGTCTATATAGGGTATCTCCGACGATGGTGTACTTGGCTGACTTGCAGAGGAATGTCCTACATTGGTTATTTGATAGGCCAGTGGGTATGACTTCAGCATGAAGGTAATCATAGATTTCTTTGTACCATAGGGAATCAGGACCAACAATGTCACACACCATTTTAGAATATGGGATATCATAGGCTAGGACCAAAATTTGTTCTACCAAGAACTCAAACTTAGGGACGTTGTTAGGAATGTCAAGAAGTGATGCAATTGTAGCCATAGTGTCTACTGTCCTATTTAAAACATGAGGTATTTGATGAAATTCGACTTTGTCAAAGTACTCTTTAAAGCTATCAGCCATGCGCTTATAGGGAGCAAGCTTCTCATCCTTAGTCTCATAATCATCATTTACCTGTCTGATTACCAGTTGAGAATCCCCATATACTTGTAAAATCTTAATTTTCCACTTGACTGCCATACATAACCCTGTCACTAGAGCTTCATACTCAGCTATGTTGTTAGTGCATGGGAATGCAATCCTGAATGACTTAGGGATGGAGTCACCCTGTGGTGTAATAAATAGTATACCAGCTCCTGAACCACGATTTGTATGTGAGCCATCAAAGTATAGTTTCCATGTTATGTTTGTGTCAATTGTGAATATGAACTCATTAGGAAAGTCTACAACTAATGGGTGATTTTCCTGTGTGGGTGCATCAGCTAACTGATCATCAATGACCTATCCTTTAATAGCCTTTCTTTCTACATACTGGATATCATACTCACTAAGTATCATAACCCATTTGGCCAGTCATCCTGTTAATGCTGCCTTGCTGAGGAGATATTTCAGAGGATCTATTTTAGCAATCAACATTGTTTGATGGTTTAGCATATAGTGCCTCAATTTTTGAGTAGCAAATACTACTGCAAGACAGGCATGTTCAATGGTACTATAGTTGAGCTCATAACCTACCAAAGTCTGACTGATATAATAGACTGCCCTTTCATGACCTTCATCGTCATTCTATGCAAGCAATGCTCCAAGTGATGAATGGGTGGCTATAATATAAAGAATCAATGGTCTTCCTTCGACATGTGGCATTAAGATAGGTGGTGTAAGTAAATATTCTTTAATCAGTTGAAAAGCCTCTTCACACCTAGCTTTCCATGCAAAGGGTACTCCTTTCTTAAGTAGATGTTGAAAAGGATGTGTCTTATCTGCTAACTGCACTATAAATCTTCTAATAGATTGCAACCTTCCCTGTAATGTCCTTAGTTGACTGAGATTAGTGGGTGGTGGCATGTCCATGATTGCCTTCACCCTAGCAGGATCCACTTCAATGCCTCGTCTAGAAATGATATAACCTAACAGCTTTCCTGACTTGACTCCAAACACACATTTCTTTGGATCGAGTCTCACATTATACTTCTCTAGCCTCTGAAATATCTTATCTAAAATCGGTAAATGTTCTGCCCTTGTTTTGGATTTTTCAATAAGGTCATCAACATAATTCTCCATAAGAGTGTGTACTAGATCGTGAAAGATAGTAGTCATGGCACGTTGATAGGTTGCTCTAGCATTCTTGAGTCTGAAGGGCATAACATTCCAACAATACGTTCCCCAAGGACAAGTGAAAGCCATCTTAGTTTGGTCTTCAGTTGCAATTCTAATCTAGTTATATCCTGAGAATCCATCCATAAGGGACATCTCATATCCTGTCGCCATGTCAACTATCATATCTATGTTAGGCAAAGGAAAGTCATCCTTAGGACAGGCTTTGTTGATGTCTCTAAAATCAGTGTAGATGCGGATGCCCCCAGTTGGTTTAGTGACTGGTACAAGATTGGAAATCCAATCTGCATAGTCAATAGATCTGATGAAACCAACGTCTAAGAGTTTCTTGAGTTTTGCTTTGACCAACAAAGCAATCTATGGGTGCATTTTTCTCAAATTTTGTTTCACTGGTTTGGCACCTGGTCGTAAGGGTAAATGATGCAAAACAAGTTCAAGATCCAACCCTTGCATGTTGGCATATGACCAAGCAAAATTTATCTATTTCTATGCAAAGAAGTTATGGAACTCGGGCTGCTCTGCTGTTGTCAATGACACTGCAAAATGAACCAGTCAAGGATTCTCTTTAGTACCTATGTTGACTTCAACTGATTCTTCAACAAGCATGGATGACGTTTCCTGTACAATGGGGAAAATGTTCAAACCTCCATCCTTAGGTGCCTCAGAGGGGTTTACACCTTCAGATGCGTCCTTTCTTTTTACTTTTCCATTGTCTAAAGGTGCCTTTCAGTTTTCACCTATAGACTCATCCTTTTTATCTTGTTTATTCTTTTTCTCATTTTTTCGACTGGAGGGTTGAACAGATTCCCCAAAATATGCTTTGTTGTCCAAGTCAATAGTAAAACCAGCCTTATGATCACCGTTTGGTATACCTTCTCGTAATCCCAAGAACTCGGCAATTGCTTTGTCGTTCTCAAAAATGTCTAAAACGGGTGTGTCTTGTTGATCCCAGTCAATGATTTGGGGATAGACTAAGGGCATGTCATCGTCGGAGGTATCAAAGTTTAATGGAGTCAAGGTAAAGATTGAATTATTCATATGGTTACAAAAATCTTGTACCAGGTCCTTTTTTCCCTTAGGTTTGGATCTAGGTGGATGGATAGGTGGGCCTAATGCCAAGGTTTGACCATTGGAAATAGGTGGCTCAGGTTGCCACGAGGTAGGTTCAAGTGATTCCCAATAGTAGTGTTTAAACCACTCCTCCTTTGTCATTTTCTTTGGGGGACAGGAATTCAAGGGATTGGGTGAGGAACTTAACATCAAGTCAAGTTTTCCAAATAACTTGTCAAGGTCCATGGAAGAAGTAGAGGATAGGGAATCCCACTCATAATCGTTAGAATCGGGGGAGTCACAATGATATTGGTCCACTGGTTCGTGAGATGTCTTAATATATTTTGAAGCACTTACTTCCTCAAGTAAGGGTAATGGGGTACTAGGACGCCAATCTGAATCGGTTGAAACCTTAGCCCTACTCCTTTTGGCCACTGAGAAACAAATATTGGTTCAATCCTGCCATCTTGGTTTAAGCCTAAACCACTCTATCCATCATATCCTTTGCCTTGCATGATTTTGAAACCTTTTCCATATAGACTTGTAGGAATATGAGCAAGTAAGAGGGGTTCCTCATCATCTTCCCTATACAGCTAGGAAGTGACATCTTCTGCATTTACAACCTCTTTGCTTAATTCACCCCATTTAGTAAAATTTGTTGTAGGAGGAATCTGTATAGTGACCATAGATTGTTTCTTATCCGATGTAGGTAAACCATATGACTTAGGAGGAATCAAATGGCTAACACAATAAGAAGTTTTCATGTAATACTCTCCACAACCCTTGTCTTGGATCTCAACCCTAGTAGTGGTAGAAACTGAGGGTGAAATAGGTGCTTGAGTGAGTGTGGCTAGATCAACATAGGAGGATGAATTGGATGATGAGGCCTCTTAGTTTACTGGCACTTGGCGTTGGGGGATCTCCTTCAGATTGGTGCAATACTAGAAAGGATCTGGATCACCATCTATAGTTATTTCTGTGCCATTGTAAGGGAATTTGAGACACTAATGATATGTGGAAGGGACTTCCTTCATGGCATGAATCCATGGTCTACCTAGCAGAAGGTTATAAGGAAGGGTGAGATCCAAGACCTGGAACTTTGTCTCCATCACCGCAGGACCAATTCTAATAGGAAGTGTTATGACTCCCTTTGATTTTCTTTCTTCATCATCATAAGCTTTAATGACTATACTCTTGGTCATGTCTACACATGCTTCTGAGATACCTAAAGCCTTAATTAGTTTTAAAGTGCATAGATTTAACCCTGCTCCTCCGTCTACCAAAAATCGTCTAACTTTGGTGTCATCAACAAGGACTTCTAGATGTAAAGGGTCATTGTGGTTCACTTTTTAGTTGCATAGTCTTGTTCAGAAAATGTGGCATGGTGATTATTGGTCAAGTAGCCTACCATTTCCTGGAAATGATTGACATCAAGATCATTAGGGACCGTGGTGTTCTGTAAAGCCTTATCAAGGATAGATCTATGCTTAGGGGAAATACGCAACAATTCCAAGATTGAGATTTGGGCTGGGGTCTTCCCCAACTGGTCAAGAAGGTTATATTGTAACTTGGAAGGTTGGGGTGTTTGCTGTGATGGAGGGCCTTAGATAATGAACTTAGTACGACGAGTATTGACCGCACACTCAGGATTAGTATTGATAATAATGGTATTGATATTCTCATTGGCGACGTGAAGGCAGTGAATGGTTTTTCCACTATTGTAATCATGCTTGACATTGGCATAGTTGGCTGATGGATTGGTCTTAGTATTTGAACTAGGGACAATTCCTTTCCCATGGTCATGTAGTGGGTTAGAAAAGACTTGATGATCAGTGTTTGATGACTTCTATTTTTGTCCACTAACTTCAATGATTCTCTTTTCGACAAGATCTTGTATGATATTCTTCAATTGTCAGCTATTTTGTAAATTATGTCCTTTAGTTCTGTGATAATCACAAAAGGCATTGTTAAATTGTCCTAGATCGTATTGTCTTGGTTCTTGTAGCTGTATGAGATTATGTTGTAATAGTTGTTTGAACACTGACTCAATGGGTTCCCCTAAGGGAGTGAACTCACGTTTTTAAAATCTTCTTGGTTGTGGGCGTTGAGTATTTTGGACCACGTTAGGAGGTTGATTGACAACATTAAGCGTGTTGGAAAAAGTATGAGGTCCTTGTAATGTGAGGAGGGGTCCTGCTTGTAGTGTTTTAGCATCAACCACCCCATCATTTGTGACATTTTTGTTGCGAGACCAAAATCTGTTTCTGTCAGTGGGGGTGTTTTGTACAATCGGGTTTCTATTGGATGTTGATGTCTTGAGTTCACCCTTTTCAATGAGATCCTTCTCTATTATAATCCCTTTTTCCACTAGTTCTGAAAAAGATGTACAACAATGTACCCTTAAGTTACTCCTGAGTTTTGCATGAAGGTTTTCTTGAAAAATTATAACTTTTTGTTTTTCAGGTATCTCGACAGGACACCTACTAGCTATAGTTCTCCATCTCTAGAAGAAAGCAATGAATGTTTCCCCTTTGTCTTGCGTTGTGTGACACAAGGTTGCTATATTTATCTCGTGATCTATGTTGAAGGAGAATTGCTCCACAAATTTCTCAACTAGTTCACCCCAAGATCTAATGCTAGAATCGAGACCTGAAAACCATTGTAATGTAATTCCTACAAGAATTCTTGGGAATAGCCTTATAAGATACGTGGGGTCATAAGCAACATCTATGCATATGGTAGAAAATTCCCTTATATGTTCTATTGGATTTCATTTGCCATTGTACTTAGGGAGATTCGGTATGACATATCCGTGAGGGAAAGGGGTCATGTACAATGATCTATCAAAGGGAAATGGGCATATGTCCTTTGTTGAAAATGATTTCTTAGTTGACACCGACATGTTATCCATTTGTATTTGTAATGCATGCATTTGTGTTTGTAAGACGTCAACTTGAGTCAAAGATGTGCTAGGGGGATTATGCGGATCCGTGTATGTATTCTGAAATCCAAAGTCTCATGATGGGTTTCGATTGAACGTTGGCATCTGAGGTGGATTTGGATTCAAAATGTTGGTAAATGTGTTCTGGTTTGGAATTTGCATAAATTGTTGACCTAGATTCTGAGTACCACTTTGAGAAAAGCGGTTCTGATTGGGAATCTGTGTAAATGATTGGTATCCACCAATTTGAGAGAATGGATTCTGATTCAGAATTTATGTGAATGGATTCTGAGTACCAGTTTGGGAGAGTAAATTCTGATTCGAAAACTATGTGAATGGATTCTGATTCAGAATTTATGTGAATGGATTCTGAGTACCAGTTTGGGAGAGTAAATTCTGATTCGAAAACTATGTGAATGGATTCTGATTGCCATATTGGAAGGAGGGAATTCCCCCTGTTTGTGTAATTCGTGGTATCGTACTAGTGATTGGAGCACTAGGTATGGCTGTCGACTGTGGTATGGTACTCATGATACTAGCATGAGGTGTAGTCATAGACTGTGAACTTGTGACACCGACATAAGGTGTAGAGGCTGAGGTTTTAGGTCTTTTACTCCCAACAAGAGGACTGAAGGGAGTGGATGATGAAGCCCTTACAGTGAAATTAAATCCCGATGTCATGCTAGGTATACCAAATGGGGATGTATGGACTATCGTACTCTGTGTAGGTGTACCAGACGACATAGTTGTGGTGACCTAAGGTATAGTAGTACTAGCTATCATGGTATTTGTCCCTTGTGTAGGTTGAGTTTGTAAGGTGCTGATATCAAATCCTGGAGGTAAGGTAGCGCCTTCAGCTAGCAATTTGGCTAAGTATCATTGTTGATCATTTTCTAGGTACTCATCTACAAAAGAGGCAAACTTAGGGTCTTGTGCGGTAGCCTCTATCTTCTACTACAATATGTCCTTGAGTGTTTCTAGTGGTGAATTTGTCTAATAGAGTCTTATGAGGTCTTGAAGAAAATGGATTGATGAATTCGTTTGGGTTCGACATGTTTTCTCTCTCTCTTCTCTTAGACCTAGTTTCAACCATGTAAGACAAGTTTAATATGCGAGAAATGCAAAACTATATCTATGAACAGTATGACCCTAGTCTATGTTTTTGGGATTTTTCGTATGCAAAATAAGGAATGTTCTAGGACATGACACTAACCTAAGATCTAAAGATGCAAGGTCTATGCAAAATAAGGAATGTTCTAGGATGACACTAACCTAAGATCTAAAGATGCAAGGTCTAAGCAGGGTTCCAAAATAGTCAATTCTATAAACCTTAAGACGAAGGGACCAAATACCTAAAGTCTAACCAAGGCATCAATTTAGTTTAAGTCAAGGAACCAATGTAGGACAAAGATCAAAGACAAATTGAGTTTCTTAACTAGACTGATGAGCTAGGAGGACTCTGTGTAGGACAAAGGATATATTGATAAAACTAGGTTCAATGGCAGATTTTGTTGATGCTATGACTTTTCTAGAGTGTAAATGGTGAACTAGTCCCAAAGTTTGTAAAAGTGACCTTTCTAGAAGTTTAATGCAAAGTAATATGTATCCTAAGATGAAACTAAACTCTGAATGAAGACAACTATGTTAATGACTAAATGACCCTAAAGGATGCAAAATTGAGAAAATCATTTTAGGTTTCTGTTCAAGGACTATTTGTGTAAAGACAACTGAAACTGGTATAATCGTGTTGATTGGACAGTGACTGTGAATTCTGGTTTTCTGATAATTAGACAAATGTGTCAAGATTTAACAGATGCGGTTCAAGTTAATAGTTGCAATTTTCTAGTGATCAATTGCATTTTTCTCTGGTAAAGTTCAGTTTGACTCTGACATATGTGGTTAACTTTCTAATAGATGTGACTCGTACTAACAGTTGCGACTCACAATATAACGAATGCGGTTTTTGCAAAGCAATTATGAGGTAAACTAGTAGATGCGACTCTAATCTAGACAGATGCGACTAATAATGACAGATGTGACTCGTAGCTAATCAGATGCAACTCATGATAACAGATGCAACTCAAATTTTAATACATGCGACTCTTGATAACAGATGCGACTCTAAAAATCAATTGCGATTTTTTGGTGAATAGTTGCGACTCTTTGTGTATTGTCAGTGATAAGATTTAAACTGACTCTATTTTTCATGATCAAATCCTGACAATCAAAGACAATCATAAGACAAAGTGTTTTCAGTTTTGATTTTGGACTCAAAGAATGTTTAAATTGATAACAGACAAGCACATCCTAATAGGCCAAAGGCCTAGGGTTTTTATACTTGGTATAGCCCACCGAAATACCCCGGATTGGTGATAAACACCTTTCCTTCTCAAGAGTGGATAGCTTAGAAATTTGGTGGTATTGGCTCCCCTCCACGACTCATTAATGTCTTTCGAGCACACCAATTTTGAATTCTTTGGGTAATGACCTCCCAAGAACTGCTATCTCTACTCAAGGTGATCAGTAGTGAGTATCTTCGGGCATGATATTGTACCCTACACTATACCAAGCAAATGGCCACAAATAGGTTGGTCTCTAAAATAAAAGGTATTTAATTCGGTCATTCCATTCATAGGGCATGATCCATGCGGCGAGAGTCCCCTTTCGAATCCATCTCATTAGAACCATACACGTGATACTTGGACTTTCCCCAAGAATCCACTTTTATATACCAACTGGAAGTCCATCGGGTTCAGGGTGCTACCAATCTGAGTCGTTTTGGGGTGAATACTTTCTTCCACCAGAATAAGCCCAAGTTCTAGACTTGGTAACCATTTCTCTTACACCCAGGATCGCACGGATGTGCAAGGGGAGAGGATACTTTGATGTACCAAGTCATAAGGGTAACCAAACTTGTGCTTTCGCACCAAACACAATAGACACTTGTTAATTTTAACCAAATGAAATATTTGCTAAGCTACCAAACAATCTATTTCAAAATTAACTAAGGTCTTCGACAAGTGTCCTGTAGAAAAACTCGTTAGTAATTTTCAATATCGTCTTTGTCAATCATCCTGCAAAAGTTTGTTAACTCCAAATGGCCACACGCTGAAAATCAGATATTAGTAACACACAAATCAATTGAAAATTTTAGATTTCTGAAAACAGAAATAAAAGTTTACCAGTCAATTGCATCACTATGTTACCAGTCGGATGCGTCGTTTCTTCTTCAATTGCGGCTTGGTATTTACCAGTCAATTGTGGTTCAGGAATTGTCAGATGCGTCATATATTTTCAGATGCGTCGTTTCTTCTGTCAGATGCGGTTTAGGAATTCAAATGCGTCGTTTCGTCAAATTGATGCATTGTTTTGTACGAAAAACCTATAAAACTCAAAAATAAAAGATATACGGATTCGCGAAGATGGTGTCTTCATGTCGGGTTCACCAAATGTAATGCCATAGAAATTTTGCACAAAAAAAATAGATTAGAAGTAAGCATGCAATGCAAATACTAAAATCTGAAATGCAAATCTAAATGTTAAGCAACAAAGAAGAAAGGAAAGTCAGAAACGTAAACAAAACTAGAACAATCTCACCAATTTTGAACGTATTTCCATGATTCATCTTGATTTCCCTTCTCCATTTTGCTTGTGTAGTATAATTGCCCACGGATTTCTCGTAATTCATGCAAGTATAGCCTATGATAGTGATTAGCAAAATATTGAAGATTTAAGATTGAGTGTTCTCAAAAGTCATAAGATTTCATGAGAGATTGGAATGAAGAATGACAGATCAATTTATAGAAAATTGATTATTCAAACGATAGGCCAAGATCGAAAGATCAACAGACGGTTAAAATTGAAAAATTGAACATGCATTCTGATAACTGTCAGTAGTGACATTAGTGATACAAATTAGGAATAGAATTAAAGATTAAATAAATGATTTAATCTTTAGTTCGGTATTCGAAAACAAAAGAAGTATCTTTGCATGACAAAGATGAAGATTGATTAAATCAACTCATGTTCAAATGCACACACAAGATTTAATTAATTAAATAAAAATATTTAATTAATCTGCATGTACACGCAAATGAGTTAGGACTGGATGATTGCATGATTTGACGAAGAGATTACTCAAGAAAGACACCTAGACATCAAATCAAGAGTTAACTGAGTGATTAAAATAAATGTCGAGTCAAGTAAAAGTGAATACTTAGATAACTCACATAATTATCTAAAATATAGAAGAATGCGTTAAAATAGAATTAATAAATTAAATAATTCATTTAATTCAATACTCGATATTTGAAAAATAATTAAATAAATAATATTTATTTAATTAAGTGATGAAGGGATTTTAAATTAATAATTAAATAAATAATTAATTTATTTAATTATAATTGAAATATGATAAAGGTAAATTAAATAAGAATTTATTTAATTTGACAAAAAGAATAAGGTTAATTAGTAACATAATTAAATAAAAAGCGTTTATTTAATTAATCAGATAGAATAAAGAAAATGTGAATATTATTTAATTAATAGAAGAATTGAAGACTATAAAGAATAATTAAATAATTGACATTATTTAATCATGACCAGATGGTGTCTACAATTTCTAATCACACTTCATGATCCATCCCCAGAATGAGAAAGAGATGTAATTATTCCTGATGATGAATAATAGATTTTGATCCCAAACATTAATGCAAACAAATCTCACACAGTTTAATCCAAAAAAAACACTCTTTCATCTTCTCTTGATTAGAAAATATTAGATTTGTGAACTAAAAGTATTCCAAGCAAAAAATATCTTTAAGTCCCTGAATTAAAATTTACCACTGTAATAAACATAAAACTAATGTAAAGAAAAAATGTTCACAAACCTCTACTAAATTTGCCCTCTATAGAAAACAGTTAATAAATCTCGGCTATAATTATTCAAAAGACTGAACTTAAATTACCCAAGGCAAACGTATCTGAGTTATTAACCAAACAAAATAAAGAGATATGTGCATGTTTGGGCTAATTTTGTAAAGCAGGTATTTAAATATTTAGAGATACTTAAATATTTTGAAATATACGACTCTGGCTTGCCTAATTAGTTTTGAACTAGTCTATAAGTACTGACTAAACAACAATCAAAACCAGAAGCAAAATTGATCATAATTATGGATTGTGGAAACTTGATATCTCTTAACAATTAAACAATTAACTCTCCTTTAACTGTGGTAATACAACACATTTATTCATATTTAGCTCGAGAAAACCCTTCCGAATCATCTGATAATACTCAAGACAAGAGGGCGTGGGCAAAGAGAGGAAAAAACAGCAGAGAGTGATAAGCATACACCTTCTAATTCAGGTTAAAAGTTTAAGCTCCAAAATTTATGGAATGAACTGCAATGCTTTAATAAAAATTAATAAATAAATAAAAAATTTCTCATTTTTATTTTCTGATAAGAATTTAAAATTTTAGATGATAGACAAATGGCAGGAAAAATTCTTAAGCTGTAGGAGCAATTTCTAACCCCACCTCAATTTCACCTGCTCAAATCTGCAGTCCTAAAAGATAGGGACTGCTATTTTTCAGGAAAAGATCCCAATTAATCTTGTAGAAGTCCGTCCATAAAACTGCACTCTAAATTCCTCTTACAACATATCATCAGGGTTATATGCCATCTATCAAAGTTAAATGAAACTTCCATCAGGTAAAACAAGCCAACAGCCATGGCGAAATTTTGAGCAGATAAGACAGAGGAAATAGAATAATGTACTGGTCCCTTGGAGGGGGGACTTAAAGCAATTTTATTAGCAGGCGCTGAGAGGAAATTTAGGAGTTTAAGGCAGTGTTTCCCCTTTATTAAACTAAAGCGGGATGTCTCCGAGAGGCTCCCTTAATTTTTTGGTAAAATTGACAGTGGTGACCTGGTGGAATTTGTCTCATGTGATTCTAGTAAATTCATAACAGAACTGGGAACGCTTTCCCTTCCTCAAACAAAATCTAGTTGAACCAAAATGCTTTCGCAAGCAAAACTATAAACTACAACTCCTTGGCATCCATTTTGCTTTACAAAAGCAAGAATATAGACAGGAGGGCGTTCCTGGTTAGGAGCAAGGAATAAAACACACAACCATTTATGAAAGTTGGCTACCTTTTGATTTCATCTTATTGGTGGGGTTCAAAGGTTTATTTGAATGCTAGCCAAGAGCCTTCTTTAAGAAGAGTTAAACTACTAAAGCGTGGGAGGCCACAGATGGAAGGTTAATTCAGTGTTAAACTACTAAAGCGTGGGAGGCCACAGATGGAAGGTTAATTCAGTGTTAAACTACTAAAGCGTGGAAGGCCACCCACAAGAAGAGATCCTTATCCTCTGTTTTCCGGAGGAAGTATATTGGAGTTTTGGACTATTCAAACTTATAGTAAATGAATTAAATTTTGTCAAGATTATAGGGTTGGTTTTTATTTTTTTATTTTTTTTAATCAATACAAATAAATTACATAGAAGAAAATGCAATCAGCAAGTTGCAACAAAAAATAAAAAATCAATAAAATCATTACAAGTTTGGGGTAGAAAGAAAGACCCCATACATCACATGGACCCATTCTTATAGTCTGAATTTAACCATATATTGAAGCTGTTTGAAATACAAGAAATTTTTCCAATACAACTACAGCAATTGAAACTTTATCTTGTCTAAGTGATTGTCAATCTTCACATTCTCTTTAGAAATGAGAGCACAAAAAGACAATTTGAAAAATAACATAAGAGTAAAACTTTAGCATTTCTACTTCCTCACGAATACTATGCCAAGATCATAAGATAATCTTATGTCCATTTTTATATTTTTAATAGATATATTTAAATTTTCATATTTTTAAATTCCTCCTCTTTTTAAATTATTGTTGGTATTCTTCATTTATTTTCCTGTCCCTGGTTTTGTCCCAAAATTATAGATGTTTTTTTGGTGTCCCCAATACTCTGTCGTTTTCAGCTGTCCCCAGTATTCTGATTTGTATTTAGCTGTCCCCAAAACTCTGATTTTTTTTAAGCTGTCTCTAAAACTTGGAGGAAAACTGAAAAATGTTTGCACCAATTGGATGTTACCATTTGGCAAAAACAACTGCAAAGATGTCTCTGCAGGAATTAAAAATTTCTAGCTTCCCACTGTAAATGGTAGCTTAAATTCTTCTTTCATAAAAAGCAGCCATTCCACATTTTCATGTATAGGTTCTAAAGTTTGCAACTTTACAATGAAATGAATCCCATGGGACCGCCAGTGCAGTAGAAATAACAGAACAACCATTCCATCGGATCCACTAGAAGAGAATTTGACCGGTCAAAGTCAGCAATTAGCTACAGCAAAGTAAGTCGACCAGGCCAAGCATAGCTAATATAAAGCAATCGGGCCATGCAAGGTGGCATACATGACATATATGCACAGGTGAAGTTAAAAACTAGTTAGTGTTTAGCTAGCTTCTAGGTTAGTTAGCATTCAGTTAAAATTCCATGTAATTAAGTCAGTAGTTTGATTGTCTGCCAGTAAACATCCTTATCTCCTTAATTTAGTAGATTGAGGGTGATTGATTAGTCAAATAAGATAACTATCCATTAATATCAACTTGTCCCCATTATCCTCCTCTGTTATAAGAAAAGTTAATTGTAATCATCTCTCACAATGCATTTTTGGATGAACAAATTTCCTTGCCTGGCTTTGGAAAAGTTGAAGGTACCTTTTTGTGAGATTGCTTCAATGAATCGCTTTGGCCAGTCTATACGATTGTTTGCAGTTCAAACTGTTGTATTTTTCTTTACATTTTATTACTGGATTTATAAATGTGTCTGTTATATTTCAAGTATATAGTGTAAGTATATTACAAAATCTTATTATTTATAGTAAGTTTACATTTCAAGATTCCAATTTCAAATTTGTTCATGTTCAAATGTAAACTTATTATAAATGGTAAGATTTTGTAATTGAAAGGTTGAGACACTTTTTTTCTTAACATGTTGCTAATGTGCAAAATAAAATACTTGTATTGTCTATCTTGTTTGAGGAACTATAGAGTGCATTTTTTTCCTGAAAGGTGATAACGTTCCTAGGATGGATGGATTTCTAGTGGTCTTCTAATTATTTTGAGAGTTTCTAGCTATGGATCTCATGAATGTTGTGAATAGATCTAGATTATCTACGGATGTCTTTATGGACTTCAAGAGCACTTTTCTAGATCTAATCCCTAAAACATACATGCTAATGACCTTTGATAATTTCTATCCTATTATGTTGTGAAATACTCTTAATAAAATCATTTCTAAGGTTATAATAGAGTGCCTCAAAATCATCCTTTTAGATATCATCTCTTTGGAAGAGGGAGGCTTTTTGGCTAGTAGGAAAATCATAGATGTGGTAATTTTGACCCATAATGTGATTCACTCATTAATGTCTAATGGTTTTAAGTGGATGGTGATCATGCTATATATTACAAAATCTTATGATAAGTTTCACTAGTTATTCTTCAAAAAATTAGTCATTATTTTTATCTTTGATGAGGGATGGATAACATGGATAATAAATATGTTCTTGTAAATGGTAATTTAGCAGGATATTTTGGTCACTCTTAAGGTATCTAATAAGGTGACCATTTATCTCTCTATCTTTTCATCTCAATGGCTAAAATTTAGGTTGTTAAACCCATTCCTAAAGAGTGAAGGGTAACTTACATGACTCACTTTGATTCCCAACTTTGCTTTGCTAGCTAATCTTTAGTTGTGAGGACAACACTCTATTTGGTCAAGCTTATACAAGGGAAGTCAAATAATTCACATTAATCCTCAAAGAATATGGAGTGGCTTCAAGTTACAATATTAATGTCAATCACTCTAAAGTGTTATTCTTTGATGTTAGTGATAAGGTATAAAATAATACTTGTAGGACTTAGGGTTTTACCTCACCTAATCTACCTAATAAGTATTTGAGTGTCCCCCTCTTAAAATGGGTTTGTAAGTGTCAATTATGGAGGGAAAACTTGAATAACACCAAAAAAATAAATTAACATCATGGAAAGGGAAATGATTAATCTTAGTAGGAATAATTTTCAATGTAAAGTAGTCTTGCATTTTATTCATATTTATATTTTACTTGTCCTTCCCATTATCAAACAGGTTCTTTGTTAGATATATGATATATGTCATGTTGATTTTTGTAGAAATGTATTTTAGAGGAAAATCAAATTCCCTTAATTAGATTGTCCAATGTTTGTCATGAAAAATCAAGGTGGGTGCAAGCATTAAATATTAGGAGCTTTATAATATGACATTGGAGCTTAATTAGCTTAGTGTTTCCTTTCAAAGGTAGACTATTTATGGTGCTCTTTGATGTGGGTAAATACTTGGAATCTCAAGATCCTTTGAATCAAATATTTTTTAAGGACCCTTATGCTAGATGTTCTAATACATGGAATTTATTGGTTAAATCTCATATGCTTATCAAATCTACATTATCTTTTATGTTTGGTCCCATAAAAGATATAATATGAGCGTGTTACAACATACTTTGCTATAATGTGAGCATGTTATAATGCGAGTGTGTTATTGTTAATAGAGACCAACTACCACTACACCAAAAGCCTAAACTATTAGTGAGGGCGACATTGGAGAGGTTAAGGGGTACTGACAAGGGTTGAGGGTCCCACATGACAATAGTTTATCCCCATCGACTACGAAACAAAAATAGTGTCAAGATTGGGAGTCGAACCCTCCCCAATAGAGTCGCCAGTTTTGTTAACACAATAACTACCACTACACCAAAAGCCTAAGCTGTTAGTGAGGGTGACATCAAAGAAGTTAAGGGGTGCCAACGAGGGTTGAGGGTCCCATGTGACAATAGTATCTTCATTCTTCAATCACTTGTAATCATTATCTTTTCATTTGTCTTGTGTTTTCCTTTTTGGGGATGACACAAGGCATTGAGACATTTAGGTCTCTTCAATGTTGACCCAAAAGTTTTCCTTTTTTTTTCACTCTCTACGTGTCATTCCTCCTTTGTGTTCATTGTTCTACTAGTATTTGGGGAACGATGATTGTTCCAAGCTTGATTATATCACTATAGCAAAGGCATGCGTTGACCGTAGATCCGTGGATCCCTTATGTGTTATCTTAGGATTGCATATGGGGGGAAACATCCTTTTCATGATGTACCCTTACTTGGAAACATATGTTTTACATAGGTCTTTCCAAATAAAGCTCTCATGTATTGACATTTATCATTCTTCTACTTTAAAGTAATTGCTCATAGCATGGTGTTTAGCATTTTCTTTAAAGTGGGTGGCATTCAACATCCCACTTTTTATTTGATTTTACTTTGGTCCCACTTGTTTGTGTATTTGACCTTGTTCAAAGTGTTGTCTTCTTATTTCATGTGATGTGTCTTCTTGGTGGTGACATTAGGATTGATGTCCTTCAAGAGTGTGACCTTTCTTGGCATATGGCATTCTTCTTAGTGGTAATGCCATGGCTTGCATTCCCTAAGGTGCAAATATTTTATCCTTCGGCTAGTCCTCTCTTGGTGACATTAAGCATGATGTTCCCTAGGTAAGACCTTTCATGAAACATTCTAAGTAGAATCCCTTTGATTATCTTAAACTTAAACAAAAAATTTGGCCACTAAGCACAACACAACTTGCTTTGTGGTGCCTTTTATATCATGAGTGTAGATAGCATAATGCAACTTGGTAGCCTTGTGAAAGCCTTTAACCTTTTTGTGTGGCACCTTATCAAAGTTATCAAGGAGTATAAATTTTGGTATGGTTGACATATGTGAGCCTATAGACCTAGCATTTCCAATCGCCACTTGTTTTGTGGGTACACGCCTAGTGTATCTTTGACTGCACTAGACCTTGTGTGTTTCTCACTTATTTAGGCTCACCAAGTGTATATCAGACTGCACTTGTGAGCATGTTTTCATGGCCACCAAGAATAACACAACTTACTTTCCTTTGGTGCCATGTGAGTGTGTTTGATGGACTTGGCATAACACAACTTTCTAGTTCATCTTATTGCATTAATTTTGACATTGTATGATGTTGTATCTTGTGTCACTGCATGCATGTGTGTCTTTGCACCTTTGTTGGTTTGCCATGGGATCTTAGATCCTGGGGGCTTGATCACCCTCCTTGATCCTTGTTATCTTATCTTTCCAATAGTTGTACAATTAGACCTCTCTTGACTTATTTGTCTACTTTAGTGTGAGTTTGAGTGTAGGGCTCATACTCTTACTAAAGTGGGGCTAAATGTAGTGTTGAAAAATATAAACCTTTACATTTTCACAAGATCTTTGGGTCCCTTAATTAAATTGGATTTAATTAAGCTTCTAATTGACCAAATTATGCATTCCAAAGCCTTATTATTCTCGTTTTCCAAAAGGGAAACTAACATTAAACAATTGTCAACAGTAATTAAATTGCCTTGGAAATGTGTCATGGATTTAGGTCTAAGGGCGAATGGGTCCTCCTTCAGTGTCAAGTCTCAATTTGTAATATGTTTTTGGTGACCTTTTAATGATTCAAGTTTAGGTTTCAATTGTCGAGTTTTGGAATCTAATTTTTGAGAAATTAGATAAACACCTATAAATATGTATAGTTATTTTATCAATTCAAATCTATCTAGCAAGAACAAAATTTATGAGAGAAATCCTATAGAAAAAATTATTGTCAAGAGCATTGAAGAGTAGATTTATTCGTCATCTACAACAACAATAAAGATTATATCATCATGTCAAAGTTCATGTGTGTTCATGTCATGTTTTGGAGCTAACATTGTGATGTAGGTTTCAAACATTCAAGCATCAAATCAAGCCATTTCATGCAAGATTCAGCCCTTAGAGGGATGTGTTAGACTTCAGTCCTCTAAGGGAAACCATTGAAGATTTGGTGAGTTGTGACATAGCATTGTTCATTCATCAAATTATATCCATTTTTAGCATTATTTCATTATCAAGGCTTAATCACCAAACCGAGGTTTGACCAAGGCAAACCCTATTCACCAAAAACAAACAGATTTTCCCTCTCTTTGTATATGCATAATAGGTGAAGAAGGACTAAAATTGAGTCAAAAGAGAAATTTTGCAAAGTTATCAAAGTTGTCTTCATTGTCAAATCCATAGAAACTCATTTACAAAATTTATTTCTAGCTTTTTGATAGTGGAATTTGGAGGAATCAGGAGCTCAAATCCGAGATCAAAGGACTTTGAAATCAGATTTTGGACCCCTACACAAAGACCCATTCACCCTAGGGAGAATCTGTCCCAACATGACACTCAACAACCACTTTTGGTGCTAGGTACACATCGGTCTACCCTTCTCAAATTTTCCTAAAAGTTGTTTCTATTTGTGCTATCCTTTAAATTTGCATTTCAAGTTTTACATCATACAATTGAGTTAATTAAGCATTGTATTTTTATCTCCTCAAAGTGCATTTCAATCATATTTGTCATTTTTTGTCATAAGGGAAACAATGGATCTCCTAATCGGGTTGGGTGATCCCACAATAGTGGTTTACAATTTTTGGCCAAACTGGACACTAAAATTATTATTTTTAACTAAATCTTCACATTCGGGCACCTATAGCAGCTAAACCGTGTAATTTGAAGATGATGCAAACTAAAGTATTGTCACATTTTGTTTGTAGATTCTAAAAATATATTTTAAAAAATTTTTGGAATCAAATTGTACTTCTTTTTCCATCTCCCACTAAAACTAGTTTTTTTCAGAAAACAACATTTTTAAAAAGTGACGCACATCATATAATGCATAACTTTTTTTCCATGAAGGATAAAATTCTAATTCTTTCAAATTTAGATTTGTAACTATGATATCTAGTGCTTCCACTTGGTTAGATAGTTTTTTATTGAATATTGTTTCCTTAATCAAGTTTTGAAGTAGATAGTTTTTTATTGAATATTGTTTCCTTAATCAAGTTTCGAAGTCAAACCAATTATAATTCAGACATAGCGCGACCGTACATAACGCGTAACTTTTTTTTGTATATATCGAAATTCATTTTTATTTTTGTTGGATCAAGGACTTCAATATCTGGTGCACTCATATTTTTCAAATTTTTTTTGATAATTTGCTATTTTTCCACGTGTAGAACAAAGACCTTCATTTTCAATAAAAACCTATTTTTAATAAAACTAAAAAAAAATACATAATAAAACCAAAACATATTAAAATTATATTCGTTGGATAACTCGTTTCGAGGACTACTTGACTCCAGTTGGGTTTGTGAAGATTCCTCCATTTTTATCCTCAACCCAAGCTCTAAAGTGCCAAAATTTAGGTTTCTTTTTTGTGTCTCAGGGGAAGGATGAGGGATAAGGGGGGTTTGAGAAAACCTCTAGGGGTTCGGTCGAACCTTGGTTCGAGTGAACCCATTCAAAAGGGTTCACTCAAACCCCTTTGCTATGCATTTTTTTTTTGGTGGTCAAAATTCAAAGTCAATCCCATCCTTGGGAGATCTCATTTCCTAATGAAATTACAGAAAAGGATAGGTGCATCATACATTCTCCATTTTGGTGAACCACTCACACTCAACCCCCTAGTACCTCTTTTTTTCCTATGTTTTAAATAGAGTTACAAAATTTACATCTATATTTTAGACTACCTTACTAGCAACTTTAGGGACTCAATTAAATATTAGCTCAAGATATCACCCAAAGTGTAAGGACCAATCTTTCAGGTAACGATTATAATTTTTCTATTCCATGATGGTTCCCATTATTATTAGTAACCCAAGTCAAACGGGTGAAAAATTTAACCCCACCCTGATGTGAACATTTTGATGTGAGCTACATAAAATATTTCATGTGATGCATGTGGTATGTTGTTTTGATACTTCATTTAGGTAGTCATATGAGGGAGAATATCATAGAATGTATCCATGGGATTTAGCACTACAAGCTTATAGCTGTCAACCTTATCATACATAGTGAAAATAGAGATTTGTAGATTTTTTTATTGAATCTCACACTCTTAATTGATGAGTGGAGATGCATCTAATATCATAAATATTATACACATAGTGTCATTAGGAGTTTTTGCATGTCATAAGAAAAACATTAATTTAAAATAGTTGTCAATTTCCTTTATGATTGTTTACGTTTGTAATTAAAGTTGAAAAGAAAAGTCTGCCTTATCCTCATTACTTATTATTGTCAAATTATATTATAACATTACTCTCACCTTAGCAATAGAAGGTTTAACCCTATTTCAAATCTTAGCACATTTTAATAGAAAGTGTCCATTAAACTTCAAGTTTTCACTTCAATTATAATGTTTTATGTAATCATGTTATGGTACCTCTAGAATCAGGATTTCATATTTAAGTGACTCATTATTTGTTATTCAATTCTATATTAAAGGTAAATTTCATTTAAAAAGGTACATGTAATTATAGTACATTACTAACCTAGGAAATTACAATTTGAATTATTGCAATTAGATTGATTTAAATAAATTCAAACTTATTCAAGAGTAATACTAATGGGATTGTTCTTTGAAATAAACATGTAAATGCCAAGGGAGGATGTGAATTAGACATGTGAGCGACCTCTAAATGTGATTGCTAGGCTATCTAGTTATATTGAATTTAAATGAACCTTATATTCTATTCATTTTTTAAAATGAGAATAATAAAAGTTGCTCATGTTGAGAGGCAAGAGTTGTGTATGTTAACTTTACAACTCGGGGTTCAATTATCAATATAACACTACCAAAGCATGACCTAGGCATGCAATTTGATTTCATGAATTGATGAGTTAAGTATGAATATATTATTTTGATTTTTTTTTTTGATACTATAGGGGTGTCTCCGCAACCTAGCCCAGCGGCCCAGTAGCCCTTACCTTGGGTACTTGAGGTGAGCTAGGGTGAGAGTAGTCCCCTATGGGTGAGATCCCTTGCCCGCAAGAAGTCCCACCTCTTAAATTAAAAGTTGAAATAAGTGTGTAGGTATGTGAAAGATTCAATGGGAGGATAAGAGTATCCATAAGAACCTCATCACACCACTTCACATCATAAAGTAATGTGTTTGTTTGTGTTATATTGAGTTGAATAATTGATTTTGTAAAGCCTACTTGTGTTGGTAACTTGGGGTAAAGATGTTTAAGTGTTTTCATGGCGTTTTAAGTGGAATGAAGAGGTAATAACCCATATAAAATTTTCTAGGTCTATTTTTATAGGTGAAAAAAGGAAGGAAAGTGTGTTAATTGTTAAAAAATCTGAGACCCCAACCAAAGTTTTTAGGGTTAGAGTGTGGTCCCATTAGGGGGCTTTAAGACCTATTTTCATGGAGCAAGGGGTCTTATGAAGAAAAAAAAATTATGCTACGGGATTAATTAGAATCTTTTCCTTAAAAATAGCAGCCCCTACCTTTTAGGACTATGAATTTGAGTAGGTGAAATTGAGGTGGGGCTAAAAATTGCTCCTAGAGCTTAGGGATTTTTTTTGCCTCTTGTCAATTAGTGAAATTTTAAGTTCCCACCATAAAATAAAAATGAGAGAAAAATATTTTTATTTATTATTTTTATCAAAGTATTGCGGTTCATTCCTTAAATTTTAGAAATTAAATATTTAAGATGAACTACATTATTAAACTCATGGGATCACCGGCTTTATAATATTCCTAAAATATCTAGCAGTACCCACTAAATTTTTTTTAGGAAGCCCCCCTCCATGGGACCTTACCCTTAGAGAATGTTAGGAGGAGGTATAGAAAAAGATTTGAGTTATGTTTTGGGGGTCTTTGACCATTCTTCTGGGCTAGATGTTTTGGAGAGGAGGATATTTTTTTCCTTGCTAGTTGGTGGAGAGAAGGAAGAAAATAGGATTATTTTTCTTGGCAGCTTGTTCATCTTGGGAGGTAAGTTTTCATCTGCTAAACTCCATTGATTGTGCAACCAACTGTGCTAATCCTGTTATTCCCCTTGTGACAAGTTCTAAAACATAAAATTGAAAGTGTCCTTAATATGCTATGTTCTTTTGGGTTGTGGGTTTTTTTTGTTGGTGTGATAGTTCATGGTTGTGTGTGTGGTCAGCTTGTTCTGTGATTGTTTGTCTATGTGAGTCCATGTGGTAAGAGCTTATGGACTTGATGACCCATTAATTGCTGGGTGGAGAGCATCCTGTACCCATTGGCTGGTTTAGTTTGGTTACAGGCATAAAGAAATAGCAGCTAGGAGCTCTTCCCCTTTTGGATCACCTTCAAGACATGTGTTGCATACCATTGTAAACAAAAAATTCCTTACAACTCTATATAGCAGAAATTTGTTAAACATTATCAAGAAAAACAATGGATATGTATATGAAGAATAGGGAGCTATATTTCAATCTTTCCTTATTCTAAGAGCATTAAGCTACTTGTCTGAAAAAGTGGGGGAGACAAAAGGAACCCCTAGATTTAATTCTAGGACAAAGGAACCTACATACAAACCTTTGGACGTATATATGAAAAAAAAATTTGTAGGTCATTCAGAAGATCCTGCAACATGTCTATTAGCTTGATAAGCTCACAAAGGGTATTAATGATACCCTTATATGAAAATAAAATAAGCTCTTGTTTCAGAGTGTAATTTGTTTGTTAAAATATGTCCATATAGAAGATTTACCCTTTCACATTTCTAGATGACTTTCGGATTGTTTCCTCGGTAAGAATACCTGCTCAGTGAACAATCATAAGGCTGCCTGTAAGGAAATGTTCTTAACTAGTATTGACCTAGCTAATATAAGGTTTCAAGAATACACCATTTTGTTTTTGTTTTCCTATTTAAATCATCTGAGTGATTTAGAGTACAGTGTTAAGAGTAGCCATTTACGCCACTAAGGCAATGTGCCATTATAGAAGGAAGGGAAACTAGATTTAACATCAACAGGGCGCTGAGGGTTGTGGCAGCCATTATCTTTGTTGATGTGCCTAATATAAAATGGTTTAACCAGTAGAAATAAATAGGAAAATGGAGACCAACGACCCATTTCTTGTAATAGCAAACAAAATACCATCACAAAATGGGTGAGTTTCCAGAATGCCTTGCAAAGGGATTTATCTCAGACGCCTCCCTAGTTCATTGTCCTTTTCCAGCGCCACCTACAGGAATAAGAAATATGAGGGAGAAAAGTAAAATAAAAATGAACAGAACACAAAAGAAATGTAAATAAAACCATTTTGTTTGGCTGTCTAACGTAAAATTAAATGTCTTGGATGCACAGCGAGTGGGAGGGCAAGAAAAAGACCTGCGCAGGCTCGTGTAAAATGTATGGCATGAGTGTTTCATGTATACACTCTCCTGCACAAAAGAACAGTTAAAATGAAGTAGGCATTGGGGAATAGATCGATAGTTTTAGGGTCTCTCTTTTTTAGACACAAGTAGGGACAATTTAGGTTTAGGGTTCCCTCCTTTAATTTAAGGAAACATCTCAACTTTCAGCTTCACGTTTAATAATTGTAACAATATTCATCTTAATGCTATGAGATTTCCACAATCCATAATGCTTATATTTTCTGTTTCTGGTTTTTGATTGTGTTCTAATTTTTTGCATCAACGTTTCAGATCACACTCCGTGATCCATCCTCAGGATGTAAAGAGAGCACATCCTGAAGATGGATCACGGAGTGTGTCCGAAACGTTGATGCAAAAAATTAGAACACAATAAAAAACCAGAAACAGAAAAAGTAAAAATATTCATCTTGATGCTGATATCGTAAGGCTTAATGAGTTTGAAATTTTGCTTGGAGATGAGTAAATGAGATTCAATGTGGCTGATATCTATGCCTGCGACTTGGCTTTGTGGCGTGACACCCTAGGCAGCAGCATTGTTAGCCGATAGGCTACATCTAGTTTGAAGTTTCACTCTGAAACCTGTATCACGCCACTATACAATGTTTGTCCGATTTATAGCTTCTTTCCGTCGGTAAACAACCTTTAACTTTAGAGATCATTTATATCATTAATTTACAGTATGCGAAGTTATTAAAGAATTTATGATGGCTAGTGAGGTAGGTAGTTGGTATGTGCTAACAACTGTTTGGCTAATATATTCAAGGCATATGGCTCGTGTGAATCGTCTGGATGAATCTCTTTGGGTGCCTCCATAAGTCTGCTGTTTTTACTCCTCACCGCATAAATATAGAAAGCGGTGCCATGGGATGTGTGTAATGACTGTCCTTGATTTTGAATTTGTTTGCGTTTCAAATGCCATTCATTTTTTTTTCATACATGATATAAATATAACATAAAGCTTGGAAATAAGAGAGAACTTGCTAGCAAATAAGAGACTTTCAGAAATATATTTCTTTCAGTACAATATCAGAAATTTCAGACTTCATACAAGAAAATCAGACGTTGATAATCAGATCAGACCTAGTAATGTCTTCAAAACCCCTACAATAAGCTTTAGAAAATGCAATGTTTTATAACTCATCACCAATGGCTGCTCAAACAAACCTAGAAAGTGCAGATTCAGACCTATACATCAGCAGGTCAAAACTGTCTAGAAATGTTTAACTGGGCGACCCTCCTAGACTAGGTGAGTTGGTCTAGAAAATCAATCCTCCTTCAATAAATGCAAGTGTATATATGATTTGAGGCACCTAGATGAGGAGCTTTTGTTGGACTTGGAACAATATCGAACACAAACCCAAGCCACAATGAAACTATGAATGATTTATCTAATTTTGCCCTAGTAATGAGAATGTCTAGAAAACTTAGAAAAACCACTTCAAACCTCTGAAAACCATGTTGGAGATCAATACCAAACCAAACCAAAATGAAGCCAAGTCTTCACACTCAAAACCCACAATCATCACCTCAAAAATATTTGAATATCTTCATCCTTCCTTGCCCAAAATACTAGAAATCAGAATATCTGTGAAGCACCAAGTGACCCTTGAGTGGAATCACACCCAAAACTAACTAGAGTGGATCTCTCACCACCGAAACCAACTCCCAAATGAAGAGGGTTTTCGTTCTCAACACCAAATTATAGATCCCTAGAGAAAATCCAGCATGTTATGCAACCAACTGAGAGATAAACAAATGAAGCTCAAAATGAGACTATATAATGTCAATGAGAAATTAGGGCAACTCAAGTTTGAAAATGATTTCCCTCCAAAAGCTATGCCCTTTTTCATTTGCTTTTTGATTAAAAATATATTTTAAACTTCACTTATGCCTCCCTTGGGCATCCCACTTATCCAACATTCAAATGCATTTTTGTTGCTTTAAAAGCAACTTAAATAATTTAACTAGGTGCCAATGTACAAATTGATGACCCACCGACCCCTCAACTTAAGTTATAAAATAGCTTTATAAAAACATCTTAATGAGTAATGCAAATATTAAAATAATTAAACATAAGCAAAATCCAACATCCAAATTGAAAAGACATTGCTGAAAGTAGCCTGGTTAGGGCCAATTACCAAAAATAAACTTACTATTTTTAATAACTACTAAAAATAGTAAATACACTAAAAACCCAAACTGACATAAAAATTGATTAGCAAAGCCACTTACTATATAAATAGTAAGTGTTAATTGTTGGAGAGTATTAATTTCTCCCACACAGTCAAACTGAGCAATTAATTTAGAATCTTCCTTCTGACCATTCTAGATGGTTCTCACTAACTATGCCAATTGCATGTGTTGTTACTGTGTTGTATTCCAGAACTTTCCAAAGACCTCTATAAATAGAGGGAGATGTAATCAATTAAGCAAGTAATAGAAACGTACAACAACACGTGTTTGAGGACATTATGTGTTTACATTCTAAGTTTGCGTGCATTTGAATCTGTGTTTGGATTTGTCTCTTTCCCACCAGGAATTTGATGGCCACCCCTACCTATCATATGAAAATTTTGTGATGGTTTGTTCATTTAAATACCTGTCACTTTATGTTTTATGAAAAAATTTGACTGTCAAAAAATATTTAATTTATATTAAAATATTATTGATTTTATTAATCATACGTATTAAATATGATTTATTTTTTTATAAATTTCTATTTTTAATAACAATTTTTTAAATATTATGTATCATATAAATTAATTAAGTATTTTTTATAGGAATCATACTTCTTAAAAATACCAAATAAACAATTAAAAATATAATAATTTGATACAAACCTTCATTATATGATTTGCATATATTTAAACACAAAAAACAACTTTTGGAAAGAAATGAACTATTTTCTATTATTATTTTTAAATTGAGATGCAAAAATTAATGATGCATTACATAGAAAATAAACAAAAATAAATGTTATCAAAGGTCAAGAACTCTTCTTGACTTTGTATTCTTCCATATTTGATATATTTTATTCCAATTTACATCATTTTCTTGAGGTCCATTTAAAGACACTCTCATTAATGCATCCAATGTATCCAAACCCAACTTTGAGTTTCTAACATCTTTGATGATGTTTTGTTTTGAAAATCCTCTTTCACAATAAACAGTACTTGTAGGAATAGTAAGCACAACTTGCCATAACTTCATCATATGAGGATAGCTTCTATGCCAATATTATGTGTTACGAAAGACTCTCCATGCATCTTTCATTTTGAAACCCTCACAACTCAAATGCAATGAATCAACAAAAGAGTTTAACTCCCTTTTACAACTAGTAACATCAAATATGGATACAAATTCATTTACATTATTTGAAGTAGTATGTTGCAAATGTTGGAGAAGCTTATCAAGCCAACACTTTGAGATATTATCTCAAGTTTGACGATCTAATGGATAATAAGAAGGACTGAAGAGTTTTGCAGTCAATTCTTATTCAACTCATTATCTAAAATTTCAACATGCTCACCAATAAAACACAACTACTGTATTATCGTGAATCACCTGTAAAAAGAATGCTTAATCCTTAAATGTTACTTATTATGTTGAAAAAAATCAAAGCTGGGAATAATTATTTGTAAAAGGAAAATAAAATCTCAACATGTTCATTGCTCACCAATAAGTTTGATGTTGTATTATCTTGAAAAAAATCAAAGTTGGGAATCACTACAAACAAAATGTTGTTGAAAAAACAAGTTACAATGCTATAAAATAAATGCTTTCAACAGTGAAAATTTGTGTTATGTGATTATTCATAAGGATATCCTATATATATTTAAAAAAATGTAAAATTAGAAAATATTGATAATTAGAAATAAATCTAAAAATCTTAAATTTAATGTTAAAGTTTCTAAATTATGTAGAAAATAAATCTTGTTAAAATATTCAAAAAGTTAAAAATCAATTATATTCTGTTTTGAAAAGATTTAGAATTAATATAATTTTTACAATAAATATTATAAATCATATATACTAATAAAAAGCAATGATAACTATTAGTAAAAATGTCAAAATTTTTAAAAAATTAGGAAAAACTATATTTAATCTTGAAAATATTCTATTTTCAAAAGATTTTGAATTAATAAATATATTTATAATAAATTATATATATTAATATAAAGTGAAATTAGAAAAAATTATTCCACATCTAAACTAATTTATATTTTTATCATAAAAAATATTTTAATATATATACATACAATAAATTTTTATGGTATAATAATAGTTTTAAGTGTCAATTTTACGGTTATATAAAAATATAGCAAGTCAAATGATACGGTCTAATAAAGTTTTAGGTTGTAATATACGGTCCAAAATGCAAAAAAGGTCAAATAGACCATCAAATTCCAGGCTTGTTTCCCACCTACAAAGTGGTATCAGAGCCTAGAGAGATTTTGAGGGAGTCTTGCAATTTGAAGACAAGTTTAGCTACTACAAGAGAAGAGAAAAGATCGTGGGCTTCAAACTATCAGTTCAAGAAGATTGGGAGCACATGTTTCTAAAGCTACAAAATTCTTTGAAGTCTAAGAGGATTGCTGCAACAAAAGTGTGGATCCCCAAGCTGCAGCTGTGGAGAAACTGCTAGTGCTGGATGTTGTTGGAGATTGCAGTCTAAAGGAGCTGCAATCCCTTAGCAAAGGGAATCACAGGAATTAGAGATTATAGAAGAGCTGATGCAAGGATAATCAATTGTCATTTGGAGCATTAAAGATTGAAGGAAAGGAGCTCGTAGCTGGACTAAGGATGTTACGGATCTAAGAGAACAGTAAATTGCAAATTGTGAAATAAAGGATGCTGAGAGAAGGTCGCTATCCAAAGATCATAAAGAGAGGTTCATCAATCAGAAGATCTCTGCATGTTTGCATTTAAATGAAGATCACAACCTGAATGCTAAAGATATCACTGTTTGGAAGATCTACAGTCCAAAGCTGCTTGAAAGATCATCCCTGACGAGAATTTGTTGCAATTTGAAATAGAGGTAAGCTGTAGCTGTTAAAGTGTTATTGTTCATACAAGGTTGATTGTAGAAGTTGAAGAAAAGTTGAAGATAGAAAAAAATTGTTGTATCAAAATCATAGTCAAATTCAAAGGCACGTGTAGTTGTGAGAGGAAAATAAATTAAAATCAAGTGAAAATGTGAGTTTAATTTTCATTGCAATGGGAAAGCAAGGTAAAAGAGTGTTGAAAGAAAATGCAAATTTAGTTTCTGAAGTAGATTTTTTAAATGAAGAATTAATGAAAGAGAAAAAAAATGGTTTGCAATTATGAATGAAAGGTCAACAGAAAATTGTAAACTTTTAAATGAAATTAAAGAGAAAAATGAAGAAATCAGACATTATGAAAAAGAATTAAACAAATTTCAAGAGGGAAATTTAAAGATGTTTAATGAGATTAAGAAAATGAATGATGAATTAGAACAAAGAGGGAAGTTGATTGATGATTTAAAGGAGAAGTTAAAGATGTTTGATAAAGTTAAGAAAAAGAATGATGGTTTGGAAGAGAAAATAAAGAAATTAGAAGAAGAGAATAGTTTATACAAAAAGGAAATATCAAGATTGAATGAAGAGAATGAATGTGTGAATGCAAAGAAATCAGCATGTGATGTTTCATGTAGTACAAAAGATTTGTGTTTGTCATTTGATAAATGTGATTTTGCTGAAGTTATTTATGATAGAGATAAACATGTTAATGGGTCTAATGATCTTGTTATTTGTGATAATTTTGATTCTACAAAAGCTAAAGAAAGTATTGGTCTAAAAATTATGAAAAAAATGGATTATAAAGGAAAAGGTTTGGGAAAACATGGGCAAGGAATAAGAGAGCCCATTCAACCAATTACAAGGCCCAAGAATGTAGGCCTCAGATAAGGTAAGCAAAATATAACTGATGTTGAGAGTGTTACAAGCTCATGCAAATCAAGTAAAAGAATGGAATGTTCATATTGTCATAGAGAAAGGCATAATAAAGAGAATTGTTGGGATCTTCACCCTTGTTCTGGGTGATCCCACAATAGTGGTTTACAATTTTTGGCCAAACTGGACACTAAAATTATTTTTTTAAACTAAATTTTCACATTCAGGCACCTATAGCGGCTAAACCATGAAGAATTTGAAGATGATGAAAACTAGAGTTTCATCACATTTTGTCTATAGATTCTAAAAATATTTTTTTCAAAATTTTTGGAATCAGATTGCACTTCTTTTTCCATCTCCCATGAAAACTGGTTTTTTTCAAAAGACCACATTTTTAAAAAGTGACGCACACCGTATAACGCATAAATTGTTGTCCATGAAGGATAAAATTCTAATTCTTTTGAATTTAGATTTTTAACTTTGATATATATTGCTTCCACTTGGTTAGACAATTTTTTATTGAATATTTTTTCTTTAATCAAGTTTCGAAGTCAAAACAATTACAATTTAGACATAGCACGACTGTATAACGCATAACATTTTTTGTATATATCGAAATTCAATTTTTTTTTCTTGGATCAAGGACTTCAATATCTAGTGCACTCATATTTTTCAATTTTTTTTAATAATCTGCTATTTTTCCACATGTGCAAAACAAAGACCTTCATTTTCGATGAAAAACTTATGTTTAATAAAACTAAAAAAACAAATACATAATAAAACCAAAACATATTAAAATTATATTAGTTGGATAGCTTGTTCTGAGGACTACCTGATTCAAGTTGGGTTTGTGAAGATTCCTCCATTTTCATCCTCAACCCGAGCTCCCAAGTGCCAAAATTCAAGTTTTTTTTGTGTCTCAGGGAGGGGATGAGGAATAAAGGGGGTTCGAACGAACCCTTAGGGGTTCACTCGAACCAGGGTTCATTCGAACCCCCCTTCTATAAGGGGTTTTGATATTTTTTGGTGAGAAAGTATTAGTAGGGTTTGCCTGAACCTAGGTTCTAGTGAACCCCTAATGGGTTCGGTCGAACCAATAGGTTCGTACGAACCCCTAAAATCATTTTTTTTGCCATGCATTCGTTTTATGTGAGTTTTCCTTCCTCACTTCAATTGTAAACCACTATTGTGGCTTCACCCTTCTATTTGTGGTATGAGAAATCATTGTGAAAAGACATGTTGGAATAAAAATTTCATGACAGGTTATATGCGTATGGATTGAGTTGGAAAATTATTGTAGGTATGATCAAGAATTTGTTCGAGTATAAAAGTTTGCATGTGAAAGATGATTGCAATCATGGCAAGTTTGAAGGCACGAAAAATACTTTTGGCAAGGCATCTATAGATGGAAATTTTTTAGGAAGTTGCAAATTAAAGGTTTGAGAGACTGCCGCAGTAGTTGGACAAAGACAAGATCATGAAGATGGCAAAGAAAGGATTTGAGAATTCTAAATAATTGGTTGCAAAGACGACAAATAAGAGAAAGAATAACTGTAGTCAATGGAAAATGAACAACAAAAGAATTGGAGAATGCCGCAACATTCGTGGTAGAAATTAAGGGGGAGTGTTGGAGAGTATTAATTTCTCCCACATAGTCAAACTGAGCAATTAATTTAGAATCTTCCCACTGACCATTCTAGATGGTTCTCATTGACCATGCCAATTGCATGTGTTGTTACTGTGTTATATTCTATATCTTTCCAAAGACCTCTACAAATAGAGGCAAATGTAATCCATTAGTAATCCGTTAAGCAAGCAATAGAAATGTGCAATAGCACATGTTTGAGGACACTATGTGTTTACATTCTAAGTTTGTGTGTGTTTGAATCCATGTTTGGATTTTTCTCTTTCCCACCTACATTAATTGCCCCCTGCTAAAAATAGAAAGTCTTGCCTAAAACACTGAAACTTTCCACAAAAAGGATTGACACTAAGTTCTCTTACCAAACTCCACTTAGCCTACAAGAACTTTGGAATAGGCTAAAGAACATCTCCACTGCTCAAAGACTTGAAGGGGACATTACAATGTGCCACTGTTGAATCTTGCCCACGATTTTCTAGATGGGACAATTAAGGTTAACTTGGAGAAGACTCTTTTTGGTTCATCTCATTTTTAAAAAATCTGCAGTGGTATAGTTTCGTAATTTTTTTCTACAAACTCTACACAGTTTTTCTAGAATCAATTTGTAGAAGACACCAAGACATAGCATGTATAGAACCATCTTGCACACAATAGGCCAACATGATGATTTCATATACGAAATAGAAAAATAATAGACCATGGGATCGGGAATTACATGGGGCTTCACACTGCTATAGTTTTTTTGACATTTTCTTGGAAGCAGTTGGCTTATGACATTGCTTCATCAGATTGGGGTTGCTTTTAATTGGCATAGACAAGAATTACAAGAACAAAATGTGTATCATTTGTATCCTTTTTGTGAAAATTTTTCTATTGTAACTTCCCATGGGTGTGCTTTAATACTTGTGCTTAAGCTGCGATATTATCTCAATTGATTTGCAGCTGTCATCTTAACTAGGAGATTTTGTTGCTTCATATTTACATTACCATGGATTGGTGTTTTGTTGTGTCCACCACCAATAGTTTATGTTGATTATAATTTGCAGAATCAAATGTAAAAAATAAATTGCAGAAATTAAAAGATTAAAATATCACAAAACAAGAACACAAGATTTATCATGGTTCACCATTAATAAATGGCTACACCCACACTCAGGGATTATCTCTTATTAATTCTCAAGTTCTCAATTGAATTACATAATCAGCTAGCAGTTGTATTTATAAATTAGTCTCCACTCCAATAATGGAAAAATCCATTTGAAACAGACAACTTCTAAATTGGCAAATGTTAATGATATCATATAGCATCGATCTAATACTCCAGCGATCTCCCTCAACGAATAAATTAAATGATAGCTATAAGCTATTTAATTTATAATATCTCAAGAGGCGTAATTATGAGGTGTCACTTCAATTTGTTAAAGCAAATAATTATTAAATGTAAAGGCACATCTTTTGTATTAAGGGCCGACCTCCTTCTCTTGGCGCGATTTATCTTTTATTGGTTATATCTTATTTTGGCTGACTTGTATTAAATAAAGGAAGGCATCTCTTCAAGATGTATAAATAAGAGATCACTTCCTCATTTGTATTCATTCAAGTTAGTTCAATTCAGTAAAGTGTGAATTGCATTAAGAGCAGATTGTGAATTGTTTCAAGGGCAGAGTTAGATATTGGAAGGTGCAAATTATCATCTGCCATTGCATCTTGTGTAGGTGCTGAAGGTTGGCCTTGTTATTGCCCTCATTGTAAAGAGGATTGTTGCCTCTATTTATATATAAGAGAGATCTTTGTTGCTAGGTTTTTCTCCCTCAAGAGGAGGGTTTTCCCAGGGTATCTGCTATGTTATTGTGTCTGATTTTGAATTAATTTTCTGTGCATTAATCTATTCATTAAAATTTACATGGTATTAGAGCGGGTTTGAGAGGATTGTGATCAAATTTTTGCTAATCAGCATACCCTATTTTTTCACTTAGTCAAGATGGTAAATGGTTTGAAGATCGAGGATAGACTTGAGGGTGCATCCAACTTCACATCATGGAGGTTTAGGATCATGCTTACCTTGCATGAAAATGACTTGGGTGAGTTCGTAGAGTCTAGCGTTCCTGAACCTGAGGAGGAAGAAGATAAGTTACAATGGGTGAAGAAAGATGTTAAAGCAATGAAGATATTGGTTGATTCCGTCAAGGATCATATTGTGCCTATCGTCTCTAAGTTGAAGACAGTGAGAGATATGTTCAAAACATTGGAAGAGATGTACAAAATCAACAATACCAGCCAAGCGCTTGCACTGAAGCAACAACTTCATCATGTGAAGATGGCGAAAGGTGAATCAGTGATTACATAATTTATGAGGATTGCGGATTTGAGAGATCAGCTCTCGACAATAGGGCATATGGTTGATGACAAAGACTTGACTATGCTTGCTCTCAATGGTCTACCTTTGTCTTGGGAATCTTATATTTAGGGAATCAGTGCAAGATCAAAATTGCCTAAGTTTGATCACCTAAGATTAGATTGCATTCAAGAGGAATCAAGGTTGGTGGCAAGAGGCATTGGTCAAAGTTCAAAGAATGGAGACATTCATGTTCTCGCCGCCCATGCTTCAAAGAAGAAAGGAAAAGATGGAAGGAAAGGATTCTTCAAGAGGAATCAGGACAAGGGAAATGATGATGCACCTCCATTTAAGAAGAAGAGGGATATGTCCAAGATTCAATGTTTTAGGTGTGACAAGTTTGGGCACTTTGCCAAGTATTGTCCAACTAGACCTAAGCAACAGGTCACCGTTGCAGATGTTGATGATGCCTCTCCTCAAAAGGATTCAAGAGAATATTTGTTCTATTCAACATTATCAAGTAGTGTACCTTCCGACACCAACACTTGGATAATCGACAGTGGTGCTTCACGACACATCACTAGCTTTAGGGAGCACTTATCAAGTTTGGTGGAAAAGGAGTCTTCTAAACAAGTCATCATTGGAGATGATGCTAGCTACTCCATGAAAGGAATTGAGACCTCTACACTTCATTTGGATTCTGGCATTTCACTTCAGTTGAGTAATGTTCTTTATGTTCTTGGAATCAAGCACAATCTTATTTCTATATCAGCTTTGGAAGATAAAGGATATCAAGTTGCCTTCTCCAAAGGAAAAGTTCTAGTATGGATGGAGAACACTAGCTTCAAGGATGCTCAAGTAATTGGAGTTAGACATGAAAACCTTTACAAGGTCTGCACACGTTCTTTACAAGCTTTGGTGCATGACTCTTCAAGTCTTTGTGATCTTTGGCATCAGAGATTGGCTCACCTACACTTCCGAGCCTTACCTATCATGGAGAAGATGGTGACAGGCCTTCCTAAGTTCAACCAGGAGAACGAAGGTACTTGCAAGGGCTATGCATTGGGTAAGAATATAAAAGCCCCTTTTCATAGTAGAGAAAATAGATCTAAGTGTGTTTTAGATCTTATTCATTCTGATTTATGTGGTCCTATGTTTGTTTCGTCTTCGAGCACGGATTCTTGTATTATGTTTTGTTTATTGATGACCACTCTAGGAAAAATTGGATTTATTTTTTGAAATCTAAAGAATTTGAGGAAGTTCTGGATAGGTTTAAAGAGTTTAAAACCTTGGTAGAAAATATTTCTGGTAAAAGAATTAAGGTCCTCAAATCTAACAATGGTGGAGAATACACCTCTAGTAGTTTTCAGAATTTTTGTGTTGATGCAGGGATTAAGAGGGAGTTCTGTGTTCCCTATAATCCTCAACAAAATGGTGTTGCAGAAAGAAAGAATAGGACGATCGTGGAAGTAGCAAAGGCCATGATCCATTATCACGATTTGCAAACATTCTTATGGGCATAAGCTTCTAGGATAGTTGTATATGTTCAAAATAGAAGTCCTCACAAGATCTTGGAGAATATGACTCCAGAAGAAGCCTTTACAGGGAAGAAGCTTGAAGTCAGTCACTTGAGGATATTTGGATGTCCTGTCTATATTCATGTTCCCAAGGAAAAGAGAACCAAGTTGGAGCCTTCTGGCAAGAAGGGAATATTTGTGGGCTATAGTGAGACATCAAAACCTTACAGAATTTACATCCCAGGTCAGAAGTTGATCGAGATCATTAGGGATGTCACATTCAAGGAAGATGTTGCATTTAGAAGATCCCGGGGGATTCATGTGGAGATTGATAATGAAGAGTCTCCTCAGGACATGGAAGTTGACCATACTCCTAAGATACAGAGGGAGACTTCAGAACCAAAAGAAGATATTGATCCTGTTGAACCCTTGGAACCTACTGATGGGCCTACTGACATTGTTATTGGAAGAAAGAGACCTCTATGGGCTAGTCGTACTATGCAAGAGGCTGAAAGCTTTCTAGCTCCTAGAGGCACATTCAGAAAAAGCAAAAGGCCACACAAGTTCTCCAGTTATGTTGCCTTGATGAGTCAGATTATAGAATCTGAGCCTACTTGTGTTGAGGAAGCATCTTGTCATCAGGTTTGGAAAGATGCTATGATAGAGGAGTATCAATCAATTCTTAAGAATGATGTTTGGGATATTGTTCCTAGACCCGAGGGCAAGTCTGTGGTATCTTCTAAATGGCTATTCAAGATTAAACATGCTGCAGATGGAAGCATTAAAAAGTACAAAGCAAGATTTGTGGCTCGTGGTTTCTCTCAGGAAGAGGGAGTTGATTATGAAGAAAAATTTGCTCCTGTTGCTCGCTATACTTCTGTCAGAACCATCATTGCTTTTGCCGTATCTAGAGGATGGAAGATTCACCATATGGACATGAAGACAGCTTTTCTCAATGGAGTGATTGAGGAAGAGGTTTATATAGAGCAACCTGATGGATTTGAGGTTTATGGGAAGGAATCACATGTTTGCAAATTGAAGAAGGCCTTGTATGGTCTTAAGCAGGCTCCTCATGCATGGTACGAAAGGATTGATTGATACCTATCAAGTTTGGGCTTCTTGAAGAATGATGCTAATTCAAATCTCTACTTCAAGGTAATCAATGGTGATGCATTAATTTTGGTTTTATATGTTGATGATCTGATCCTTATTAGAGAAGATCGCCTGATTCTTGAGTGTAAGAAGGAGTTGACTTCAGAATTTGAGATGAAGGACCTTGGGCTCATGCATTACTTCCTTGGATTAGAAGTCTGGCAGAAACCAGATGAGATGATTCTAAGTCAAGGAAAGTACACCATTGATATACTTAAGAGATTCGACATGATGGATTGCAAATCCATGTCTACACCTATGGAGACCAATCTATATAAATTGAAGGAGGCTGCAACTAGTTCAGATTTGGTGGATCCTACATTGTACAGACAGTTGATTGGATCCTTGATGTATCTAGTTAACACTAGACCTGATATTTGCTATGTAGTGAGTGCACTTAGCTAGTTTATTTGTGATCCGAGACAGATACATCTTGTTGCAGCTAAACATATCCTGAGATACTTGTGTGGAACAGTTGGATATGGATTGAGGTATTCTTTAGATGTAGACTTGGAGTTACATAGTTTCACTGATTCCGATGGGTTGAGGTATTCTTCAGATGCAGACCTGGAGTTACATGGCTATACAGATTCTGATTGGGCAGGGTGTGTTTCAGATTTGAAGAGCACCTCTAGTTGTTGCTTCAGTTTGGGTTTAGCTATGATTTCTTGGTGTAGCAGGAAGCAGTCATCTATAGCACTGAGTACAGCAAAGGCAGAGTATATTGCAGCTTGTTTGGCAACTTGGGAAGCAGTGTGGCTTCGTAAGCTCCTTGCAGGATTGTTTGGACAATCAATGGAGCCTACTATCATTCATTGTGATAATTAGAGTTGTGTGAAACTTTCTGTCAATACTGTGTTTCATGAAAAAACCAAGCATGTTGAGATCAAGTACCACTATATCAGAGATATGGTACTGAGGAAGGCTATATAGTTGAGGTACATTAGCACTGATGAGAAGATGATAGATATTCTCACCAATCCTTTTGCCAGGATAAAGTTTGTGTACTTTCAAGATAAGCTTGGTATGGTAGAGAATCCAACATTGACTGAGAAAGAGTCTCAGTGTCAGTGAGCCTTGTTTAATGAGTTCTTCTCTGTGAGAGAAGTTCGAGGTGAAATCCCTTGTTAATGCATTTTCCTCTGAGATGGAGGAATTTGAGGTGCAAGCCCTCGTTAATGCATTTTCCTCTGAGATGGAGGAATTTGAGGTGCAATCCCTTGTTAATGCATTTTCCTCTGAGACGAAGGAATTTGAGGTGCAAGCCATTGTTTCCACCCTCTGAGTTGAGTCATGGTGGATGTCATGTGTGTGACTCTATGCCATATGTTGTGCTTGCATTTCACCCTTTGAGAGAGTCATGGTGAAAGTCACGTTGATGGAGGAATTTGAGGTGAAAGCCCTTGTTTCCACCCTCTGAGCTGAGTCATGGTGGATGTCATGTGTGTGACTCCATGACATATGTTGTGCTTGCATTTCACCCTCTAAGAGAGTCATGGTGAAAGTCACATTGAGGTGACAAACATCATGCAAGTGATGAACACTTGTACTTACCATAGTATGGTTGTAGCCATTATGGTTGATATCGTGTTGAGGCGATATCTAATATCACGATAAGGTGATATTCTTCTTCTCACATCTGGTTGTAGCCAATGTGATGGACATCATGTTGAGGTGATTTGCTTTGAGCAGCCAGATGTATTCTGTCTAGCTGAGAGGGAGTGTTAATGCTATCATACAACATCGATCTAATACTCCAGCAATCTCCCTCATTGAATAAATTAAATGATAGCTATAAGCTATTTAATTTATAAGATCTCAAGAGGTGTAATTATGAGGTGTCACTTCGATTTGTTAAAGCAAATAATTATTAAATGTAAAGGCACATCTTTTGTATTAAGGGCTGACCTCCTTCTCTTGGTATGATTTATCTTTTATTGGTTATATCTTATTCTGGCCAACTTGTATTAAATAAAGGAAGGCGTCTCTTCAAGATGTATAAATAAGAGATCACTTCCTCATTTGCATTCATTCAAGTTAGTTCAATTCAGTAAAGTGTGAATTGCATTAAGAGTAGATTGCGAATTGTTTCAAGGGTAGAGTTAGATATTAGAAGGTGCAGATTATCATATGCCATTGCATCTTGTGTAGGTGCTGAAGGTTGGCCTTGTTATTGGCCTCATTGTAAAGAGGATTGTTGCCTCTATTTATATATATAAGAGAGATCTTTGTTGCTGGGTTTTTCTCCCTCAAGAGGAGGGTTTTCCTAGGGTATCTGCTGTGTTACTGTGTCTGATTTTGAATTAATTTTCTGTGCATTAATATGTTCATTAAAATTTACATCAAACACATTCCAATAGAAGTTATTACAAAAAAAGAAATTGTTTCAAATTGTGAGAGAAACTTGCTAATTTGGGCTTCACAGAACCCAACAATCTCCCACTTGAAGACCAAATTGTTGCTCAGAGATATCCCTCCACTACAAATTTATTGTTAGAGCTACAAAAGTTCGAGAGAAGCTCTACAAAATTTGAACTTGTCCTTGGGTACTACCTTTGTCAACATGTCAACTGGATTCAACTTCGTGTCAATTTTCTCCACCTACAGCTTACCCTCTTCAATACAATAGTGAAAGGCTGAATTATTGGACAAGTGGATAACACTATTGCTATCATAAACGAGACTAAAATATGATTGCTTAAACCATAAATCACCTAACAACTGACGCAACCATATCATTTCCTTTGCTCCTTCAGAGAGAGCAATATATTCTGCCTTTGTAGAAGAAAGTGCAACCACCTGTTGCAACTGAGAAACCCAACTGATTGTTTCCCCAACAAAAGTGAACACATAACCGGTAGTAGAATGTCGTTATCTAGATCTCCAACCATATTTGAATCAACATAACCTCGTAGGTGAATGTCCTTACCACCAATTTAACATAAAACATGATCAAAAATACCTTTTAAATACTCAAAGTTCCACTGTACTGCCTGCCAATGTGGTTTACCTAGATTACTCAAAAATCTGCTCCTAACTCCCATTGCATGAGCAATATCCAGACGAGTACAAGTCATGACATACATTAAACTGCCAACTGCTGATGAATATGGAACACTCTTCATGTGTTCTTTTTCTTCTTCTGTTTTAGGACACATAGCTGAGGATAACTGAAAATGATCAGCTAAAGGAGTACTGATGGATTTGGCATTCTTCATATTGAATCTATCTAAGATTTTAAGAATACACTTTTCTTGAGATAATCTAAGTTCTCTCATATTTATATCCCTAATTATATTCATCCCAAGAATCCTCATTGCTGCCCCTAGATCCTTCATGGAAAATCTTTAAAATAAATGTTGTTTCAACTTACGAACTATCCTCACACTATTGCCAGCAACCAACATATCATCGACATAAAGTAATAGAATAACAAACTCACCATTTGGAAGCTTCTTGTAATAAACACACGGGTTTGATTCACAATGAATGAAATGTTGCTGAGTCATGAAGCTATCAAGTTTTAAATACCACTTCCTTGGGGCTTGCTTGAGCCCATACAAACTTTGCTTCACTCTGCAATATAAATGTTCTTGACCCGGCTTTGCAAAACCTTCAAGTTGCTCCATGTATAATTCCTCTTCAATGTCTCCATGAAGAAAATCTTCTTTGACATCTAATTGCTCAAGTTCAAGATCCCAAATAGCTAACAAGCCTAACACTGCTCGAATGGTGTCCATTCGCACAACTGGTGAAAATATTTCATTGAAATCAATGCCAGTTTCTTGAGCAAAACCATTCACAACCAATATGGCCCTGTAACGTGTATGACCTCCGTCTTCCTCTTTCACATGATATATCCATTTATTCTTTAGTAGTTTTCGATTTGGCAGAAGAGGAACCAAATCCCATGTATCATTTGCATGCAAAAACTCCATTTCTTCATTCATCACCTCCATCCATTTTGTAGAATTTGCATCTTTGCAAACTTGTTTAAATGTTGTCGGCTCTGTCTCATCACAAAGTAACAATTCATAATCATAATCATCAGATAACAATAATTCATAATCATCAAATTTCGTTGGTGGCTTTCTCTTCCGGGTAGATCTCCTAAGTTGAGGACCCATTTCTGACTATAAATTACCATGTTTGTCTACATTTTCTACATTACATCGAAAATTACCTTCAATACCCTATTTTCCTACACTCCCCTGTACACTACTTTGTTCAGGGAAAACACCAACTCCCTGTTGAGGCTGTGAATTAAATTGAGAAGGCAATGATGGACCATTAAAAGAAGTCTATGATTTGATGGAGGTTGTGAATTAAATGTCAAGGGAAATGACTAAGAATTTAAAGGCTGTGTATTATGCACTAATGAAGGTTGTGGGTTAATTAAAGGTGGTGTAACATTCAAATGTGAAAAATTCCCATGAATTGGAGGTTGCGCAGAAAGTTGAGAGGGTAGTAAATGCATTAAAGAAGGTTGTGAATTAAGTGATGAAGGTTATGCCTCATGTACAAGAGGCTAAATTTGATTTATTAAATGTTGTAAGTGTCTTTGAGAAGGCAGCAATGAAACATTGAAAGGCTGCCTTTGAATTAATGACTTGGCTGCATGGCATTCTTTAAAGGGTGCATTTGAAGTAATGAAGGCTCATTACCAATGTTTAAAGGCTGTGAATCCACTAAAGAGTGCATTGATGTGGAAACAGGGGGCATTGGTAGAGGCTGCGTTGGAATATAGGAGGCAGCGTTGCAATTTGTGAGGGGGCATTTTGAACAAAGGGCTGCTCTATACTAAATAGAGGCAACGATGAAGTGGATGGAGGCAACACTAAATTGGAAGAATGCGCAGTAATAACTGAGGGTTGCGAAGAAACTATTAAAGGCTGGGAAAATGAAACAAAAGTTTTCCTGACATGGCCATTATCAAATAAATCAACATCAAAATATTCTTCTGAAGATGTGTCCTGAGGCTACAAACCTGAAAATTTTTTCTCATTGAAGACAACATTCTGACTACGAACAATCTTTTTAGCAATGGGATTCCACAACCTGAAACCAAATTGATCTTCTCCATAGCCTAGAAAAATACACCTCTTTAATTTGAAATCAAGCTTCATTCATTGCTCCTTGGGAATATGCACAAGCGCTTCACAGCCAAACACCTGCAAATGGTGATATAAAATTATTTTCCCAAGCCATCTCTCCTTTGGAATATCAAAATCCAAACGAGAAGATGGAGCGGGCTTGATCAAATATACTGTAGTGTTGCATGCCTCTGTCCAAAACTCTTTTCCCAAACTAGCATTAGAGAGCATACAACGAGCTCTCTCTAGAATTGTCTGATTCAACCTCTCAGCTGCACCGTTTTCCTGAGGGGTGAATGGGACCACCTTTATTCTATGAATGTCATTGTTTGCACAAAAATTGTCAAACTCTGAGGAGCAAAACTATCCCCCATTATCAGTTTTAAGACATTTAATTTTATGTCCTATCTAGTTTTCAACAAGAGCCTTAAAAATTTTAAATTTTGAAAAAACTTCTAATTTTTTATTTAACATGTAAATCCAAAATTTTTGAGTGTAATCATCAAGGAATGAAACAAAGTAATTTGCACCTCCAAAAGAGGTTACCTTAATGGGACCAAAAACATCTGAATGCACAAGTTTCAAAGGAGTGGTTTTTTGATCATGGCCTATCCTCAAGAAGCTGGCCTGACTTTGTTTTCCATAAAGGCCATGCTCGTAGAGCTTCAAATCCACCGATCTTAAGCTGGGAAGTTGATCTCATTGAAGCATTACTTCAAGCCCTTTCTTGCTCATGTGCACGAGCCTCTTATGCCAAAATTTGGAATTGTTGTCCATAACTGTTAGGGCAACTCCCACTTCACTATGGCATTTTAAAATGTAAAGATTACCCAATTGCTTTCCCTTTGCAAACACTAAAACTCCCTTGGTTACTCTTCAATTGTTTAAAGAAAATTTAACATTACACCCAGAAGCAATAAGTTGACTTATAGAAATTAAATTTCGATTCAACAAAGGAACATATCTCACATCCTTTAAAAGCCATTGATTTCCATTTTTCAAATTCAAAATTATATCACCCTTACCAATGATTTCGCATTCCTTATTGTCACCAAGGAAAATCTTACCGAATGTACCTTCTTTGAAATTTGTAAAAGCTTATCAATATGAAGTAGCATGGAAAGAAGCCCCAGAATCAAGTACCTAAGAGTCTGTAGTTGTGTCTCTAGTAGCCAAGACCAAAACACCATCGTCTTTTTCAGCTATAGTGTTTTCTTTATTGTTACTGACTTTATCCTGTGTCTTCTTATAATTCCAACAATTTTTCTTTATGTGGCCTAATTTTCCACAAAACTAACAGGCAATAGTCCTTTCTCTTGACTGCAATCTATGTGTAGATTTTGATCTTCTTCTATTATTATTTTTGCCTCTTTCTTTACTTCTACCTCTATTACTAGTACTTACAGCAGTTAATGCCTCACTAGATGAGGGTTCCTAATTTTTTCTTTGCATATCTTCACTTAGAAGAGTGGATGCAACATCATCGAATTTCAATTTTCTTTTGGCAGCCACTGAAGTGCTCACTGCCATCACCACACCTTCCCAACTATTTGGTAAAGAACACAGTGATAAAATAGCTTTGATCTCATCATCCAAATTAATGCCTACAAAAATCAACTAGGTGACTAATGTATTAAATGCATTTAAATGATTTGACATAATCCCTCTTTCTCACATTTTTAAATTATACAGCTTTTTCATAACGAATACCTTATTGGAAGCCGATGCCATCTCATACATTGAAGAGAGTTTGTCCCACAACTCCTGTGTTGTCTACTCAGCAGACATATTAAATAAAACATTACTGGACAACGAAAGGAAAATTGTATCTCTTGCCTTTTTGTCCAGCTTCTTTCAATCTTCATCAGATAAAGAACCTTGCCCTTTGGCTTTCCCAACCAATGAATTTGAGAGATTTTGCTTGATGAGCAACGACTTCATCTGCACCTTACACAAACCAAAATTTTAACCTGCAAATTTTTCAATCTTCCATTTGTCTGCATCTTCCATGGCTCCAAAAATTCTTCACCGATTTCTTGCACCAAATTTCGTCACTTGGCTCTGATACCAATTGTTGATTATAATTTGCAGAATCAAATGAACAAAAGAAATTGTAGAAATTAAAAGATTAAAATATCAAGAAGAAGAACACAAGATTTATCGTGGTTTACCATTAATAAATGGCTACGTCCACACTCAAGGATTATCTCTTATTAATTCTCAATTTCTCAATTGAATTACATATTCAGCTAGCAGCTGTATTTATAAATCAGTCTCCACTCCAATAATGGAAAAATCCATTCGAAACAGACAACTTCTAAATTGGCGAACACATGCCAATAAAAGTTACTACAAAGAAATAAATTGTTTCGAATTGTGAAAGAAACTTGCTAATTTGGGCTTCACAGAACCCAACAGTTTACTTGACTATAAATAATTTGGTTTACCGTTTTCTAAAGGGTTCTCGAAGTTATCACATTTAGCTATATTGGAAAGAAGAAGAATTTTCTCTTTGTGGTGTATGGTAATATTTGTTTTTGAATTGTTGGAAGCTTGGTTGTTTTTATGTACTAGAAATCGTGTCTGGCTTTCAAGAAATTACTGTAAAAAAAGAACATTATTGATTTGCTTAAGGAGCAAGCATATCACATCAGACAAACTATTTGAAGTTTATGTCCTTCAACCAGTTAAAAGATTTATTGATCTTTTTAAAGGTAATTCTTCAAGTGAACATTTTTTTGAGTATGTGAACGTTGTTACCTTGTTTTATGATGCCTTCATTTTGCTATTTTAGGTCTTTCTTAAAAATTTTAATGAGGTGTTGAGGAAATTTTTTATTTGTGGCAAAGTATCGAACTCCTCTAAAGTGTGATTGAAAATTCCAGTGCATTAGCTTAATAGATTATGTCACTTCAAGTCTATTATGCATCAAAAGTTGTGAGAACGTTATTTATAGGATGTTATTGTTCCTGGAGACATTCGAAAAGGCCTTTATGGTATGTAAAGTTGCAAAAGATGGAGGCAAGAGTAGGTATGGTAAATTTTGTGTGTTATTAGCTCTAATTTTCAGAGATTTTAGCTCGCTTATTTCTAATTTTTCAGAATGGACATTTGGAAATGAATGAAAAGGAATTATATTCTACAAAGTTTCATAGTGCAGCCGGAGTCCCTGTTAAAGGCTGCAAAAACAAGTTTACACAATTTGTGCAAAATTTTGAGGTAAGTCACTTGCCATGGTTTCAGTAAGTTGTAATATTATCTTTTTTTTGGAATATGTAAGCGGCCAGATCATCAACTATTTTGAATCATGTCATACTGAGTAGCTTCTATTCTTGAAAGTCTTTTGTCTAACATGTTTTGTTGATTGAAGGCTTATTGCTTGCAGTCCAAGCAGCTTCAAATCAGCTATTGCTTGCATTCCAAGCAGCTTCAAATCATTCCAATCTACAATACTAAAAGACAAAACAAAAACAAAAATGTTTTATTAGTAATGTATAATGCCAATAAAACTGACTACAAGTGTTCATCTATAACTCTTGATAGGAAGTAGATCAGTCAAAAACGGGTTATCTTGGCTAGACTTTCCTTACCTTATGTTTGGGACCTGCTGAGTAAAATAACTGTCAATACAGGTGAATTTATTTATTCATTTTCTTGACCTATTTAAATAGTTTTTCACAAATATTAAAAACCTAGAAAGTGTCTGTGTTGTCTCTGTTTTTGTTGCATTTTGTGAAACACTCATTATCCTCTTGTTTGTCTGTTCTTTGAGCCCCCTCATCATGGGGTCTGTTGTTTAAGCCATTTCATTGATTCATATATGCTAAGACTACTAATAAGAATGACCCAAATGATGTATGGGTAAAAGTTTAAGTTATGGCTAGCAAGGGGAAAACCAAGCAGATGTCCATGCCCATGTGAGTTGCTACAAGAAATGCGAACTGGGGTCTGGCATCCCCCTAATTTATGCAATTTATTCAAAGAATCAGTTGGTATGATGTGACAGTAAAAGATGGATGGAGGAGATCTTCTCTTTGAATTGTGGGATTTCGGTGCAAAATTGGATGCTATGTAAGCTAGATATGGAAGTGATTGAGGACATAAAACCAAGGAAACGAAGGGAGAAAAATGACGTTAAGCTTAATTATAGTCTTCTGAATGATGAGTTTCTGGATTATAAAAGAGAGTAGAGGGTGTTGAGGTCAATAATCAGGTTCACCAGCAAAAAGAAGTATCGAGAGAAAGGAATTAACGTTTCTATGAAGGGGGCAGAGCTAACATTTCAAGATACAATAGGAGCTCTGGGAGGGTTAAGAATCTGGTCAATACAGAGTGTCAAGCGATACTTACAAAAATTAATTGGAGGATGGTTAATTCCTATAGAGGCTTGGGGGAAGAGGCCAACAAGTAGATGATTCCCAAAACCTATTGATCTGGACCTGTGGGCATATCAAGCTACTTCTAGATTTTTTTGTATTAAGTGTTTTATGCTAAGCATACAAGGATGAGAAAGACTTGATGGTCTCTAAACTGTTGTGCATTTTTAACTACTGAGAAAAAGCAAAAGTAGCCACAGGTTTACTTCTTTGAAGACTCTAGACTTGATCTTACATTGTTGAGAAGATTGTGTTTGTCTTGGGATGCTCTAGCATGTGAGGAGACCAATTATTTGTTATCAATATGGTGGCAAAAAATCAAGAAACAATTAATGCAATAGCTTATAAGAGACAAAGGAGCAACGACTAAAAAATTACAAGTTGAATGCAGGGAAATAACCAAAAATAACCAAACAAAAAAAATTAATGTACTTGAAGGTAAGAAAATCTTAAGCTACAAAAGCTTATTATGTGCACCAAAGAAGACGGGGAACAGACATAGCTACAAAAGAGAATATTTTAGAAAATGTAAACCAAGAATAAGACAGACTTTGATGGTTGCAATAAATTCCCATACCATTTGTACTTGAGTTAATCCAAAGCCTTGTAAAATAGGTTTAGTGATTGACAAGCATGTAGCATATGAATCTTTGGTTTGGGTTTGGTGAGTTACTCAAGTAGAATAAATACCTAAGTAGAATTTTTATGTGTACTTGAGTATTTGTTGTTCTTTACAAGTTACACAATATCTACAATGGCAGTTTCCATAGCCTGTAACAAACATGGAGATGTTTATCATAATATAAGGCTTTTATTCATAGAAGTGGTTAGTGACAGGAATTGTTTTCTGATGTTAGAAATCCAACTTGGATACAGCTTTGCGTATCATATTCTAGCCTGAAAATAGGGTTAAGCAGTTAATTGGTCCCTAGAGGATTAGTACCATTCTTTAATGTATGATGACCGAATTGAGCTATTTACCTTCGAATGAATAGGTACATGCAGATGTTAACTAATTTATGTAGGAAACAGAGAAATCATTTAGATGAGATCGAGAAAAAATGAGTAGAAAAAGAAAACCTTTAATGATGAAGCCGATGTGAAGAAAAGAGAGAAGCAGCACAAGTAGACATGGTGATAGATTGGTTTCTTATAAGCCAAAATAAGAAATTCAAAACATGGAAATTTGGACAAGGAAATCCAGTAGCAATGCAAGAATTGGACATACCAATTCTCTTCATTGATTAACAAACAGTACAACAAAATATCATTGAATCAATAAAAATTTTGCAACAAAGTGATAGCATCATTGCATTATGATTGGGATGACCTCAAGTAGTAAAACTAAACTAACTTTCAAAATCATGATAAATAGCGATTCCACCAAAGAAAAAAGCAATACCTTCTTGGTAACTCAAGTGGATGAAACACCACTTAACTATGGGAGATTAAAAAAACAAACACCCTAGCATTTTGTTGTAAGACTATTTTTGATAAGACACTCTAACATCTACTATAGAAATCTCGGTTCATGCCTGCATATAAATCACTCTAAATTGCCCCTTGAAAATGGTTAGAGTTTTTTTTGTTAAAGCATGCATTTTCACGAGGGTTGATTACAATTAAATTATCTTCTAAAAAATGAAATAATCTGTCAAATGCTTAACAATTTAGAAGGATGTATAAAAGAAACAAAAACATATTTATAAGAAAAAAAGCAATCTACCACTTTTGTTTTAATGCTATAACCAAAATTAGGAAAATAATGTTTGTCGTGGAAATATGAAGATATAGAAACAACTAGAAAAACCTTCAAATTAAAAAAAACAAAAGATAAAATCATACCATCAGACTCAATGAAAACTTATAATTATTTGCTCCTCAGATGTCTGTTCAATTCCACATTGATATTCAATAGTTGGAAACAAATTTGACCATCATCACAAGAACACTTGTTTCAATAAATTTTCGATGTACCTATTAAGAGCTCTCCAAGCTTACCACTTTCGAAGAGTGTTTCTGTACAAATAAGGTTTAAACATTTTAAAACAATATGACATGGTGTGTAGTTTTTTATATTTGTAAGATGAGGGTTGAGATCTCCAAATCAAATCAGGATTCAATCACCAAATTTAACGAATATGCGTTTTAGATACAAAATTCTGAGTAATTAGAATCTCTCAAGGTTTGGGGACAAGATAAAATTTTTTGTTATAGTTCAAAATTCAAAGATATAAATCTCATAAAATCCAGATTCAAGAGTTGAATGTTAGGTTGTATAAGATGTAAAACCAGGCTTGAAAGCTCTATTTGAGAAAGTATTGAGATTCAAAGTCAGCTATTTATTATGTCGAGAGGCGTATACAGTGGCATCCAACAATTTGTGTAAAGTTTTTGAAGTGTTCTATATAAGGTGGAAGTCATGTGCAACTACAATAGTGGAAGAATAACAAAAAAATCAAATAAAAGAAATTTGATGAAAGAAAAAAAACAAATCAAAGAGATTTGATGAAACAAAAAGAACAAACAAATAAATAAATGATAAAAATAATTCAAATATTTGCATAACTAAAAGAACAAATAAATAAATAAATAAATAATATTTTTGATGCAAAGAGAAATCAAAGATTTGATCACAAAGATAAATCAATCAAAAAAGAAAATTAGAGAATGATAACTCTGGGCGTACATTATATATATATTAATATTTAATATATGTATGCTAGTTTATATTTACAATATGATCATCGAGAGTCCATGAGCTCTAGAATTTTACTTTTCTAATACATATGTATTTTTAAAGCATTTCCATGATTGAGCTTAACAAAAGTTGGGGTTCGAGCCTAATTTTAAATTGGATTCATTTATAAATTTGGCCTTGAAGGGTTCAAATTTATATTAAGACTAATCTATCCATTATAGGGAGATTGGTCACCCATGCACTAGAATCAAATATTCTCGTAGAAAAGAATATTTGAGTCACCATTAGTGAAGCAACAATACAACTTGGCAATGTTCTTGTGGCAGATCATCCCCCAGGTCTCTACCTTAGACTTGGGGTGCTCTTAGAGATTGTGAAAGTCATTGATTAAGTTGCTCTTGTAACTCCAAAGCTTTTCTATGATAACAAAGTGTTTGTTAATGAGCTCAATCCTATACGTGAGACTCAACAAGGCATAGATGTGAGAAGTGATTAACAGTAGTAGACCATCATTGGAAGAATGGTCAGATGAGAAGAAATGTGATTGATTTGCATCACAAGGGGTCCAAAAGTACCATTTTTCAACATTCAATTTTAAAGTATAAAAATTTCTTAATATTTATTCATTACATATAAAATTCTTAAATTATGTCTAAATTTGTTTGCAGATTGAATAGTGCAATACCATGGTACAATGGAGGTAAACAGTATTATTCTACCTATCTACAATTCCTTCCATTAGTTAATATTTCCCTAATATCTTTTACATATAAAATAAATTGAGCTAACTTGCAAAACTGAAAAGGCCATTACAAGCCCTCTGAATCACCCACCCTATGTTTTAATATCAAAATGCAAAAGTGTATTATGTATATTCATTATGCTATGTTTCCTATTTGATCCTTTTGTAGATATAATAGTTTAATGCCACCATACAATGTAGGCATGCAATATCATATCCATGTATGTATTCCCTTTCATTATTTTATACTTATTAATATCTTCTATTTTAAAATTATGCATTGTATTCAAAGTAAATGAGAAAGGATGGACTAAGGATGGTCAAGTCAAAACAGATGGAAAATAGCTATTAATATGTTGGATTTAAAAAATAGAGGGCTTGCCATATCTTCTACCATTTTTTATTCTCATCATTGTTTTGGAGCACAATTTTATTATCATGATTAAATTTACTTTGGGTAATGATTTCAATAAATTAGAAGAGAAGTTTGCTTTATTTCTTTTTAGATGTTTAATTTACTCTATTTTTTATCATAAACCTTTTTGTTTGATTAAATATTATATATTGTGTTTTTATATTTTGGAAGGTATGTCTATCTTCAATGCACTATTAAAACCATAAGCTACAAAGTTAAAAGTTGAAGAGAAGTATTGCTATTTTTGTTTGGAAAGAAATGAAGACTAAAATGTTTAGTGTAAATTTAAGTATTTATCTTAATGATGAAGGAAAAAGAAACTTTAGTCACAAATTTGTAAGCATATATTTATAAACATTTATATACACTATTGCCTACAATGTAGTTGCAACCATTAATGTATACAGTTGTTAGCATATATTATCAAATGCAAGATAGGAGTAGGCAATGCACCAATTGCTACAAGAGAACATTCTAACAATGCAAACAAATAAAAAGTACGTTCAATCATAAAATTTAGATTTTAACACAAATAAAATAGCTTGATATAATATATCATTTCAATATTTCACCACTATAATTTAGTTATTAAGGAAAAATATGTATGTATATACATAACCATCAGTAGTCGTTATCCGAGCCAATGCCTCTTTAGATGCCCTTGGTATCTCCATGAGATAAGAGCATATTGTTTTATATTATAGTGCAACCAACCAATCAGATTTAACATGGTGCTCTCTTAGGGAATTCCTTTATTCTAAGTTAAAACTTCTAAACATCGAACCAATATATTGATATAAGATGCAATGAAATTTTGAAAAGGGTTTTTGGTGATATTTATATGAACATTGCTTTTATAAGATTATAAATTGGTAATCATCCCCTTGTTGGCATTTTGTGACTTATATTTTTTTTTGGCAAATTAAGGAAAATATGAAATAATAAAATAAAATTATTTTCATTAAGGTAAATATTTATTATCATCTTGAATGTAATTCTAAGCTCATTTAAAATTATATTGTTGTAGTGTCTATTCAATATTTTGTCATGGTTTTTTTAGTTCAATAAGGTTGATTAGCAATATCACATTTTTGTATAGATGAATAATTATGAATTATTTGTGCTATGTTACTCTTAAATTACACACTACTCTTATCAACATAATACCAAATGCCTGAGTAATAAATGTGAAGTATTAAAATAACCAACTTTCAAGTTATATGTTACACTTGTCTTATGGTTGTGATATTTAATTGAGATCTATGTCAACAAATGGTATATTATTACGAGAAAATGTGCAATATTGTAATTAATCAAAAGTTGGTATATGGTGTAAAAATAAAATAAAATAAAAATATTGTAAAATGTAAATCCATTTGGAAACCAAATAACATTCTACCAAAATCTAATCATGCTTAGAATATCTTAAGAAATGTTATCTCTCCTCTCTTGTTCCCTCCTAATTGAAAGACACTTCTAAATAGAAAAAAATATCATATAGGAAAGAAAGTCAGTCCTTATCATTTCAAGACAGTTTAAACATTTTTTTATATCACGTTTAATTATAGTAAAAAAAATTATTCCTTATCATTTTAAGGGAATTAGATATTTATGACAAAAATATAATTATTCCTTGAAATAAATAATTTTTAAGTTGTCCATATGTAATAGGTTATAGTAGTTTATTCCAAGAAAAAGTAAATCAACTAGGTAATTTATGAACCTAGAGTTGAGGGCTAGGAGGTTGCTTCTTCAACAAAGAAGATTCTATATCAAAGAAATTTAAAAAAATGTGTTTTTGTGTAATGGTTTTTGCTCAATGAAATGTGGGCATTACACAGAGACTAATGGCTAGACAAAGAATAAATTAAATTATGAATGATCTGCTTCGCATTTATTATATGAATCAAAAATTGAAATGGGATGAATATTTTTCATTAGTTGAATTTTCTTACAACTCTTTCCATTCATCTTTAGGTTGGCACCCATTGAATCTCTTTGTGGAAGAAAGTGTCAATGAGTTGGGATAAGTTGGAAGATAGAGTTTTAGGTCTTGAAATTTTAAAAGAGATGGATGTACATGTGCAAGCCATTAGGAAAATATTAGAAGAATCCTTTGATAGACAAAAAAAACTATAAAAATAAAAAATAGAAACCCCAAAAAATTTCAAGGACCACTAAGAATTTTTTTTTAAATAGAAAACCCAAAAATTTTCAAGTCAATGAGAAATTTTTTCTTAGGGTTTGACCCTATAAAATTTATATATCCCTTGGGAGAAAAGCTAAGGCTACTCCAAATTTTGTTGGGCCCTTAAAAAACAAAATGGCTTAGCACCTAGCCTTGCCTCCATCTTTGAGTCGAATTCATGATGTATTCCATGTATCTTTTCTTGAAAGGTATATACCTTATCCTAAACGTGTACTTAATTAGAGTACTTTGTATGGAGGACATACAAGAATAATAATTATAAAAGATTTACAAATTTTTGGGAAGTTGCTAGTTCTAGTTGTGCAACAAAGTGATGGATCAATGTAAAGTTCAATGGGATTAGTATTCATTTGATAATGTCACTTAGAAGGTACAACTAAAGTGCAACAATCATATCTGTATTTATTTTAAAACTATATTTTTTAGAAAACTATTTAGTTCAAATCAATGTAGTCCAAGAATACCTCTTAGTTCGAGTGAAAATTTCATATAGTTTCACAAAGTTATTTATCCTTTATGTTATAATTGTTGCAAGTATGAGCAAGTTTGGTGGTGTTGTCATTAATGTTGTCATTGATGTCAACACAGTTCAGTACATTGTAGATTGTACATGCATAGTTGAGATGTTGAGATGTTGTGAGTACATGGAGCTATCTTTATAATGCTGCAGATGTGTTGAATGGATGAGTTTCCAAGTGCTTTTGAGAAAATTAATAAAGAAGAGAAGTCAGTGTTATGAATGTGTTTAGAATGTACTCTGGTATGTGTTCCATGTTTCTCCTATATTGATCCTATGCTTGTGCAGATATGAAGGTTTGCTACTGGTGATCTAGTGGTGATATCTCTTGAGTTGAAGCTTCTGGTTTGATGGTATGTGAAAGTTACGTTCACCGGTGTGTGAACTGTTCTGGCAGAGTTGGTCTTCTGTGGACTGGGAGAAATGTTTTGCTCTGTAGTCCTCTGCTATTCTATTTAAGATCTTGTGGATCTGTCATATGTCTTATAATGATGTTCTCTGGGTACCTGAGGTTTGGTGATTCATAAGTCATGTTTCAGAGTTGTTGTATGAGTATGCATAGTCCAAATGGACTAATGGAAGAAGTTCAGTGTTCGAAGATTGATGCACTTGCTACAAATGTATTTGAAGGAATCTAAGATGTGTTCTCATGCATAATGAAGCGTGTTGCATCATCCACATGTTGGGAAGCATGTACATTAATGTTCATTTGTGTTTTCACTAGGTTTGGCTGACCTGGTGTTTACACTTCATTTGAAGAATTAATATTTAATTAAGGAAGCATGTGGTTGATCTGAGACATTATCTTTTGGTTGGATAAATTTTTTATTGGTCCACTCTCATTCTTTTCCACCATGGGAATGTTGAGTTGCCGACCTAATTTGAATTTATGAAATGAAGCTTATGTGGTTGACCTTGGAGAAAGTTTCCAAGGTTGAAGATGGTATACATACAAGTCAAATTGGGAATATTTGAAGGTGTGATGCAAAGTGACGAAGTAAGCCACAAATAAAAAGAGCAGAAGTGTGAATGTGATTTCAGGCAACAATACTTCATTGTGTTAGATTCCTAAAGGAAGTGAGCTGAAGGTTTCTGCAATTTTTTTATCAAGGCTGTGGATGTGTGTTAATTGCAGTGGTGGATCTTTTATTCTCTTTTGTATATGTAGGCAGTGAGCCTCCCTGTTGGATAGTGAGTCCTTTCTGTAGGCAGTGAGCCTTTGCATTTGGATAGTGAGCCCTTGGCAGTGAGCCTCTATATTTGGTTTTATAATCTCTTTATATTGTGAGTTAATCCTCACCATGGTTTTTCCCTCATTGGGTTTTCCACATAAAAATCTGGTGTTCATTGTGTTCATTTTGCTTTCTATTATTTGTGTTTCATGCTCAAATTTAATGACAAAATAGTGTGGTTGTGGAATTGATAAGTGTTGAAGTTTTAAGTTTGATTTTTTTGTGACAACTAATTCACCCCCCTCTCAGTTGTCTTGCACCTTTTTAATGATTGGTATCAAAGCTTTGGTTCCTTGGTGTAGAGATTAACCACTTAAGGAAGATCCGATGGCGCATAAGTTGGTGATCCCTATGTTCAATGGATCTTATTATAGTGATTGGAAAGTGCAGATGAGAGGATATATTGTTTCTCTTGGTTACAAGACTTGGAAAGCTGTTGAGACAAAGTATACTGCTCTGGCGAGTGGTCCTTCTACTGTAGATGAGGTTTTTGCTTATGAGGAGAATGAGAAAGCGAGGTATGATATTTACAGTTCTTTATCTAAAACTGAGCAAACTAAGGTTCTTTCTTTGGATATTGCTTATGAAGTCTAAAAGAAGTTGGAAGAATAGTATGAAGGAAATGAAAGAGTAAAGTTGACAAAGAAGCTAGTGGCAAAGCACAAATATGAGAATTTGAAAATGGAAGAAGGTGAAGAGTTTTCAAGCTATTTGCAGAGGGTTGAGATGATAGTAAATGAAGTTAAGAATCAAGGGGGAAAGCTGACCAATGAAGATATTATTAAGAAAATCCTGATCACCCTACCAGATTGCTATAGTGATAAGATCTCAATTATTAAAGAGATGTATGATCCTAAGAAGTATACTAAAGAACAATTATTCAACATCTTGCAAGAATTTGAGATGAGAAAGTTTAGGAAAAAAATAGGAAAGAAGAAAAGACATAAACAACATTTAAGGCAATGAAGATTGAAGATGATCCAAAGAGTTATGGTTCTGATGAGTTGGAAGTGAATTTCACCAGGAAGTTGAACAAAGGTACCGAAAAGTATAAAGGTATGTTTCCCTTTAAATGTTTCAGTTGTGGTAATATTGGTCATTATGCTTCAAGATGTCTGAATAGAGTTGTACATAAGAAGAAAAAGGATTATAAAGATAAGGATAGAAAGGATACAAAATATAAGAAGTTGTATTATGTTAAAGAAGAAGCTGGAATCTCTGATGATGAATGTGAAAATGAGGTTGATGATAGTGAATGCTTGTTTTTAGCTTTGGAAAACAAATTTGTATTTGCTAACCCTGGAAAATGTACAAAAAAGAATGCCCTGAAGAACAAAAAAAATAAGATGGAAGGTACTTTGGTCACATCCTTTCATGCAAGACAAGATGAAGACTACTGGGTGATTGACAGTGGATGTTCTAATCACATGACTGGAGATAAGAGTAAGTTCACTAAACTTGAAAAGTATGATTGTGGTTTAGTCATGTTTGGTGATGATTCAGGATCTAAGATTTGTGGGAAAGGTTCAATTAGTTTTGATGGAGTAAACAACACTGATGATGTATATTATGTGAAGGGTTTGAGGCATAACCTTTTGAGTGTTGGAAAGATGTGTAGCAATGGTTTTAAACATGTGTTTCAGAAAAATACCTGTGAAATCAAAAAAGGATCCAGAAATGGAGATATGGTTGTTGTAGGAAGCAGAACTCATGGAAACATGTATTAGCTTAAGGGAGTTGATGGTCAATGCCTTGTATCTCAAATCAGTGAAAGTTGGTTATGGCACTAGAGAATGGGACATGTAAATTTTGATAATCTAGTCAAAATTAGTTCAAAAGATGTTGTCCAAGGTTTGCTTAAAATCACAAGGCCTGATAATACTATTTACAGAAGTTGTTAGTTGGGGAAACAAACAAGATGTAGCTTTAAGGGAACAGAGCACTCTACTACCAGAATGTTGGAATTAATTCATACTAACCTCTGTGGTTTGACTAGAACTGGAAGCCTGAATGGTGACATGTATTTCATGCTCCTTATTGATGATTATGCTCGAATGACATGAGTTGATTTTCTTAGAGAGAAGAATCAAGCTTTGGATAGGTTTAAAGTGTTCAAAGAAAGAGTGGAAAATGAAGTAAATTTGAAAATAAAATGTTTGAGATTTGATAGAGGTGGAGAATTCACTTCTAGTAAGTTTAATACATTCTATGAACAACATGGCATAAAGAGACATTTTTCTGCTATGAGAATCCCTCAGCAGAATGGGGTAGTTGAGAGGAAAACTAAAACAATATAGGAAGCTACAAGAACCATGATGAAATAATCAAATGTATCAGATGTGCACTGGAGAGAGGTAATACACAGTGCTTTCTATGTTCTTAATAGAGTTCAGATTAGAGGCCCAACAACACAAAGACTCTTTTTGAGTTATGGACTAGTAAGAATCCTACTATGAAGTACTATAAGGTATTTGGAAGAAAATGTTACATTAAAAGAGATGATGAAAATATTGGAAAGTTTGATGCTAGATGTGATGAAGGAATTTTTCTTGGGTACTCTACTACTAGCAAAGCATATAGATGTTTCAATAAAAGATTGAGGAAGATTGTTGAAAGTGCTAATTTGAATGTTGATGAAGACATGCACAGACCTATTGAGATAAGTGAAGTTCAACCTGATGACCCTATCTATGGACAAGTACCCTAGGAGAATAAGGAGAAGGAAGAAGAAGAGAGTGGAGTCAGATTGGAGTATGTGACAACAAAGGAACAAATTGTAGATATATTTACTAAGGCTCTTCTCAAGGATACTTTTGAGCATCTTAGGGAGATGTTGGGGTTCATTGGCCCTCCAAACTAGGTGCACATGAAGGTGCATCAATCCAGTGAATTCATGAATTCTTCATTTATTTGGACTGATGAATGGGTCTACTCCACAGGGGGAGTAGAAAGGTTTTCATTGTTGTAGTATGAGTTGAATGGGTGCATTCCTAAGGGAGAGTGATCAGAGTTTTTGATCTTTGTCATTGATGTCAAAAGGGGAGAGAAAATCATGTGAAAAATAGTTGCAAAGGAAGAGAAAGTGTTCTCTTGGAATATTGTGAAGGATGTTGTCTTTGATGGCTTTTCACATCATGTGTTTCCATCAATGACAAAGGGGGAGATTGTTGCAAGTATGAGAAAGTTTGGTGGTGTTGTCATTAATGTTGTAATTGATGTCAACACAATTCAGTATGTTGCAAATTGTACATGTATAGTTGAGATGCTATTGAGATGTTGTGAGTACATGGAGCTATCTTTATAATGTTGCATATGTGTTGAATGGATGAGTTTCCAAGTGCTTTTGAGAAAATTAATAAAGAAGAGAAGTCAATGTTGTGAATGTGTTCAGAATGTGCTCCAATATGTGCTTTGTGTTTCTCCTGTATTGATCCTATGCTTGTGCGGATATGAAGGTTTGCTAATGGTGATCTAGTGGTGATATCTTCTGAGTTGAAGCTTCTAGTTTGATGGTATGTGGAAGTTACGTTCACCAGTGTGTGAATTGTTCTGGCAAAGTTGGTCTTCTGTGGACTGGGAGAAATGTTTCTTCTCAGTAGTCCTTTGCTATTCTATTTCAAATCTTGCAGATCTGGAATATGTCTTATAATGATATTCTTTGGGTTTTGGCAAAGATTTTTGAGGTTTGGTGATCTGGAAGTCATGTTTCATAGTTGATGTATGATTTTGCACAATCTGGATGGACCAATGGAAGAAGTTCAGTGTTCGAAGATTGTTGCACTTGCTGCGGATGGATCTAAAGGAATCTGAGATGTGTTCTCATGCATAATGAAGCATGTTGCATTGTTTGCATGTCATCTTCTTGTTGGGAAGCATGCACATCAATGTTCGTTTGTGTTTTCATTAGGTTTGGCCGACCTAGTTTTTACACTTCATTTGAATTAAAATTTAATAAAGGAAGCATGTGGTTGATTTGAGACATTATCTTTTGGTCTTGGATAAATTTTTTATTGGTCCACTCTCATTATTTTCCACCATTGAAATGTTGAGTTGCCGACCTAATTTGAATTCATGAAATGAAGCTTATGTGGCCGACCTTGGAGAAAGTTTCTAAGGTTGAAGATGGTATAAATGCAAGTTAGATTGTGAATATTTGAAGGTGTGATGCAAAGTGATGAAGTAAGCCATAAATAAAAAGAGCAGAAGTGTGTGAAAGTGAGTTGAGGCAGCAATACTTCATTGTGTTAGATTCTTGAAGGAAGTGAGTTGAAGGTTTTTGCAATTTTTTGATCAAGGCTGCGGATGTGTGTTAATTGCAGTGGTGGATTTTTTGTTCTCTTTTGTATCTGTAGGTAGTGGGCCTCCCTGTTGGACATTGAGTCCTTTCTGTAGGCAGTGAACCTTTGTATTTGGACAGTGAGCCCTCTTCTAGGTAGTGAGCCTTTGTATTTGGTTTTATAATCTCTTTATATTGTGATTTAATCCTCACCATGTTTTTTCCCTCATTGGGTTTTCCACATAAAAATTGGTGTTCATCAAGTGTTGATTTTACTTTATGTTATTTGTGTTTCATGCTCAAATTTAATAACAAAATAGTGTGGTTGTGGAATTGATAAGTGTTGAGGTTTTAAGCTTGAATTTTTTTTGACAACTAATTCACCCCCCCCCCTCTCAGTTGTTCTGCGCCTTTTTAACAATAATGTCTATTTTTTCCTTTTGGTCTAGTGAGGGAATAGTCAATAATTAAAATTTATCTTGTTAGAATTATATTTGCAGTTCACTCTATGAATGATTTGTACGTTTAAATGGTAATTATAACATCTATTTTGAATTTTATTATCTTCATCATCTAATACTCTTAATAGATGTTAACATGCATATATTAATGTTGATTTCATAATTTTATTAGGATTTTTCATTCAAAATTAATCATTTTTCACTTATAATCTAAGTATATAGTTTTACTATTAGAAAAGAGTTATCTAAACATTGGTCCAAGTATAATTCTTATTGATATCCTAAGGTTAATTATCATCATCTTCTTAACATTGATAATCTTACATCTTGTTCTAATTAATGTGAAAAATGATTGTAATTAATATTTGATAATCTTACATTGATAATATTTACCATTGTTATTTTATAATTTAGAAAGTAATTGGTAACGCAATTTTAAAAGTTGGAAGTCGAAAATAACTATGATGTTACTTCTTTGTTTATTAATTGATCTATTCTCAAATTTTGGTCATTATCAATTGACTATGAATTTAGAGGAAATTAGTTGATGAATTTTATTTCAGAAAGGAATATATGAGAGTTTGTAGATTATAAAGTATTGATTATATAGAACATAAAATTTATCTCTTTACTGATATTAATTTTTTTAGATTATTTAATGTTATTTATGGTAATAGGAAGTTGAATTGGTTTTCTTAGATAAAATAAACTCACTTTGGTATTGAATTGGATATTGCCAATAGATAGCATTGTTAAAAATAAAAATTTATTGATTACTTATGAAATATTATATTTATTTTAACTTTATAGAATTTAGCAAGTTAAAATTCCAAATTGGATTAGACAACCATTCACCTTGGCCATTAGGGATCTTGGTGATCAAAAAATAGAAATTAATCCTTTCGTTAGATCTAATTTTATTTAATCTAATTTGAGAAAGTTTTAGAATTAAAATTATTGTATTGTTATTTTTGAAACACTTATCTATTATATGCTCTCACCTTTCCCATTAGGGATTTTGGTGGTAAAACATAGTGAGTGTTCCTTTTCAAAATTAATGTTGGGAAAATAGTTGTCATCTCAGAAAGGGAATTTGAGAATAGCAGCACCTTCAGTAATTTTAATTTCATCGGATTACCTCAAAGACACAAACTACCATGCCATAAAGCAAAATTATACATAGTTCATTTCCCACATTGATCGTTAGAGAAAAGTTAATTATGCTAATTAAACCAATTTCAAACAACATCATTAAACATATTCAATCAAGCAAAATCATTAAACATGAAAGATGGAATAGAAAATAAGAACACGCATATTTATGTGGGGAAAACCCTTACGGGTAAAAAAACCCCACTCCAAAAGCCCAGATTGTCATTGTAATTTTCAACAACAATATAGTTACAAATACAATTATAGGCTCTAACCTTTTATGGGAGATTTACATCTTGTTCCATCTGGAGAGAATTTGGTAGCATAACCCTATTCTATTTCCCTCTGTCTCATTCAATACAAAATGTTCTAGGGTTTTATAACATTCGTTCTTAACCCTAACCCTAGTTATAACATTCCAATAGGAAATGGTTTGGTTCAACTTCCAATGAGCATCTAACTGGTTAAGAGTATTATATATAGTGAATAGAATATCAAAGATTCAATTGCTCCAACCGCCTCACAACAACCATGTGAAGCGAGCAATATATCACCATATCGATGAGACACCTTATCGCTTCCTACCGATACAAAATAATCACTTCAATGTTCACTGTATCGGTCCATGTGGTCCTAACTTTGACATTATCACCAAGTCAACCTCATCGCTATATAGGTGATACATCATATTGTCTCCCACCGATATAATGAATTCACACCGATGTAGACCATATCACTCCATGTGGTCCCCACTACCAAGTCAACATGCCTTGAACCACCTATCGCTATCCACCTTATAGCTTGGGTCCCACCATAGGTCATCATCATGACAACCGTTGTCGAAGAGAGTTTCCCCAAAGTCTCACCGAACACCCCAAGTCTCACCAATGAGAACAAACAAGACTTCTTTAGGAATGTCTAAGAGACTTTTGTCAAAGTCACATCGACCAACCAAAGTTACAGTGACGAGAGTCACCAACATGCTCACTACAACCCATTGGTCTATCGGGGAGACAGACTTTAAAGTCCCGCCGAAGTAGCCATGCCCCACTAATGAAGTGCCAATCTCTAAGTCACTCAAAACCCGAACTTCAGAACCTCTTGTCAGAGGTTATGAAGTTCTAAAACCCACGACATGCCAACAACAAAGAGATCATTATGTTTCTGAAAAAAAGAACTTCAGAACTTCTATCGGAGGTGATGAATTTCTCAAAACCTGTGACATGCCGACAACAAAGAGAACCGCCTTCACTTGACAGCTGCTAAGTCGGGAGGTTACGAAACTTTAGAACCCTGTGACTTAAGTTAGGAAAACTTGAAAACCAATGACTTAAATAAGAAACCATTTTCCACCAAAAGGATTTCGATCATACTAGTAACTTTTTCCTAGTGATATTCAACTGTTTGTTCGATAATGTAGAGGCCCGAACACCAGTATGTTTAAGGCACAATTTCTCAACATTCTCCCACCTATCGAAGAATGCACTACCTACCAATCAACACATGATTCCCTTGTATCACCTAGGACACCTGCAACATCTATGATGTCTACCATCTCAAGCTACAGTTCCATCCATCCTCCAAAGAAAAGGAAAAAGCCATGGCATACATATGTACTAGTCTAAAATCAGACACCACCTTCAGAACCAATGGACAATAAAGGTTTCAACAAACTGTCACCACTCCACTGTGCTCAACAAGCCATACTGAAGTAATGCCAACTTCAAAGCACTCAATCATGAACACAACTATGAATTTATCCTCCAGAAACAAGATAGAATGCCAACTAGAACAACAACCAAAAAACTAACTACTCCCATCCAACTAAACAACCCAAACAATTGAAAATAACACCCACAACAAGTGATAATCCATCCAATCACACATACCTCCAAGGTATACACATCAGAAAAATCATGCCACTTACATAGCCAACCCATCAATAGAAAATACAAGCTCCAAGTGCCAACGAGTTGAAGAAGGCCAAACACATCTAGGAATTCCCACTGCATGGGTAATGCCAAATCTAAAAAATCAAGGTATAACAAGTCTACCAACAACATCAAATAGAGTGTAAACATGTAGTTTCAAGGAACCATCCAAAATGATATGCACAACCTGTACAACCCTCACCACAAGTCTCCATAACCAAGACCACAGAGAGAAAAGTATATACATCATATGCCTGTAGAAAATCCTTCTACATTCACCTCTAAATACAAATTGTGTCAAGTATGATCTCCTTTACAACACCCTAAAAGAAAATCCTTAACAACATCCAACCATTCAATCACCAAGATCAAACACAACATATATTTCATGTAATTATATTGATGTAAGCTTCTCCAAGAAGATCAAACTATTTCATTTCCCAATTTAGGAAATATACCCAAAACATCTCCTATACTCAACATCAATGAATGTAATCACAATGCATAAGGAGATGACCATAGTATCCATCTCTCACAATGAATCCTTCAAAAACATATATAACTAGTTTAAGATCCATATATATGAAAGAAAGATAAAACACTTGAGAGAAACAATAGGCAATACCTCTCAAGTGATAAACCGCCTAGAAGACCAAGAGTGGGGAATGAGAATGCTCCTCCAGGATAACCAAGTCATCATGAATTCTCTAAGAGCAATCTCCTCATTGGTCTTTGTTGAACTCATGTCCAACCAAGGTGTAGACTCCTCAGACTTTATGCTGAAATCTCACCAAGAGTAACCATCTCAGTATACTTTTCTCATTTCAAGAGAATTACAGCCTCACCTTATTCTTCATGTATCTATGATCACCTACAACTGATCATCTGATGCCAAATGCATCACTACACCATCATGAAGTTCTCAAGCATATGACCAATGCACCCAAAACACAAAGAATCACCAGACCATTATCAAAGCTCCAATTATTTGAACCAAGAACTTATCATGACATCATGATCTAAACATCCCCTTAAGAGATCCCAAGCTCTAGGTGAACATAATATGGTCTCAAGAGCAATGCATCATGCCAAAACTCTAATGTACAATCAAGACTATGCCATGACATGAAACAAAATAAACTCTAAAAAAACATCACATGTCAAGCACCACCAACACCTCAACCAAAGACTTCAAGAATCCTCCATGGATACGAGATGTTGCACATCTTCAAATAGTGTCCATGCAAATGCGAAAGAACCCTTTTGCAACAACAAGATCTAAGAGCTCCTCCTAGTTACATTTGTAATACTAGAGAAAACCATCCATCAGCAAGTGATGAATCCAAAGTCATTGCTAAAGCTCCCACTGAACCGTGATATCGAGCTTTTCAAGCATCATGACAAAAAATATGCTAAACTAAAAAATCCTTTAGGTCCACACAGCAACATGTCCATCTAACAACAATACCAAGCAACACCAAGATCTTCAAACCAAGCAAAAAACACAATCACTATCAAAAGCTTACACAAAACTGTGTATCCAAGTTATCCATGACATCGTGATACTCATGCTACAGGTCCCCTTAACTGACTATTCAAGTACTCAATACCATTCATCCTCTCATCTCAAAACAACCACACCAATGCAAAAGTGACCACAAACAAGGCTAGCTAACAAGTTTGCACCAACACTGAATCAAACTTGTGGATATAGACAATCCACTTCCAAGTTATCTCACTGCAGCCAATGGGTACCTAATCCACCAAGTGCTTAACTCAAAGATCAATCACAATGAATGTGAAAACCCATCATTGCACTAGAACAACAACATTAAGATCTCAAAGAGAATAACCACATAGAAAAAATGACTCAAATACCAGATCAAGCTCAAACCTGATTTTCCAATCATGTCCACAATGAGCACGATAGTCTAGGAAACCACCAAGCAATAACACAGGAAATGCTGAGTGACTGAACGTGTACCAACACTCCCATGCAAAGAAGGCATCTCACCTTCTCAAACTATGCCGAATTGCAACTATCTGATCTAGTCACATCCCAAAAGCTAGGGTCTAGAAAATAGCTTAACAACAGCTCCACATCACCACAAGTTTTTCTTGACTGTGTAAAACCTCCAAAAACATAGAGCCATGCAAGTACAAACCATCCTTAAGAGGAAACATTAGTTTAGGAACTCAAGGCCCATTTCCAACCAACTCCAAAACCACTAATATGCACATGCATTTGAGAGAGACAGGCTATTTCAGAAGCTTCTAGATCACCTAATGATCACTCCATAGCCTACTTGTAGTTGGGGTACCATAAAACTATGCCTTCCAGTACTAGGAAAAAAACCCAGCATAAGCACATTACTCCATGACTGAACAACAACCCAAGCTTCTCCATATCATTAGGGAGCCTCTCGCACAAACACACAATATGGAATCTTTTGTTGCAACACAACCACAAAGCAAAATATTCCACCCCATGCATTAGGGTTAAACCACTACCAACTAGGAACCTCAGCTCATAACATTCCAATATGACCAGTTCCATTTTCTCCATCTTCACCATATTTCATGTTGCATGTTGTCTCAGAAACTTAAACATAAAAGCAAGAACTTCCACTCACCAAAGGACCAGTACATCATCCGATTCCTCCATATTTCCTCAAGCCTAATAGACTAAGTAATCTTCACAGAAGGAATACCCAAAACCAACAACACTCTAGGAAGAAATACATCCTAAAAGAAGGCTCTAATACCACTTGTTGGGAAAATAGATATCATCTCAGAAAGGGCATCCGAGAACAATAGTGCCTTGAATAATTTTAATTTCATTAGATTACCTCAAAGACACAAACTATTATGCCATAAAGTGGAATCAGGCATAGTTCATTCCCACATTGATCCTTAGAGAAAAGTTAATGTTAATTAAACCAATTCCAAACAACACCATTAAACAGATTCAATCAAGCAGAACCATTAAACCTAAAAGATGGAACAAAAAATATGAACACACAGATTTACATGGGGAAAACCCTTATGGGTAAAAAACCCCACACTCCAAAAGCCCAAATCGTCATTGTATTATTCAACAACAAAACAGTTACAAATACAATTACATGCTCTAAGCCTTTACAAGAGATTTACATCTTGTTCCATCTGGAGAGAATCCAATAACATAACCCTATTCTATTTTCGTCTGTCTCATTCAATACAAAACTTTCTAGGGTTTTATAACATTCGTTCTTAACCCTAACCCTAGTTATAACATTCCAACATGAAACGATTCGGTTCAACTTCCAATGAGCATCTAACCAGTTAAGAGCATTCCATATAGTTAATAGAATATGGAAGATTCAATTACTCCAACTGCATCACAAGAACCATGTGAAGCAAACAATATATTGCCATATCAATGGGACACCTTATCGCCTCCCATCGATACAAGATTGTCACTCCAATGTTCACTATATCGGTCCATGTGGTCCCCACTTTGACATTATCACCAAGTCAACCTCATTTCCATATTGGTGAGACATCATATCATCTCCCACCAATATAATGTAGTCACATCGATGTAGACCATATCACTCCATGTGGTCCCCACTGCTGAGTCAGCATGCCTTGAACCACGTATCGCTATCCACCTGACAACTTGGGTCTCACCACAAGTCATTGGCATGACAACATTTGTTAAAGAGAGTTTCCCCAAAGTCTCACCAAACACCCCAAGTCTCACTGAAAAGAACAAACAAGACTTCTTCAGGAATGTCTAAGAGGCTTTTGTCAAAGTCACACCGACCAGCTGAAGTCACACTAACAAGAGTAACCAACATTCTTATCACATTCCATCGGTCTATCGGGGAGACATACTTTAAATTCCCGTTGAAGTAGCCACATCCCATCGGTGAAGCTCCAATTGCTAAGTCGCTCAAAACTCAAACCTCAGAACCTCTTGTCGAAGGTTACGAAGTTCTGAAAACTTGTGACATGCCGACAACAAAGAGATCACTATGTTGCTTGAAAACCAAAATTTGGAACTTCTATTAGAGGCTATGAATTTCTCAAAACCTGCGACATGCTGACAATAAAGAGAACCACCTTCACTTCAGAGTCGCTAAGTTAGGAGGTTACGAAACTTTAGAACTTGACAACTTAAGTTAGGAAAACTTGAAAACCAACGACTTAACTAAGAAACCATTTCCCGCCAAAAGGATTTTGATCAGATTAGTAACTTTGTATTGGTGATATTCAACTATCTATTTAACAATGCAAAGGCTTGAACACTAGTACATTTGAGGCACAATTTCTCAACAATTAAACCTATCATAATGTTTGATATAAATGTTGTCTCTACTTCACATTTATAGGTCATGCCATCAAGTTTGAACTACTACACTTGTAGCCTAACATAACTACAACAACATCTATGTTACCATCCCTTTAAAATATTAGGGACATAAAAATAAAACACTAGAAATTTTATGTCTGAGCGAATAGGAAATCTTCATAAGATAGGGCTTAGATTTTAAGCAAACTTGAAAACATCAAACAAATTGAAACTTTATATTAGCCGCCAAGTTAGGTGTTTACATGTAGATGATTTTTTAGGTTTTCATCTCCATTTCACCTAAGTGGGTGGTAGTTGGTGAAGAAATACATGGGGAAACAAGGCTCTAGAATGGTTGTATACCCACTCATATGGTTGCATAAACATAGATTAAGATAGAACTACATATTCACCTGATGGTTCTAATGTACCTTGATCTAATTGATATAGGTTATGTAGGCAATCTAAATTATGAATGATGTTTCTAGTACTTAGGTGTAGAGGAAATTATGAGGTTTTGTGTTCTTCCATTTATGAATATGATCTTAAATCAAATAATTATAAAATAAATTAAAAATGATAATCTCTAATATTTAGAAGAATCCTTGAGTTGGATTAGTCTTATACTTGACTAGTTGCCCAAAACCTGAGGAAGGTTACAAGATATTTTTTAGGACTTCCAGTAAATCTTGATACAATAATACAAACATATTATGATTTTTTGTAAGTAACTCAAGACCCAATTGGTCTTGATGATTCTAAGACTCTAGCAAGATAATATTATCAATTTACCTATCCTATTGGCCCATATGGTTGTTTAAGATTATCTATTCCATATTGGATAGAGTTTTGGTATGAATTGAGAATATTTGTATTTATCATTTGATATCAATGAGTAAACCCAAAAGATAAAAGAGCTTGAATTGGCTATAATTTTTTTGGTCCCATATTGGACATAGTAGCTTGAATCTGGCTAATGATAATTTCATGAGTACTTAGATTGACTAATATATTAAAGTAAATTTTCTTCACTAATTAAATTAATATGATATAGTATTGTTTATAAAATTTGTAATTATTTTATTAAGATCAAATTCTAGGCCTTTACACCCAATTCATTTGAAATGAACACACCTTAATGTAGATGCATGTTATGAGATTGAAGAGAATCCAAATCATAAATCAGCAACACATCAATATGTGTTGAGGGATCTCTTAAGTGGTTTCTCAACATTGGGTGTTTCTGCTCTTCAATTTCAACTTGAGGTACTCGAGAGGCAAGTTATAAGTTTTATTTATTTATCTTTAAATATTTTTTATCACCTTGTTTCTTCATGCATATGGGGAATTTTAAGCATTTCCATCAATTCAATTCATACAATATCATTTTAATATTTTAATGATATGGAAAATGAGGATTTAAACAAAAGCTTAATGATCAAGCTAAATAAAAGAAAGCAATTGAAAGTTCATTAATTATTGTAAGGAAGAAAATTGTTGTTGCTTATGGTTTAGGACATAGAACAACAATCTTCTATGGTCCACATTCAAGGAAAACCTAGAGATCTCAATCCAAGGATGTAAAGGGGAAAGAGATCTAACAATAAGGTGTCCCAGGGTCTGATTATAAACTAAAGAGGGTTCACCACCAAGCTAGGTCTTGGAAAGACTAATGAAGTGAAAAATCTAATGACAAAACCTAGTGATGTGCAAAGCTCAATTAAGTGACCTAGAAATGCAAGTAAATCAAGACATAAAACTATAAAATAAGAAGTGTGCACCTAGAAACTTGTAGAGGCTTGAATGAGGAATGGAAATTCTAGAAATGCTAATTTTAATGCTAAGTGGGACTCATACACCAGTCTGGGTGATTTAGTCCCAGACTGGGTTTTCTGCACCAAAACTGGAATCTGACAGTGCTTATTCTGAATCTCTTGAAACCTTGAAAGTTGATTGTACTAGGAATCATATGCCCATGGTGGTGTATCAGTCCTAGTATGCTTTCTTGAAGGATTAAGATCTAATTTTGATCTCCAATCTCTTCTCTTTCTGCCACACTTTTTTTCCAGATCTAAAACCTTAAATTCAAAACTATAGAATACTTTATGTGACCTTGCAAGTGAGGAGACCACTCCAACAACTTCCTTCAAGCTCCAAGACATGTAGATTTGCAATTACACATATAGATAGAAAAACTTGTTGATTGTTAGGGAATAGGGGTTTTCCCTTAGTTAAAACCCTTTTAGGTAATTAAAAGAAATGATGAGATAATGAAATAAGGACATGAAACATGAAACATGAATAAAGATACCTTGAATGATGTCTTGTAAATCAACAATATAACATGAAGTGGCCATGAAGGATGTGGATCTAGATCTTGAAATAAGTGTAGAATAATGCTTAATATTGGATCTTGAATGCAACATCGCAACACTAGCTCAACAACATGCTTGATGGTTGATAAGACTGACATGATGAGGGATCTTGAATTTCTGCAATAATTGATGAATAAATATGCCCTTGAATGCCTTAGAAATGCTCTTGTAAACTCTCTTGATGCTCTTGTGAAGTCTTGGAATGCTTAAATCTTGAGTGCTTGACTTGATATCATGAAGGCTTAATGAAATAATTATTTGGGACCTTATTTATATAGGAAGTTCATCCAAGTTACCATTTATTAGATCTTAGAGGCCAAAATTCATAAAATTTGAATTTATAACCCTGATTTCCTGCTCAAAACCCTAAAAAGGGTCCAAATGGGACTCATACGCCACCTCTAGCATATGGGTACCACCTGAGCAGGACTCATACGCCCAAGGTGGCATATGGGTCCCTCAAAACCTTTTTAGAGAGAGAAAGTGTCGGGGAGTTAAGAAATTAAGTCTATTTGTTGATCTTGTTGGGATTTCAGTTGAAGTTGTAAGGAAAGAAGAGGTGCGGAAACACTTTCCTAATGTCAAATCCATAGGGAAGAATGCAATGTAGGGATTCTAATTTTCAAATTTCAATCTAATTAAGACACACATGAAATATTTATAGAAATAGAGCAAATACACAAAGACAACTGAACAATAGATTTACGTGAGAAACCCTTTCAGGAAAAAACCCACAACACCAAGCTGAATCTCTTTGTATTACAGTAGCAACAAATTACATACAATTAGAAAGACAACTCTCTGGTGTTTGTCATAGTAGCTTTACTCACTGTTCATTAGTTACAGACCATGCTCTCAACAACTCAAAAAACTCATACTCATTATCTCACAAATCAAAAACGTTATGCTTTTATTTAACACATTCTGATTTTCCTTCTATGCATCCTTATCCGCCATTGTCAATCATAGACAGTTTCCTTTTGAGCAGATGATTTTTCCTTGCATGTAATTTTTTCCAGCGTTGCAACTGATGCAAAAAACCAACCATCATCCATTTAAAAACTGCTTCCTCTGATTGGTCCAACGGGATGCCACATAGGATGGTCACACGGTCAATGATGTTCACACTTTGTTGGCATATCGGTGAGACACTAAAAGTGTCTCCTCAATGCCACAAAGTTTCTCTATCGATATCAGCTTAAGTCTCCAACAGTCGGTAAGACAACATAATGAGTGTCACATGTCATACTGAAACCATCGACATCCAAAGCATCCCTATCAGCAAGAGATTTCCATTCGCCAAGATGTTTCGCTGGGTCTCTGTAACTTTCACTGAAGCACCTGACAGTCGGCAAGACATTCATCTTTCACTGAGACTTCATAACGAGTTCATCAAAGTCTTACCGATTTGGCAAGACTTAAGTCTTCCGCTAAGACCTTACACCGCACAAACATGTCACACCAAAGCATCAAAGAGTTGGTGAGACTTATCGTCTTCGCCAAGACTTTATACCAAGGTCTTAAGTCACCTCGAGTGCTACATTCACTAGTTGGCAAGACTTATGTCTTTCATCGAGACCACATGCCGAGTGCCCATGTCTTGCCGAATCGACAAGATATTTGACTTCGCCAAGACGTTTCACCGGGCACCAAGAGTTACTCCGATGACCACATGTTGTCGGTAGGACAACCTCCAGTCGCTGAGAGATCTCCCTGAGATCCTTGTGTTAGCTCGATAGCCAAATGCTATCGACGAGACTTTCACCATTCGCTGGGACCTCTCCCCGACACCCGTGAGTTAGCCCGATAAGATCAAACTGTTGCCCAAAGGTTTCCATTCGCCAAAAGGTCACAACGAACACACAAGGTCACAACGATAGACTTGTCGCCAAGACATCAACCCTGCCATAGCGATATGAACATTTCAAGAGCTTTAGAACATATAGTTGGCTAGACATGCATGATGTCACACAAACTTTTCTTTCAAGGAGTTTCATGTCAGTAAGGATTGAGGCACAGATTCCAACAAGCTCCCACTTGACTAAGATCTTACTGACACCTCTAGAGTATAATAAAACTATTGAAATTCATGGGCCAAGAGGCCCATCGAACTGGCACACCACCTAAACTTGTCTATGCTCACAGGCTTTGTTAATGCATCTACAACATTCTCTAGAGTATCCACTTTCTCCAAAGAGACCTTCCCATCCTTGACCATATCTCATACAAAATGATAATGTACATCTTGTTGTGCAATTTTGCACACACGCCCCACTTGGAGTAGGGACCCTCTTTTCGGGATGTCTTTTGGACCTTTGGTTTTATTGGATTTGTCTTTTTTGGGGTCTTGAGATGTTGGTCTTGCTAGCTTCAGTCTTGCCCTGGGGCTTGAATTGTTTAAGATTGGTTTTAAGTGAAAAACCGGGTTTTGACCTGACTCCAGAATTTTTCGGCTCTGGCGGATTTTCCCGGGCTCTGGTTCATTGTCTGTTCATTGCTGAATTTTCTGAATCCGGGTTTCTGCTTGACTCCGGGATTTTTCGGTTCTGGCGGATTTTCCTGAACTGCGCCAAAATCCTGAACTTCATTAAAATCATTGTTTTTCCATGAGGACTCGTCATTTGAAAGCTTTGGAAACTTGAATTCATCTACATTCTAAATCTTGTTGGTTGGCGTCGATTTTGAAATCATTTGAATCTCAATTAGCAAGGTTTTACATGGTCATTTAGTCGCTGGTTCGCGTGTTGTCATTCGTAAGGTTCCTGAGGTGTCCGCGAAATTTCTGCGCACCCGGATTTTCCCAGTTTCGGCCAATTCCATGGAGTATAGAAAATTCTGGAGTATTTGAACAGTCCGCAAAAATCCATCCTGTCCAGACTTTTCTGGTTTTCTTGTCTAGTTTCATTTCTTTCGATTTTCCGAAGATAAGATTAATGGAATAAATGCTAAATGCTAACTTCTTGTTGCCAATGGATTAATTTCATGATAATCTTATAATATTTTGTCCGTACTAATGTTTTATTTGACTAATGATGTTTTAGCAACAAGAATTCGTCTGGGTCGGATTTCTCAGAATTCTGCCCTGATCGGATTTCTCTGAATTTCGCCCTGATCGGATTTTCCCAGTTCACCTTGTTTTCCCGGATTGCTTTATTTTTCTGGATTTTCAAAGATTGGCAATTTGTGATGGATCTTCATTGCTTTGTATGATTTTATGCTAACCTTTGATCGGAATATGTGTGATAATTGGATGCTTATGATGCTAACTTGTGAATGCAGGCCGAATCAAGTAAGGCTGCAACAGGGAAATCTAAAGGAGGTACTGAGGGGTCCTCCATCTCAGAAGTAGAAAGACTAAGATTAGATATCAAGAGTCAGCTTCCAGAAAGAAAGATATCTTCGGTATGGTCTGAGGTTTCGGACACCAATGTTGGAGCATGGCGATATGAGGAATTCAAAGAGAGAACGACTCAGAAGGATTTGTCGGTCTTGAGATAGGGAATGATGAAGTTCGGATTAGTTCATGTGGTAGGGTTCCCTCCTGCAATCCAATGCTATGAGCTGATACTTGAGTGTGCCCACCAGTATGACTTCAACACACAAACGGTTGTTAGTACTGAAGGAAGAGTCTTGGCGAATTTTAGTCCTGTTTCTATTGCCCAAGTGTTTGACATGCCAAATTTACCTTTTGTGTGTACGTTGAACATGGACTTGGCTAGAACATATTATGAGAATGAGCCAATCAAAGCTCAACAGATTATTAACTCTTGGTTGGAGAAGCCAAAGTCGCATCACTCCAAACTGCCCAAGCAATTGCACAGGATTAAATTCAGATCAGATATTTATGATGCTATCAACTTTTTGAGCAGAGTGGCAGGTTTGAAAAGTGCCAGATTACTGGAAAGTTGGATGGTTCATGTGACTAAAAAAATTGAACAAGAAACCAACTACCATTGGGCCAAACTTATTAGCACCATGATTGATAAATAGCTGAGGGACATCCTATAAACCAAGAGGTTCACCATGTCCTCTTATGTGATGTATGTGTTGGCTAGATTCTACCCATACAGGGGTTTGAATCCATGGGGAACATTTGGACAGGACATAGTTTATGAGATATACCTGGAATTGCACCTGGGACACCAGGATTATAGAAGGGCCAATGATGCATTCACGATGCACATCACTCGGATGCTTCAAAATGCCGAGCATGTGAGATTGTCAGATGGAGCAAAAGAATTGATAAAAAGATATGGGGCCTGGTTCATTCAGTTTCCTACCTTCTCTTACATTAGAATTGATGGATGTCCGGCTGCTCCATATAGGTTGCCTAGGTACCCTACTGATCATATTGTGTTATTGGAAATTGTTAGACAGATATGTGAGTTTGATGCAATTGAAAAAAGGGAAAAGCATAAAACAGGCTTTGGTGGGGATTTCCCTCTTGGAATTGGCATAGCAGAGGTGTGCCCTTTCATTCAATCAACACATACAGCAGGAGATGAATTGGAAGCTCATGGTTTCTCCTTCCATTCCAAAAGGACAAACTTTGATATCACCAGAGAAGCATAGAAAAATGCCACCAAAGAGTACCGTCATAAGGATGACCTAGAAGACTATTGGGCCAATATCAAAGATGATTTTGAGGCAAGGAAGAAAAGGTACTCTAGGCTTCTTGTTGATGTGATTAGGCAATACAATGTTAAGTTAATCCCTGACTAGCTAGAGGATGATGGAAACCTGGTGCAAGATCATGCCTATGAGTCTGTTAAGGATAGATCAATTGGAGAAATAAATTGGAATTAAGATGAGGTGACTGAGCTAGAAAATCTGATGGTACCAGTCATGAAAATCACTACTTCATGGTTGAAGCATAAGGTTTGGGAGTTGGAGAGTGAGAAGGTACCTTGCACCTTTAATTTGATGGGAGATCTCAATCCTCTGTCCACTTCTGAAGAATCCGGGAAAGATGACCCCAAAGGGAAAACTAAAGAGAGCTCACCCTTCAAAATCAAAATTAGAGGTCCTAAAGAAAGTGAACCAGAACCTAAAAGAAAACCAGAAGGAAAGAAAAGAAGCCGAGCTCTGAGAATAGGCAAGTCCTCTGATGAGGAAGGATTCAAAAATCCAGAAGAAGAGGATGTTCCTCCACCACCAAAGAAGACAAGAACAACTAGAGTTTCAAAGAAGAAGGGTCAGGATACCTCAAAAGATGAGCCTCCAATTGTTGATGTGGAGAGTTCAGGAGAGAAGACTAAAGTTTATATGAGGAGATCAAGGACTCCCTCTCCTAAGGAGGTTTTGCAAAAAATGGACCCTTCTCCAAAGACACCAGCTATGGAGTCATCTAAGGCTGCTTCTCCTCCACCGAGTGCACCTGAACAACAGGCATCTTATCAAGAACAAGATACTAGTGGAGAGACAGAGCCCTTCAAGGAGGGAGAGCTCTTCGGTGCAGCAGCTGAGCTTGAGGTTGAAGAGGTAGAGAAACACCCTTCTCCATTGGTGCAATATGAGGATTCTCCAGAAAGCAGTAGAGAAAACAAATCACCTGAAAAGGAGGAAGACATCCCTATTAAAACCCCATCACCGGTGCAAGAAGAAGAGGTTGAAGTAGGTAATCAAAGAGAGCAGTCTCTTGGGAAAGAACAGGATGTAAAGGAAGAAGATAAAACAACAGAACAACATGAAGAAGCGAAAATAGAAGAAATCCGGATGGATCCTGCTGTCCCGGATTGGCTTGAAAAGGAAATTACAAGGAAGAAACAAGTTGTTGTTGAGGATACCCCTCTGGATTGGGATGAGATGTTGTCTAAAATTGGCAAAGGGAAGAAGAAAAAGATGGCCAAGGTGGTTACCAGGATAGAAAGGGATGAAGTAAACAACAGAGTTATCCACATTGCCACTCCTATTGCAGACAAGACTAGAGAAGAGGTCACTGGTACGGATTACAATGTGCAAACTTTTAACCTTGGACCAGCGTCTATGGAACAAGATATTGAGGAATATGAAGGATCCAGTGCTATGATAATTGGCAGATTAAGGAAAGAGACTCAGACCAAGCATGAGCTGAGAAAGGAAAATGAGAGGCTTAGGAAATGCTTGGAAGATGTGATGAAACCTCTGCAATCTCTTCACCCATCTTCCTCTGCCAATCCTGGTTTCTTGCCTAAAGAAACCATTTCTGAAATTGAAAGGACGAAAACCTATGCTCAAACTGTAATGGATTGGTTAAAGGATGTGCGAGTGAAAGGAGATGATGCAATTAAGGAGGTCCTTTCAGTTGGGAAAGATGCAATCAGAGCCAAGGAATTGCTGGAATATGTGCTATCCCAGGATAAGGAGGACTCTGATCTTCTGCTGCAGAAATCCAAAGTAATTGTGGAATATGGAAAGGATCAGTTGGCTGTAGATGGGATTCTTCCTTCCTCTAGACTTAGTGAACCTTGGGAATGGTTTGAGGCCTTACAAATTCGATAGAAGGCCATGAGGAAGATCCATAAACGAAAGAAACAAATAGATGGTGATCTAACTATAGTTTATGATGGATGCATTGCATTTTTTGGGGTTATGACTGGTAGGATAAAAATTGCTCCTAAATATCTAAGCCTAGAATAGTTAAGGGAATGGTGGCATGATGTTTATGCCCTAGATTCTGAGAATGTCATAACGGGACATCAGATGGATGATGCGGCAACCTACTTAGCAGTGATGGACAAGTATCAAGCCCACAAAGATGATTGGAACAAGATTGTTAAACAGTCAAAGGAGGAGATTGGCACCATTGAATGCCGGCTTAGGGTCTTTCCTTTGCCACCTATCACCGAGTTGGACAAATTATTTTTGAAAGTTCAGGGATCATTGGCTCAGAGTAAGGATAAGGGAGGTAGTAATTAATGCCTATTTTGAGATTTGTGCTTCCCTATTATTATAGGGCATGTATTGATCTGGGCTGTATTGGGGAATGTGTCTAGGCTAACCTTGATGATGTATCAGCATTTAATGTATGCCTTATTTTGGATTTCCTAAGGCCTACTTTTTTTGGATATGTTATTTTGCAAAAATGTTTTGCTAGGCCGACATGTCTTGAGAATTTGCTATAAAAGGCATTCCTGCCTTATTGTAAGGGATATAGTTAGAGAAAAAGAGTTAGAGCATTTTGTAGTAGGGATAATAGTTAGTTCTTGAAGCAAGTATTGTAAATAGAACAGTGGAATTGTTGTAGTATTTTGATGATCTAATACAATTGAAGACATTGTGGTGTTCCTGGTGAAATCTCTTGTGTTGGTTTATCTTACATGGTTCTTGTTGTTCTATCTTTCAAATTGCTTGAAGATTTAGGGTTTAGTGTTGAGAAGTAAATTAGCTTGGTGAATAATGTTCATGATTTCATATTTGGAATGTTTGTAGCAATCTATGGTCTATACTCCCAGTAACTATTTGATTGTAGTAGGCTAGTAAAGTCAACCTAGACTATATATTCATGTGGGCTTAGTTCGATTGTGGATGAATATCTATGATTTGAAAATCTATACACCTTAGAAGATCACACCATTCTTGTGATATTGCATTGTGGGTTAAGCAGGGCTTGGTTATTCGAGGTTGGTCCATTCTAAATATATGTCATTTGCATTGTTCATTCTAGGAATAGTTTAGATCTTATCATATTCTTGCACCCTTATCTTTTGCTATTTCTTTATCATCTGGTTAGATTTAGGATTTGAAGATCATCATATTGAAAAATCCAATAAGTGGGAAGATATAGTTTTCTTGTAGTAAGGTCCGATTTTGATTAACCAACATTTTCACATATTATCTGAGTTGTTTATGCATTGTCATGACCTGACACCCGAGAGACCTTGGGGTGATTTTTAGTAACTTATTGTTGAAAATTACCTTTCAAGACAGATAGAATACTGCATTCTATCTGAGTTGTTGCTGTGCAGAAAACACCATCAATAGATTGGCACTAGAAGGAGGGCCTGAATGAGCACACTGGATCATTTTTTGAATGCCATCTCTCTTGAAAGATATAGGAGAAACACCAGATCTACCACAGGAGAGGAAGATTTACATGAATTACAGTTCCCCACTAGGTCAAGAAGGACTCAAGAAAGGGGAGAATCATCATCACCCATCCCTTCACTGGCATCATCCACATCTTCACATCCCGAGGTTGAGGCTATACCCATCCCTGAGGCAGTCCCCAGTCAATATCCCCAACCTATCATTAACCAACCACAACCACCACCCCCACTTTTACCAATGGCCTTCCTTGCTAATAACCCATCTCCCTTGTTCTTCCATGCCTACAATGTTATGCCCAAAAACCCTGAGCATTTTTGTTCAAAATTCCATGTTAATGACCCAAACAAGACTGCAGAAGAACACATAAGGATTTTCTAAACCTGTCTCAAAGACAGGGGGATTGTTCATGAGGATGTTGTTTGTAGGTTGTTTCCTTATTCACTAGGAGAAGAGGCCTTTTACTGGTACAACCACCTCCCATCTGGCTCAATTCTCAATTTGAATGATCTTGAGACTGCCTTTTTATAGATATTTAGAATACCCATCAGTGCCAATGAATTATATCTCCAATTCACCAAAGTTAAGAGAGAGGTTAATGAACCAATATCCAGTTTCAATAATAGGTTCCACCATGCATACACCAGACTTCAAGACCCTTATGTTTTAGATAATAATACAACCCTGGGAGTCTATTATGAAGCCTTGGACAACCTGACAGCAACCTTTCTGAAGTGGAGACCCAATCCTCCAGCTACCCTAACTGATGCTTATACAGAAGCTGTTAAGCTTAGCATAGATTTGAGACAACACTTGATTGGGCCATTACCTTCTTTGGGACTAGTTGCACATCCCAACTAGATTCAGGCAGTGAATCATGCAATTGCTAATCATACCCCAATCATGAATCCAGTACCTCAGTTACCTATTGTACCACACCCTGGTCATCCCATGAGCCAGGTTTCCCCTATGATGAATTTTTTCCAACAACAGGTTAATCAACCCATGTATTAGTCGAATAGTTTCCCTGCTTATCTGCAAAATTCTGAGGTATTGCATCAGTCCATGGGATCTACTACAATGCCTGTCCCTTCTCAGAGTAACCCAAACCCAATCCCTTACCGAGATCCAAATAGGGAGAAGATCGATGAAATGGCCGAGTAGATAAAGAAGCTAAATTTAGAGGTGACCTACCTAAGAAATCAAAATAGCCAATTACAAGCTACTCAGAAGAGTATACAGTCCAATCAGAACAGAGAATTTCCACAACGGCAGAATTTCGATATGGGACAGCGTAATGAAAGAGGATTCCACAATGACAGGGGATATAATCAGGATAGGGGTTACAACAATGACAGAGGGTTCAATAATGATAGGAGACAAAATTTTGATAGAGGCCAAGGTAGTGGATCAGGATTTGATAAGAGGCAATCACAAGGACAGAGCAGGACATGGAATACAAGACCCAATAATGGGGGAGTCCTCACCCCATTGGATCAACGAGTTAACCAATCTGCAAATCAACCAGTCAGTCAAGACAAGCCTCCTAGTGGTGTATATCTGGCTGAGGCTGCCTTGTCAGGATGGTGTAGGCTCCATAAGACAAGCCAACATTTAGAGTTAGAATGTCCAAAATTCTAAACTATCGCCTCCATTTTCCAGTATGAGGTAGAAAATAATGCAAATGGATAGGAGATTGTCCCCTCCACACCTTATGACTCTCCCGTGCTGGTGTTAAATCATGCTCCCTTCCCAACAAGTAAGGAAAACATGCCAGAAGAAGAACCTGATTCTCGAGAAGAAAGGGCAGATCAAATATGCAATGGATACGAGGTTGCTCGATTATTCAATGAGGAAGCAATGAATGATAATGGCCCCCTTGATCAAGAAGAGGCTTATGTTGAAGAAGTGCAGATGTTTTAGAGACAAGGTCTGAGGGATATGCCTCATAGGCGCCCACAGGCTGGGGGACCTTTCACCACTTCCATTCCTCCTAACAACTTTAGTACCCCTCCAGATCCCAATGCTAGCAACAATCCATCTTATCCACATGTTTCCAAGCAGTATCTTTCGAAGAAAATACAAGCTCAAATTGACCCGCAAGAGGAAAAAGCTGTTCAAGCAGGTAAGGATAAGGTGGAGGAACCTTCTAGGGAAGTCTCCACCAATATGAGTGAGGAGCAGATGGCTTCATATGTTGCTGAGGAGTTCAAGAAACTAAAGGTAAGTCTTTCAGCATTTGAGTTTCTAAGGTTCCCTACAATTAGAAAGGTTGTTTTAGGTACCTATGATGCACATTCAATATCTTTGGATAAGCCTTCTAGTGAGAATATCAGCAAGACTTCTAGTTCTCAGCCTGTGAAGACACAAAACCATGCTCATAGTCAGACTAACTTGCCCCCTGGAGATAAAGGGAAAAAAAGGAAAAAATTCAAGTGGCCCAGGTAGATACTCAGCCAACTTTGTTCCAAGGGAAGACGGAAACCCCACCATTTCTGATTTCTGTGCGCATATTCAGTAAGAATCTACACAATTGTTTACTAGATTCTGGTGCTTCCACCAATGTGATGCCATTTAGAGTTTGTAGAGCTCTAGGAATTACACCTGCTGACTCTCAGAAGAAGGTGACTCAGTTAGATAAAACTAAAGTAAGTGTGGTGGGAGAATTAAATATGATTCATATGCAGATAGCCTCTGACCCGAGGATTCAACAGGTTATTAATATTCAGGTAGCTGATATCCCTGATGCGTATGGTTTGATTCTAGGAAGAGATTTTACTAAGGCTTTGAATGGATATGTGTCTACTGACCACTCTCACATGTGGCTTCCCTAGAAAGGAGTGCCAAATCATATTAGAATTGAAAGAGAACCCTGAATGAAATACATGATAACGGAATACCAAAATACTTCGACAAAAGTTTTGATATCAGAAGTAGGAATGGGAAATTACATGTTATCAACTCAGTATGAGGAATCAGACTCAAAGGAGGTATTGATGCTACATACGATGCCTATTGATACTGAGACAGGATCTGGTCATGTTGTTGTTCTAACAAAATCAGTTGAGGAAGAGGAAGAATTCAAAGATAATCGGATTAGCCTATTAGACAGTTTCTAGGAATTCATCAAGTAGTGTGTTAAAAATCAAACTCACCTAGGCAAAAAAACAAGCTTTAAGAAATTACTCTTACCAAATTGGTGTAGAGTTCATAATGCTTCCCATTCAGAGTTGGAATGTTGTTTATGCCAGACAGCAGTAGAACAAGTACAGAAATACCTAAATCCAACCCAAGCTATGGAGACAAAGGTGTATAACCTTCAGGAAAAATATCAAGGAGAGAAACCTATATTGACTGAGGAACTATCCAGCATTGATAAGCTGAAGGCTACGATAAAGAAGACTATCACTGCTGAATGTTGGACTCTCAAATTTGATGGATCCAAATCCAAGCATAGAGCTGGAGCAAGGTTCGAATTGATCAGCCCAAAAGGTAAGAATTTCTTTATGGCCCATAGACTTCAATTTCATTGCACTAATAATGTAGCAGAGTATGAAGCATTAATTCATGGACTTCTCATGGCACTTAAGAAAAAGGTTAAAATTCTACAAGTTTTCAGTGATTCAGAGTTAGTAATTAAGCAAGTAAGGAAAGAATATTCATGCCACGATAGGAGAATGACTAATTATAGGCATAGAGTGTGGGACCTCATCGAGAGATTTGATGCTTTCAATATCCAACTGATACCACGTCAGAAGAATCAAACTGTTGATTCTCTGGCCCAAGCAACAAGTACTCTATAGCCTTTATCTTTGTCAGGATTGAAAAAATTCATTGTAGAATTGACCCCTGTGCCATCAGTCCCGAACAATGTTATCAACTTTCAGGTGTTCGAAGATGACAAACATATTCTGGATTTTATCACAAATACAAATGTTTTTGCTTCCCAAATCATCAATGAAGCAGAACCCCAGGAAGCAAAACTAGATTTAGAAGGTGTGATGAATCTAAAGTCTAATACTATTCCAAGGGGAATGGTACAGTTGGAGCAAATTTTTGATATGGACAAGATCAGAGATCAGGAACAAGAGTCAAAGAAAGAGTCTATCAATGGACAGTGCGACACACACAATTTGGGAACTGAGGACAATGCTAAGAACATTTTCATTGGCAAGGTATGCAGTCCAGAAGAAAGACAAGGGATAATTGAAGCCTTACATAGTTTTCTAGATATAGTAGCCTGAGGTTATGAGGACTTGAAGACTTATGATACATCAATCATAACTCATACTATACCCCTGAAGCCAGGTGCTAAACCTTTCAAGTAGACAGAGGATTATAAACGCATTGTTGGAACCACTCATACAGAAAGAAGTTCAGAAATTATTGTCTGCCAGGATTATTTTTCTTGTCAGGCACTCAACATGGGTATCAAACCTGGTTCCAGTAAGGAAAAAGAATGGAGAAATTAGGCTCTGTGTTGATTTCAGGAATTTAAATGGATCGTCAGAAAATGATAACTATCCAGTTCCTTCATTGGATGAAGTGCTTCAAGTGGTTAATGGATCTCAGATGATGTCCTTTCTAGACAGTTATTCAGGGTACAATCAAGTAATGGTTCAGTATGAGGATAGGCACAAGACTACTTTTACAACTAAATGGGGTACCTTTTCCTACAGGAGGATGCCATTTTGACTCATTAATGCAGGGGCTACATTTCAAAGGGCTATGGAAATTTCCTTTAAAGATATCATAGGAAAATGCATCATCATTTACATGGATGACCTGACAGTTTTTTCAAAAAATAGAGGGGATCACATCTCAGATTTGCGCAAGGTATTTCAAAGATGCAGAGAATTTGACATATCTCTGAATCCTAAAAAGTGTATTTTCAGAGTAACAGAAGGAAAGCTACTAGGACATGTGATATCAGAAAAGGGAATTGCTATTGATCCAGAGAGAGTGGAGGCCATACTGAAGATTCAGTCGCCTGCTAGAAAAAAGGAGATGAAGTCCTTCTTTGGCAAGATCAACTTCGTCAGAAAATTCATCACTGGATTTGCTGAAATTGTTAAACTATTGAATGCAATATTGAAGCAAGATGCCAAGATCGAATGGACTACAGAAGCCAAGGAGGAATTTGTAGAAATCAAAAGGGCCATTGCTGATGCTCTAGTATTAGTAAGTCCAAATTACAGTAAACCCTTCTACATCTATTCATTTGCTTCAAACCATTCATGTGCTGGAATGTTAACTCAAAATTCTAATGAGGGAAATGAGCATCCTATTGCTTTTATGAGTGCACCATTAACAGATGCTGAGTTGAAATATCCAAGTGTTGAAAAGTAGGTGTATGCCCTAGTCAGAGCAGTAAAGAAGTTCATACATTATATCCTCTGGAATAAGGTGTATGCAATTGTCCCGGATTCTGCAGTCAAGTTACTTTTGATGAAAAATGAATTAGGTGAGCGTAGAGCTAAATGGGTGACAATGCTACAAGAGTATGACATTGAGATCCAACCCATGAAGCTAGTAAGAGGGAAAGGACTCACTCAGACTATGGCTGAAATAGGTCCTAAATTGACTGTTCAGAATTATAATATCGAAGAAGTTTCTCCAGATGGTTGGTATGACGACATAGTTTATTATTTGTTGAATCAACGATCTCCAAGTCATCTAAATGCAGTCTAGAGATGAGCTCTATGGTTAAAGAGTGATGGTTTCATGTTGAAGGGAGCTCTTCTATACAAGAAAAATCATGAGGGCATTTATTTGAGATGTCTTGGGAAACAGGAAGCTGAAAGAGTGATGAACGAATTTCATGAAAAAAATGGTACTGGTCATGGTTCTGCAATTGCCAAAACAAATCAAATTTTGAGGGCTGGGTATTACTAGCCCACACTATTCAAAGATGTTCACCATCACATATGGACCTGTCACACCTTCCAGACTACATCAGCAAAGGAAAGGTATGCAGCACTTCCACTCCAATCGCTCACTGAGGTAAGGCCTTTCGCTCAGTGGGGTATGGATTTCATAGGCCCCATCAACCCATCATCTTCTGCGGGACACAGATACATTCTCACTATTACTGATTATTTCACAAGATGGACTGAGATATTTGCTTGTAGGCAATGTACATTTGACGTAGTGATTGATTTATTAGAATCTGCCATTCTTAATTGATTTGGATGCCCTATTGCTGTTGTCTGTGATAATGGTCCTACTTTCGCATCTTTAAAATTTTCAAATTGGGCTTTTGATCATGGCATTATTGTGACGTTTGTGTCTAATTATTACCCTCAGGGTAATGGCTTAGCAGAGTCCTCTAATAAGAACTTATTGACTATCATCCGTAAGTTGTTAGAGAGGAATCCAAAAGACTAGCATACCCAGCTTCAGTTTGCCCTTTGGGCAGATCGTACAAGACTTAAGTCATCCATTGGAACATCTCCTTATCACTTAGTGTATGGTCTGGAGCCAGTATTCCCTATTCAATTCAAGATCCCAACTTTACAATTTATAAATGAGTTTTATGATGAGGGGGACAAAAGGGAGGCCAGGTTGACAGAACTATTGCACCTTGAGGAGAAATGAGACAATGCCCTTGAGAATTTTGCCAAACATCAGGGGGTAGTTAAAAGGTGGTTTGACAGGAAGGCTAAAGTTAAGGCTTTTAGGATTTTTGACCTTGTCCTATATTGGGATAAACCTCATGATCAAAAAGGGAACCATGGGAAGTTTGATAAACTGTGGCTTGGCCCATATCAGATTGCTGAAATACTTGGAGATAATGCCTTCCATCTGAAGACTCTCACGGGAGAAGATATCCCACTGCCTGTCAATGGGCAGTATTTGAAACATTATTTCCAATCCTGAGCTGTCTTTAGCTCCTTGCTCTGTATATAGTTATTTTAGGTGGTTTTGCTTGTTTCGTTTGGTTAGAGTAGGTTTTCCTTTTGGGTTTGCTTGTTCTGCTTTGGTTAGGGTAGGTTTTCTTTGGTTTGTGTGTTTTGGTCTGCGTTGCTCTTGCTCTTGGTTCCTTCTCTTTTGGGGATCTCTAGTTGCATTTGTGTGACAATGGTGACAAAGTGGGTCTGAGGTTCTTGGTATTTCTCTTACAAACCATAATCATCCTTCCAAGACACCATGGTATGAATTCTCTACCCAATGTCACTTATCCTTATGCTGAGGCAAAGGGTTTCTAGTCAATTTGAATGGGAATATATTAGGGTCTCATATTTTCAATTATTAAAGGTACCTGAAGTTGTAGAAGGTCCTTATAAGGTTTGAACAGGTGAAAAATCCTTTTCTGCTCTAGTGCCATTGTGGTTCTCATCCCTGAGTGTGAACTTCATTGTTCACAGGTTGAAATAGAAGCAGTGAAAAGATAAGCAGTATAAAAAAAGGGGGGGATATACAGATTGAAATCAAATAGTTTACATTCAACTCATCAGGGGAATCTTAATATCTCTACCGGGGCTATGGATGACTGGCTGGCAGTAGAGCTATGTTCAGGAGGATCACAACGATAACCTCATCAGGGCTATGGACGCCTGACTGGCAGCGAGGCTCTATCCAGGTTACTTTTAGAGTATGAATCTTTACGTAGCTTGTTCATACCAAGTTCGGTTCCTGTTGCGACTAAGGGAAGGTAATGAATGCATATGCACACACTTTGACCCTGGTGTAGGAAAATTCAAATGACTAGGGGCTTCTTTGTTTTAACATGGAGGTGCTAGCAGGATATGTGAATTAAAACCATAAGTTCTGGGTTCTTGATTCCAGTTTGTCATTGAAATGCTCAGGAGCATTTTCCCAGCAGAGTCGCCATTTGTTGTGAAGTTTTGCACACACACCCCACTTGGAGTAGGGACCCTCTTTTCAGGATGTCTTTTGGACCTTTGGTTTTATTGGATTTGTCTTTTTTGGGGTCTTGAGATGTTGGTCTTGCTAGCTTCGGTCTTGCCCTGGGGCTTGAATTGTTTAAAATTGGTTTTAAGTGAAAATCCAGGTTTTGACCTGACTCCGGGATTTTCTGGCTCTGGTGGATTTTCCCGGGCTCTGGTTCATTGTCTGTTCATTGCTGAATTTTCTGAATCTGGGTTTCTGCTTGACTCCGGGATTTTCCAGTTCTGGCAGATTTTCCCGGACTGTGCCAAAATCCTGAACTTCATTAAAATCCCGGTTTCTTCCATATCCACGAAATTCGTGTTCATCCGGATTTTCCGCGTATCTTGGGTTTTTCTAAAATTCCGTCCTGGGCTTGGGTTTCTAGATTTTTCAGACACGTCTTGTCACTCATTAATGCTCGAAGTACCTTTGCTTAGACGCGAATGGGGATGGATTTAAAGTCTTTTGGGAATCATTTTGATTTCATTATTCACTTATTTTTTGCTTTGGCATTTGAGTGCTTTCTTCATTCGATCTTTGAGCATTGATCTTGAACCGCTTGCGTGGGAATTGTTTGGGCATTGGTATTAGGATTTTTGTATTTTGGGCGTATTCGCTTTCCAGTTGCTTCTTTGAGTTCAAGTTTCATCTGGGTTAATCCATGGTAAGTTGTCAATGGCCCTTCCATTTGTTTGCGTGAAGATTGAGTTTTTCTAAGATGATTGATGGTCATTTCAGGTCGGCTTATGCTTGGTCATGATTTTATTTTTATCGAATTAGGGTTTGACCCATTTTTCATGAATTTCATCACTCACAATATGCACTACTTTGTTTGCCCAATAAATGTTGGATGGGTCAATGTTGATGGGCATACGGGGTAGGATTTTGTTTCTAGATGCGTAATTCATCATATTTTGCGAGATTAGGGTTTTGGTTGTTTTGCTTGAAACTGCCAAGAATGATTAAATGGTCATGATTTTCATATTTTGCACCAAGATTAAACCAGCCTCTATCTTGTGAAGCCTAGGAATGCTTTATATTCACCTTTAGGGGTAGTATTCCAAACATTGAAGCTTACCCTGGTTCTCATGGCAGGAAGTTTATTTGTCTAAATTAGGACATCATTATTTTGCCATGAGGACTCGTCATTTGAAAGCTTTGGAAACTTGAATTCATCTACATTCCGAATCTTGTTGGTTGGCGTCGATTTTGAAATCATTTGAATTTCAATTAGCAAGGTTTTACATGGTCATTCAGTCGCTGGTTCGCGTGTTGTCATTCATCAGGTTCCTAAGGTGTCCGTGGAATTTCTGCGCACCCAAATTTTCCCGGTTTCGGCCAATTCCGTGGAGTATAGCGAATTTCAGAGTATTTGAACTGTCCGCAAAAATTCACCATGTCCGGGCTTTTCCAGTTTTCCTGTCTGGTTTCATTTCTTTCGATTTTTTGAAGATAAGATTAATAGAATAAATGCTAAATGCTAACTTCTTGTTGCCAATGGATGAATTTCATGATAATCTTATAATCTTTTGTTCGTACTAAGATTTTATTTGACTAATGATGTTTTAGCAACAAGAATCCATCTGGGTCGGATTTCTCCGAATTCTGCCCTGATCGGATTTTCCAAGTTCACCTTGTTTTCCCGGATTGTTTTATTTTTCTGGATTTTCAAAGATTGAAAATTTGTGATGGATCTTCATTGCTTTGTATGATTTTATGCTAACCTTTGATCGGAATATGTGTGATAATTGGATGCTTATGACGCTAACTTGTGAATGCAGGCCGAATCAAGTAAGGCTACAATAAGGAAATCTAAAGGAGGTACTGAGGGGTCCTCCATCTCAGAAGTAGAAAGACTAAGATTAGATATCAAGAGTTGGCTACTAGAAAGCAAGATATCTTCAGTATGGTCTGAGGTTTCGGACACCAATGTTGGAGCATGGCGATACAAGGAATTCAAAGAGAGAAAAGCTCAGAAGGATCTGTCAGTCTTGAGACAGGGAATGATGAAGTCCGAATTAGTTCATGTGGCAGGGTTCCCTCCTGCAATCCAATGCTATGAGCTGATACTTGAGTGTGCCCGGCAGTATGACTTCGACACACAAAGGGTTGTCAGCACTGAAGGAAGAGTCTTGGCAAATTTTAGTCCTGTTTCTATTGCCCAAGCCTTTGACATGCCAGATTTACCTTTTGTGTGTGTGTTGAACATGGAATTGGCCAGAACATATTATGAGAATGAGCCAATCAAAGCTTAGTAGATGATTAACTCTTAGTTGGAGAAGCCAAAGTCACATCACTCCAAACTGCCCAAGCAATTGCACATGATTAAATTCAGATCATATATTTATGATGCTATCACATTTTTGAGCAGAGTGACAGGTTTGAAAAGTGCTGGAGCACTGGAAAGTTGGATGGTTCATGTGATTAACAAAATTGAACAAGGAACCAACTACCATTGGGCCAGACTTATTAGCACCATGATTGATAAACAGCTGAGGGACGTCCTAGAAACCAAGAGGTTCACCATGTCCTCTTATGTGATGTATGTGTTGGCTAGATTCTACCCATACAGGGGTTTGAATCCACGGGGAACATTTGGACAGGACATAGTCTATGAGATATACCCAGAATTGCATCTGGGACACCGGGATTATAGAAGGGCCAATGATGCATTCACGATGCACATCACTAGGATGCTTCAAAATGTCGAGCATGTGAGATTTTCAGATGGGCAAAAGAATTGATAAAAAGATATGGGGCCTGGTTCATTCAGTTTCCTACCTTCTCTTACATTAGAATTGATGGATGTCTGACTGCTCCATACAGGTTGCCTAGGTACCCTACCGATCATATTGTGTTATTGGAAATTGTTAGACAGATATGTGAGTTTGATGCAATTGTCAAAAGGGAAAAGCATAAAATAGGCTTTGGTGGGGATTTCTCTCTTGGAATTGGTGTAGCAGAGGTGTGCCCTTCCATTCAATCAGCACATATAGCAAGAGATGAATTGGCAGCTCATGGTTTCTCCTTCCATTCCAAAAGGACAAAATTTGATATCACTGGAGAAGCATAGAAAAAGGCCACCAAAGAGTACTATCATAAGGATGACCTAGAAGACTATTGGGCCAATATCAAAGATGATTTTGAGGCAAGGAAGAAAAGGTACTCTAGGTTTCCTATTGATGTGATTAGGCAATACAATGTTAAGTTAATCCCTGACCAGCTAGAGGATGATGGAAACCTGGTGCAAGATCATGCCTATGAGTCTGTTAAGGACAGATCAATTGGAGAAATAAATTGGAATGAAGATGAGGTGACTGAGCTGGAAAATCTGATGTTACCGGTCATGAAATTTACTACTTCATGGTTGAAGCATAAGGTTTGGGAGTTGGAGAGTGAGAAGGTACCCTGTACCTTTAATTTGATGGGAGATCTCAATCCTCTGTCCACTTCTGAAGAATCTGGGGAAGATGACCCCAAAGGGAAAACTAAAGAGAGCTCACCCTTCAAAATCAAAATTAGAGGTCCTAAAGAAAGTGAACCAGAACCTAAAAGAAAACCAGAAGGAAAGAAAAGAAGTCGAGCTCTGAGAATAGGCAAGTCCTCTGATGAGGAAGGATTTGAAAAGCCAGAAGAAGAGGATGTTCCTCCACCACCAAAGAAGACAAGAACAACTAGAGTTTCAAAGAAGAAGGGTCGGGATACCTCAAAAGATGAGCCTCTGATTGTTGATGTGGAGAGTTTAGGAGAGAAGACTAAAGTTTATATGAGGAGATCAAGGACTCCCTCTCCTAAGGAGGTTTTGCAAAAAATGGACCCTTCTCCAAAGACACCAGCTATGGAGTCATCTAAGGATGCTTCTCCTCCACTGAGTGCACCTGAACAACAGGCATCTTATCAAGAACAAGAGACTAGTGGAGAGATAGAGACCTTCAAGGAGGGAGAGCTCTTCGGTGCGGCAGCTGAGCTTGAGGTTGAAGAGGTAGAGAAACACCCTTCTCCATTGGTGCAATATGAGGATTCTCCAGAAAGCAGTAGAGAAAATAGATCACCTAAAAAGGAGGAAGACATCCCTATTAGAACCCCATCACCGGTGCAAGAAGAAGAGGTTGAAGTAGGCAATCAAAGAGAGCAGTCTCTTGGGAAAGAAAAAGATGAAAAGGAAGAAGATAAAACAACAGAACAGCATGAAGAAGCGAAAATAGAAGAAATCCAGATGGATCCTGCTGTCCTAGATTGGCTTGAAAAGGAAATTACAAGGAAGAAACAAGTTGTTGTTGAGGATACCCCTCTGGACTGGGATGAGATGTTGTCTAAAATTGGCAAAGGGAAGAAGAAAAAGATGGCCAAGGTGGTTAAAAGGATAGAAAGGGATGAAGTAAACAACAGAGTTATCCACATTGCCACCCCTGCTGCAGACAAGACTAGAGAAGAGGTCACTGGTACAGATTACAATGTGCAAACTTTTAACCTTGGACCAACGTCTATGGAACAAGATATTGAGGAATATGAAGGATCCAGTGCTGTGATAATTGGCAGATTAAGGAAAGAGACTCAGACCAAGCATGAGCTGAGAAAGGAAAATGAGAGGCTTAGGAAATGCTTGGAAGATGTGATGAAACCTTTGCAATCTCTTCACCCATCTTCCTCTGCCAATCCTGGTTTCTTGCCTAAAGAAACCATTTCTAAAATTTAAAGGATGAAAACCTCTGCCCAAACTGTAATGGATTGGTTAAAGGATGTGCAAGTGAAAGTAGATGATGCAATTAAGGAGGTCCTTTCAATTGGGAAAGATGTAGTCAGAGCCAAGGAATTGCTGGAATATGTGCTATCCCAGGATAAGGAGGACTCTGATCTTCTGCTGTAGAAATCCAAAGTAATTATGGAATATGGAAAGGATCAGTTGGCTGCAGATGGGATTCTTCCTTCCTCTAGACTTAGTGAACCTTGGGAATGGTTCGAGGCCTTACAAATTCGATAGAAGTCCATGAGGAAGATCCATAAATGAAAGAAACAAATAGATGGTGATCTAACTGCAATTTATGATGGATGCATTGCATTTTTTGAGGTTATGACTGGTAGGATAAAAATTGCTCCTAAATATCCGAGCCTAGAACAGTTAAGGGAATGGTGGCATGATGTTTATGCCCCAGATTCTGAGAATGTCATAACGGGACATCAGATGGATGATGCGGCAACCTACTTAGCAGTGATGGACTAGTATCAAGCCCACAAAGATGATTGGAACAAGATTGTTAAACAGTCAATTGAGGAGATTGGTGCCATTGAATGCCAGCTTAGGGTCTTGCCTTTGCCACCTATCGTCGAGTTGGACAAATTATTTTTGAAAGTTCAGGGATCATTGGCTCAGAGTAAGGATAAGGGAGGTGGTAATTAATGCCTATTTTGAGATTTGTGCTTCCCTATTATTATAGGGCATGTATTGATCTGGGCTGTATTGGGGAATGTGTCTAGGCTGACCTTGATGATGTATCGGCATTTAATGTATGCCTTATTTTGGATTTCCTAAGGCTGACTTGTTTTGGCTGTGTTATTTTGAAAAAATGTTTTGCTAGGCCGACATGTCTTGAGAATTTGCTATAAAAGGCATTCCTGCCTTATTGTAAGGGATATAGTTAGAGAAAAAGAGTTAGAGCATTTTGTAGTAGGGATAATAGTTAGTTCTTGAAGCAAGTATTGTAAACAGAACAGTAGAATTGTTGCAGTATTTTGATGATCTAATACAATTGAAGACATTGTGGTGTTCCTGGTGAAATCTCTTATGTTGGTTTATCTTACATGGTTCTTGTTGTTCTATCTTTCAAATTGCTTAAAGATTTAGGGTTTAGTGTTGAGAAGTAAATTAGCTTGGTGAATAATGTTCATGATTTCATATTTGGAATGTTTGTAGCAATCTCTGGTCTATACTCCCAGTAACTATTTGATTGTAGTAGGCTGGTAAAGTCAACCTAGACCATATATTCATGTGGGCTTAGTTCGATTGTGGATTAATATCTATGATTTGAAAATCTATACACCTTAGAAGATCGTACCATTCTTGTGATATTGCATTGTGGGTTAAGCAGGGATTGGTTATTCGAGGTTGGTCCATTCTAAATATATGTCATTTGCATTGTTCATTCTAGGAATAGTTTAGATCTTATCATATTCTTGCACCCTTATCTTTTGCTATTTCTTTATCATCTGGTTAGATTTAGGATTTGAAGATCATCATATTGAAAAATCCAATAAGTGGGAAGATACAGTTTGCTTGTAGTAAGGTTCGATTGTGATTAACCAACATTTTCACATATTATCTGAGTTGTTTATGCATTGTCATGACCTGACACCCGAGAGACCTTGGGGTGATTTTTAGTAACTTATTGTTGAAAATTACCTTTCAAGAGAGATAGAATATTGCATTTTGTCTGAGTTGTTGCTGTGCAGAAAACACAATCAACACATCTATATGTTTCATCTTGGCATGGAAGGTAGGATTCTTTGCCAAACATATAGCACTCTGACTGTCATAGTAAATAGTAATTTTTCCTACATCAAAACCAATGTTAGAATACAAACGTTTTAACCAGATTGCTTCTTTACAGGCATGTGTTGCAGCCATGTATTCTGCCTCTGTTGTGGACAAAGCGACTACAGCTTGTCGCTTGCTCATCCAACTCACTGCACCACCATTCATCATGAAAATATATCCACTAGTTGATCTTCTACTGACAATGTCCCCTGCCCAATCAGAGTCCACATAACCTCGAATGCTAAGAGTTCTTTGTGATTCAACCAAGTTGCCAGGGTAACACAAAGCATAGTCTGAAGTGCCCTTCAGATATCTAAACACTCTCTTCACAACATCCCAATGTATTCTTCTAGGATTAGCGATAAATCGACTAAGAACTCCCACTACTTGGGCAATGTCTGGCCTTGTACAAACCATTGCATACATAAAACTACCAACTGCACTTGCATAAGGCACACTGGTCATGTCCTCCATCTCAGTAGGAGATTTTGAATAATCCTCAACAAATAGCTTCATTTCCTGTGTAACTAGAACAACTAGCTGCTTGCACTCAGTCATACAAAATCTCTCTAGAATAGTCATGATATACTTACTCTGACTGAGCCAAAGTTTTCTATTTTTCCTGTCCCTATTTATTTCCATTCGCAGAATATACCCTGCTGCACCAAGATCTTTCATTTTGAACTTTGCAGACAACTGAGACTTAAGATCATAAATCATTAGCTTACTATTGCCTATGAACATCATATCATCAACATAGAGTGCAATAATAAGGACTTGATCACTTTCAGCTTTGTAATATACACAATGATCACATTTTGATCTTACAAATCCCAATGCCAAAATAAACGTGTCAAACTTTCGGTACCACATTCTAGGGGACTGTTTTAAACCATACAAAGATTTCTTTAACTTGCAAACCAGTCTTTCCTTACCTTTTTCCACAAAGTGCTCCGGCTGGGACATATAAATTTCTTCTTCAGGATCACCATGAAGAAATGATGTCTTCACATCCATTTGCTCAATTTCTAAGTCATACACTGCTGCAAGTGACAAAAGAAATCTAATAGATGTTAGCTTAGCTACAAGAGAAAAGATTTCTCCATAATCAATTCAATCTACCTGGGAATAACCTTTCAACCAGCCTTGCTTTATATTTCTCCACACTACCATCCATATCTACTTTTTTTTTAAACACCCATTTGTAGCCCACAACTTTTCTACCTTTAGGCAATGGCACCAAACTCCAGGTATCATTCTTGTCTAATGATGCCATTTCTTCATTCATGGCTTCCAACCAAGAGTTTGAATCAGACATTTTAAATGCCTCTTTTACAGTCCTAGGTTCATCAGTGCTAGAGATTAAAGCATAGGCACAAGTAGACTCAATTAAAGAAAACCCATACCTATCAAGTTGCTTTCTTTCACGAGTTGACCTCCTCACAGGCTGAGGCTGAGGTGGTTCTTCATCTTCATCAGAACTTTCAGAACTACTTGAGCTCTCCTCAGTATCAGGTACATTTTGATTTTTCAATTCCTCTTTATCTGGTGTTAGAGGAATTGCTGCTACATCCTGTTCATTTTCTGATTTCTTTTCTAACCGCAGATCCAATGTAGAAGGTTTTAGCTCACGAAAGATAACACTTCTGCTATACAAAACCTTCTCAGTCTCAGGGTTCCAAAGCTTGTATCCTTTTATGTCAGCACTATAGCCTATAAAAATACACTTTATAGCTTTGTTTTCCAACTTAGATTTTTTTTCAAATGGCACATATGCGTATGCCTCGCAGCCAAATACATGAATATGTCTTAGAGAGGGCTTTTTTCTAGACCATGCTTCCAAAGGTGTCTTCTCAACAAGAGCAGAGTTAGGAGAATGATTCACCAATTAACATGTTGTAGAGACTGCTTCAGCCCAAAACTTCTCCTCCAAGCTAGCACTGCTTAGCATACTTCATGCTCTTTCCATTACTATCCTATTGAACCTTTCAACAACTCCATTTTTCTATAGAGTATAAGGTGTAGTCTTATGTCTTTTAATCCCATGATCCTTATAGTACCTTTTGAATTCATCTGAACAATACTCACCGCCATTGTCAGTCCTTAAACATTTTATTTTTCTACCAGTCTGATTTTCTACAAGGTTTTTAAATTCCTTAAACTGACTGAACACTTCTGATTTTCTTTTCAAAAAATATACAAATGTTCTTCTTGAATAGTCATCAATAAATGACACATAGTATCTTGATTTAGACAAAGAAGGAACATTTACTGGACCAAAAACATCATAATGAATATAATCAAGCAAACCAGAAGATTTGTGAGGACTGGAATAAAATGAAGCACGATGTTGCTTTCCATATATGAAATGTTGACAAAATTCAAACTCAAGGTTACAATCTTCAAGCCCTTCTACCAGGTTTTTATTTTTCAAGGTTTTTAAACCTTTCTCACCAATGTGGCCTAGCCTATGATGCCAGAGCATAGTCTTTTCTACTGGAAGTTTAACCACCATGGCATTTACTCCATCGGGAATGTTTTCCTTCTTATCTCCATGAGTAGCCTTAAGTGACTTTGTAGAGACACTATTGCATTGAATAGCTTGTGCATCCAACTTGTACAAGGTACCAATTTGAGCACCCCTAGCCAGCACCATAGAGCCTCTAGTCATCTTGCAGCCATTTCTCGAGAACGTGACTTGCACCCCAATATCATTCAGCATACTTACAGAAAGTAGATTTCGAGCCAGACCTGGTATGTGCATCACATCATTGATTCCCTTTAGTCTTCCATCAGGGAATTGAATTCTAACTCTTCCATGACCAAAAATTTCCAAAGATGAATCACTTGCTAAGTACACCTTTCCACCATTGTATTCTTCATACTTCGTGAGCCAATCTCTATGAGATGCCATGTGGAAAGATGCTCCAGAATCAATCAACCCGACATCATCTGATGCCTGTGTAGCCAAAGCTACAATGAAGGCATCTATGTCACTTTGAGAAGAATCATTGCCAGAAGAGTTCTTCTTCTTCTTTTTCTCCTCCTTGCAATCCTTTCGGACATGACCAGGTTGCCCACAATTCCAACACTTCACCTTGGACTTCTTGCCAGGAGACTTTGATCTCCCTTCTGATTTTGATCTAGATTTCTTGTCCTTCTTCTTGCCTTTCTCCTTTGATCTACCTTTGACAGCTAGAGCCTCCTTTGCCATCTTAGAAGATTTCCTTCTCATTTCTTCTGATAACAAAGAACCAACAACATCTTGCATCTTGAATGTGGATGTTGTACTCCCAATAGCCATCACCAGATGATCCCACGAATCAGGCAAAGAACATAATAGTAGCATGCAACAATCTTCTTCTTCTATCTTCACACCAATAGATGCTAATTGAGCAATCAACATGTTGAAAGCATTCAAGTGATCAACAACACCAACTCCATCCTGCATCTTCAAGTTGTACAACTTCTTCCTCAAGAACAACTTGTTCACCAAGGACTTGCCCTAATAAATAGCACCTAGTCTTGTCCACAAAGAGGTTGCAGTCTTTTCTTCATGCACATTTAGAAGAACAGAGTTAGCTAAACAGAGCCTTATCAACCCTTTTTATTTTCTATCTGCCAAGTCCCAATCCTCTTGCTTCATGCCTTGAGGCATTGTTCCAGACACAACAGTCCAAAGATCTCAGTCTACTAATAGATCTTCCATTTTGAGTTTCCACAACTCAAAGTTGTTGCCATTAAACTTCTCTATCTCCATCTTTCTAGATGTGCTTTCCATCTTAATCTGTAATTAAATTATCAAACCTCTACTAGACTCCCACTGAAAAAGAATTGACACAAAAAACCCAACCCACTCACAAGGACAACACAACTGGCCAGGCTATGATACCACTTGTAAGGAAATAAGAGGTGTGGAAACACTTTCCTAATGTCAAATCCACAGGGAAGAATGCAATGCAGGGCTTCTAATTTTCAAATTTCAATCTAATTAAGACACACATGAAAGATTTATAGAAATAGAGAAAATACACAAAAACAACTGAACAATAGATTTATGTGGGAAACCCTTTCGAGAAAAAACCCACCACACCAAGTTGAATCTCTTTGTATTACAGTAGCGACAAATTACATACAATAAAAAAGACAACTCTTTGGTGTTTGTCACAATAGCTTTACTCACTGTTCATCAGTTATAGACCATGCTCTCAACAACTCAAAAAACTCATACTCATTATCTCACAAATTAGAAACGTTCTGCTTTTATTTAACACATTCTGATTTTCCTTCTGTGCATCCTTATCTGCCATTGTCAATCATAGATAGTTTCCTTTCGAGCAGATGTTTTTTCCTTGCATGCAATTTTTTCCAGCATTGCAATTGATGCAAAAAACCAACCGTCATCCGTTTAAAAACCGCTTCCTCTGATTGGTCTAGCAGGATGCCACATAGGATGGTCACACGGTCAACGGTGTTCAAACTTTGTTGGCATATCGGTGAGACACTAACAGTGTCTCCCCGATGCCACAAAGTTTCTCTATTGATATCGGCTTAAGTCTCCAATAGTCAGTAAGACAACATAACGAGTGTCACATGTCATATCAAAACCATAGACATCCAAAGCATCCCTATCGGCAAGAGATTTCCATTTGCCAAGATGTTTTTCCAGATCTCACAAGTTTCACCGAAGCACCTGACAGTTGGAAAGACATTTGTCTTTCGCTGAGACTTCATAACGAGCTCATCCAAGTCTTACCGAGTCGGCAAGACTTAAGTCTTTCACTAAGACCTTACACCGCGTGAACGTGTCACACCGAAGCATCGAAGAGTTGGAGAGACTTATTGTCTTTTCCAAGACTTTATACCCAGGTCTTAAGTCACCTTTAGTGCTGCATTCACCAGTCGGCAAGACTTATGTCTTTCACCAAGACCGCATGCTGAGCGCCCATGTCTTGCCGAGTTAGCAAGAAATTTGACTTCTCCAATACATTTGACCGAGCACCGAGAGTTACTCCGATGACCACATGTTGTAGGTAGGACAACCTCCAGTCATTGAGAGATCTCCTCGAGATCCTTGTGTTAGCTTGATAGCCAAATTCTATTGGTGAGACTTTCACCATTCGCTAGGACCTCTCCCCAACACCCATGAGTTAGCCCGATAAGATCAAACTGTCGCCAAAAGATTTCCATTTTCCAAAAGGTCACAACGAACACACAAGGTCACAGCGATAGACTTGTTGCCAAGACATCAACCCTATCACAATGATATGAACATTTCAAGAGCTTTAGAACAGATAGTCAGCTAGACATCCATGATGTCACATCGACTTTTCTTTCAAGGAGTTTTATGTTAGTAAGGATTGAGGCATAGATTCCAACAGAAGTAAGCCTCAAAATGCATAATATAGGGTCTTAGGGGCCTATTAATGATGATATAAGGGTCATAAATGTAAGAGGGCCCAAAAATCAATGTGAAAGTGTAAATAAATATACTTTACAACATCAAATTAAGGTAAATTAGGTCTTTTTAGCTTAAAGGAGCCCTAAATCCAATGTGAATGTGTACAAGATGTTACAACACTAGATTAAGGCACCATTAGGTCCAAGGGCCCTAAATTTAATGTGAATTTACAAATGAATACACTTTACAACATTAAATCAAGGAAAAGTTAGGTTTATTTATCCTAAATGGGCCCTAAATCTAATGTGAATGTGTAGAACACATTACAACACTAGATTAGGTGACCTTAAGCTCATTTTTGTTGAAAAATGAGGTGTTTTCTTACCTTAATACTCTATAAAAATTTAATATTGCTGATCTAAATAAGTTTTTCCTTTTGTTACTTATTCTTTGTAGGCGATTATCTTGATTAATCCATTTTACTATTGTAGAATGTAGACAGAAGTTAATAGAAGAACTAGATAGGATATTAGAAAGATTACATAAGATGTACCATGGAGAAACCATTTTGGGAAAAAAATCCACTAATAATTATTCTATTATTCAATATCTAAAATACAATTGCTCCAATTCTTGCTTGAGAATGCTTCTTCTACCTTCACCAATCTTCTTCACAATCTACAATAAAAACTATGATAACTCTATTCAACTTACTTGAGATAAATAGGCTTTGATTTACTTTGTAAACTCCAACATGAGTTACAATTACAATGCTCAAGCCTAATCCCTAAAAGGTATGCCTATCTCATGAAAATAGGGTTATTCCGTGAAGAACAATGCTAAAACATGTGCTTCATCCATTTGGGCATCCCAAACTAAAGTCACAACTCAACCTTCATTCTGTTGATAATTCCAAAGCTCCTCCTCAAATTTGGTGCCCAAAATTAATCCTACTTAACTGAGCCTTTAGAAATATCTCAACTTGAAAAAGAGGTAATTCCAAGAAAGCATCTTAGGTGCCCAAGTTGGCTCCAAGTGATTTTTTGTTAACTGAAACATTACTCAACACCATTCATGCAAGAATGGTCTTCTCTTGTTAATTGGAGGTAGTCCTTGTTATCTATCATGCAACTCATTTTATTAGCCATGCATTCCAAGTTAACTGAAGTCAACTAGCATACAACTAAAACTAACTGAAGACAACTGAACCATAACTGAACTGAACTGAACTGAAATAAAATAAACTAATTTTGAATTGAACTCATCCTAACTAAACTAAACCAACTTCATGCATCCAAGCATCAAACCCTAACTCCTAGGATCTTTACATGCATTCAAAAGTGTTATCCCTTACTCTGAATAGTTAATTGAACTCAAGGTGAGTGTCACCTTACCATGTGTGCACCCACATGTTCCTATTATTTAGGAATAACTACAAATGTCAATTTCATGATTTATTTCATCAAATATTAATCTCATCCTAATCTTAGTGTTGTTGAACACATTCCAAGAACTTAGGAGATACATGAAATAATTAATGTTTAGGATTTTCAATTAAATGGCATCCTATTTCCAATATTCTCCCACTTGACATTATACATTGCAATTATTCTAAACAAGGAATAATAAAACAAGTATAAGACTCAAGGCCAATGGCCTTCATGCACCAACTAATCAAACCATGCTAACTTCAAATGCAACTTGCATAATCATGAAGCTTCCAAGCAAATGATTAAAACTAAGAGAACTTGTCTGTATGGTTTCATAAGATAATGTGTAACATTAATTAAAGTGTTAACTTTCTCAATTAATACCTTCCCATTATCAACCAAACCAATACCTTTCCCAAGCCTCTATATCCAAACCTCCTCTTTGGAGGCATGATAAACCACTGAGTGTGTTGAATTCACATTCAACCAAGGCATAGGCTCCTTGGTCTTTTCTGTTTGAAAAAAAAATTCTTACAAGTAACCATTCCAACAAATATCTCTTACCATAAGAGAACTCTAGCCTCACCTATTTCTCCAAGTATCCATGAGGACTTGTAACCAACTAATCCATGCCAAACTCCAAATGCAACACAACACTTTCATGAAGTAATCAAGCAAATGATTAATGTACCCAATACTTAAGAGAACTACACAAGATCAATGTCAAAGCTCCAACCTTGAACATAAACATGACATCCATGATCTAACCATCTCCTTTTAGGAGATCACATGCATCATAACATACTTATACATCCTAGTCTCAAGAGAACCATGTAATATGCCAAAACTCTAATCTAGAATCAAGAGTAAACCATGAAATAATAGAAACCACTCTAAACCAAGAACAAACCATATCCCCAATCACATGAAGATAACCTTACCAATGATGCACCCAAGTCACTACCAACCACTCCCACTGAACCGTGGTAATGAGTTACTCATGGCATCGTGACTACCATCCTCTCCATGAAGATTACTCTAAAACATGAAGCAAAGAGTTATCACAAATAATATTAGTTGAAATAACCAATGCATCATTACTATCATCTGAGGACTCCTCTGTATAAGAATCATAATTCTCTTTCTTGTTCTTACAATCCTTCTTCACATGTCCCAGTTTCCCACAGTTCCAACACTTTACCTTACTTTGTCCTTCTAACTTACCCTTCCCTTCCTTGTTTCCCTTAGGCTCCTTTTTCTTAGGCCTACCTTTTACAAACAAGGCATCTTGGATTTCCTCCTTATACTTCCTTCTCATCTCCTCTGATAGGAGAGTAGGAACAATGTTTTCCATATTTGGATCTGCACTATTACCACTAATTGCAACAATTAGATTTTCCCAAGAATCTAGTAAAGAACAAAGTAATAAAATGCACTTATCCTCATCCTCTAGCTTTATATCTATAGATGCTAACTGACTAAGAATTAAATTGAAATAATTTAAATGTTGTGCAATAGATTCACCATCTTTTATTTTCAATGAATACAATTGCCTTTTTAGATACAACTTATTGGTGAGACTCTTAGTTTGATAAATATCCCCTATTCTCTTCCATAATTTATATGCAGTGGTTTCATTAGAAACATTTAAGAGAACAACATCAGCAAGACATGACCTAATTTTTCCTCTTTCCTTCTTATCTAACTTAGCCCAATCCTCGTCTGAAATAGTTGGAGGTGTCTTTGTCTCATTATTAACCACTAACCATTGATCTCTTTCTTCAAGAAGATCTTCCATTTTTAATTTCCACATTTCATAGTTAGAACCATTGAACCTTTCAATATCTAACCTTGAATTCATTGTAACAAAACTTAATTCCAAAATCAACAAATAACAAAAATAATAAAATCTCCCACTAAGCTAAAAAACCTCCAATCTTTTAAGAGAAAAGGCATCCCAATACTCTTCCCAACCTCAGCTCTGATACCAAATGTTGAAAAATGAGGTGTTTTATTAGCTTAATACTCTATAAAAATTTAATATTGCTGATGTAAATAAGTTATTCCTTTTGTTACTTATTCTTTGTGGGTGATTATCTTGATTAATCCATTTTACTGTTGTAGAATGTAGACAAAAGTTGATAGAAAAACTAGATAGGATATTAGAAGGATTACACAAGATGTACCGTGGAGAAACCCTTTTGAGAAAAAACTCCACCAATAATTATTCTATTATTCAATCTCTGAAATACAATAGCTCCAATTCTTGCTTGAGAATGCTTCTTCTACCTTCACCAATCTTCTTCACAACCTGCAATAAAAACTATGATAACTCTATTCAACTTACTTGAGATAAATAGGCTTTGATTTAATTTGTAAAATCCAACATGAGTTACAATTACAATACTCAAGCCCTATCCCTAAAAGGTACGCCTATCTCATGCAAATAGGGTTATTCTATGAAGAACAATGCTAAAACATGTGCTTCATCCATTTGGGCACCCCAAACTGAAGTCACAACTCAACCTTCATTCTGTTGATAATTCCAAAGCTCCTCATCAAATTTGGCACCAAAAATTAATCCTACTTAACTGAGCCTTCAAAAATATTTGAACATGCAAAAGAGATAATTCCAAGAAAGCATCTTAGGTGTCCAATTTGGATCCAAGTGATTTCTTGTTAACTGAAACATTACTCAACACCATTCATGCAAGAATGGTCTTCTCTTGTTAATTGGAGGTAGTCCCTATTATCTGTCATGCAACTCAAGTTATTAGCCAAGCATTCCAAGTTAATTGAAGTCAACTAGCATATGACTAAAACTAACTGAAGACAACTAAACCATAACTGAAATGAACTAAACTTAACTAAATTGAACTGATTATGAACTGAATTAAACTGAACTAAACTCATCTGAACTGAACTGAACTGAACTTCATGCATGCAAACATCAAACCCTAACTCCTCGGATCTTTACATGCATTCAAAAGTGTTATCTCTTACTTTGAATAGTTAATTGAACTCAAGGTGAGTGTTACCTTACCATGTGTGCACCAACATGTTCCTATTATTTAGGAATAACTACAAATGTCAATTTCATGATTTATTTCATCAAATATTAATCTCATCCTAATCTTAGTGTTGTTGAACACATTATGAGAACTTAGGAGATACATGAAATAATTAATGTTTAGGATTTGCAATTAAATGGCATCCTATTTCCAACAATTTTAACATTAATCATTCCCAAATTAAACATGAAAAAGGGATACATTTTTCGTTGCCATAATTATATAATTTTATTAACATATATGAATAATAAAAAATGCAAAAAAATTTCATTCATGGCACAATGTGATGGCTAAACCGTGGTGTTGTTGTCCTTGCCACAAAAGTTGAAACCCTTGTTGGGCTACTGATCTTGCAATATTTGAGCTATGGCTTGAACATTTTCTTGACAAATTGAATCATTCACCTTTCTAGATTCAAACCCTCATTGTGTTACTAAGCTCACAAAATTTCAACCTCTTCTTGATTGTTGAGCTCATGGGTTTGGACCATTTAATTAATGCAAAGTTTTCATGCCAAAGATGAGGTCTCCTATTTATGGCCTCCCCAAGCTAGGGCTAGGTTGAAGTTCTCACTAGTCACATACATAAAAAATATAGCCAACACTTTGTAAAAATAAATTCATTGATATCCTTTTGACCACCTTTCACTTATAACAATTTTTTCCAATGAACCCATCCAATGAAAATATTGTAATCCTAACTAACTCATTAATCACAACATTTCTTGAATTATTGTAACAATTTGAAAGTTATCAATAATCCATATCAAAACCATATTCAATAAAATTAATTTATCAACAATCCATATCAAAACCATATTCAATTTGAAAGTTATCAATAATCCATATGAAAACCATATTCAACAATAATTCTTGAATTATTGTAACAATTTGAAAGTTATCAATAATCCAACCCAAAGTAAATGCCATTTCTCTTGCATTCAATGATCCATTAGTATGACATTGTTTGGATGTTAAGTAAGGTTTTTCCTTTTCATTTCACAAAACCATATTCAATAAAATTATGTTCAAACAAGCTCTACAACTTTCTTGCATCAAGAACTCACCATTTTAATTGTTGGTTAGCTTGTGTTTTGACATTGAGGCATCTAGTTTCGTGGTGTTTGTTGCTTGTGGGTGGTCATATTTTGTCTTCCTAGTTCATTGTTATCTTGTGTTTCCTTGGCTTCGTCATCTTTCATCGTTCCCCTTCCCCTACCCTTTCGTGTTGTTCTAGATTGGTTCAGTTCCACGACCTTGGTCTATAAATTTCTTCAATTGGTTATTTTGAATATCTTGGGTGTGTGGTGGGGCTTTGGGTTTTTGTTGTTTTTTGCTTCCATCTTTCATTGTTTTTGTTTTGGTTCCTTTTCTTTTTCTTGGTTTGGTTTTGGTATTCTCTTGTTCATAGCCTTCCTTGCATTTGTTTTTTTTGTTCATTTTGTTTCTTGTTCTTGTCATTTTTAGCCCTTTTTACCTCACCAAATCAAGTGTCTTATCAATGTGTCGATTGATGATGTTTATGATGTCATCATTGGGCATTGGACCTTGGGATTCCCTAAGGGTTCTTACCTGTTCAAAATTCAGATGAGTTAATATTAATAACCCTCGAGTGTTGGGCATCGCGGTTGTTCCTTGCTTCAAACCTTAAAATATTTTTGCATAAGGAAAGGAGAAACTTCGACCACTAACCCAATCTTACCTTAGAAGAAACGATAAACATTTTTAGACTTTGGGCATTGAGGATACTTCTTATCGAGTTCCTTATAGAGGTGGAAGTGGTAAGGAGAATTCCTGATTCCTGAATCTCGACAAAGAACCATATGTTTGATTACATGTCCCTTAAAATCCCTTCTGGATGTTGGAATTTTGACCCCCTTTGGTTTCAACTTAATTTCATTCCTTAAACACTTTAGAATTAATGTACTTAAGTTTTGAACTTCACAAGTTTCCTTTATTGCATACCTTGGAACATTCACAAGGGGTAACGGGAAACCTTGATCCTCGACCTGTGACATTTGCCTTGGACTTTACAAATTTGTGAAATATATTGGATATTGAGCATCAATAATACCTCTTACCTATTAGTTATAGAGGTGTACGGGGTAAAGGGTACTTCTGATCCCCTATCCTTGACACTACTTGATGAAACCCTTAGCCAAAACACTTGCATTCGTGAAATATTTCAGATTTCAGGTATCGGTAATACTCTTACCCACTGCTTATAGAGGTGCAAAGGGTAAGGGTTATCCCCGACTCCCAACATCTGTAAGTAAAAACAAGATTGTTAAAGGGTCATAAGTTTGGTGACAATAATTAAATCAAAAGTCCAAACTCTATTCTTAAAGTCCTTTCAAACTTCGAAGATGGAGATACCATCTAAATGATGCCAATACTAATAAGGGTAAAGGGGATCCTTGATCCCCGATGCCTGGGCTAGTGATGAGACATATCTGCCAAGGGATTTACTAGTAAGCAAAGGGTAAAGGATATCTTCGATATCCGATACCCGATAAAGCTTGAAACTTAACAAAGGAAACTCATTCTATAAGTATTGGGTATGGGGAATTTTTGATCCCCGATACTCGAAAGTGATAATATTGAAACTGATGTTTAAGTGTAGATGTTGGTGATAAAGAGTAAGGGGTAAGCCCAAAGGCTAATCCCCAAAGTTTTTTTATACAACTTCTTGACAAGTTATAACGTTGAAATAAAAGCTAATAGTTCTAACGTGACTTGTTTTTGTAGGTTTTCTCTTCTTAATATATGAAAATGTTAGTACGTGATATTGGTATTTACAGGAGATATGCCTCCAAAAGATCTAGAGGAAATGAAGTATCAATACAAGGGTTACCATCCGCCTTCCAAAAATTTTTATCCTCATAATGAGATTGGTGACACAAAGCTAGGACATGTCAATATGGATGAGTTTAAAAGAAGGATCAATAATACTAGTGTCAAGACCTCAATGACAAGGGCTCTTGCAAATTTTGGATTGGTATAAGTTGTTGCTTTCCTGGTTAAGTGTAATCTTTGAAACTAGTATTAACATGTGCTCAAAACTACAATCACATGACCCAAAAAATCAAAGGGGCCAATGGAGAGATTGTGGTGGACCTAACTCTGAAGATGATAGAAAGAGTTTTTAGAATCCTTGTTCATAGAATATGAGGCAGTGGATCTACAAAATGCCATCAATTACTTTGATGATGCTCCAATTGACAACGTAACATACATAAATGATCACTTGTTGGAAAAATCCAGAAAGGTGGCATCCAAATTGGCAAGGATACAACACCGAAGTGAGTACAAGGAGGATGTCAAGGACTTGATTATGTTATTGAGCCAAGTGTTTGGGTTGCCTAATGCAAAGGATTTCTATCCCTGGATGCTAATATTTATTATGATTATCAATTCTTCTCACAAGAATAAAATTGATTCGGCACACCTTATCAGTGACTACACAACCAAATGTGAAATGTCCTTTTATCTACCAAGTTCTTTATGAAATCATACCTTGTGTATTTACTAGTGTCATAGGCCTCATTCCCAAGACTCACCAAGGTGGGCTCTTATGAGCTTGATGAAGTCACCATCTATCAAAACTACCACTAATTGGAGTTGGAGGCAAGTTTTTTCCATTTTGGTGTTATGAATGAGAATTTTATTTACATGATAATTAGAGGCTTAGAAGGAGACTTTTCTAGGAGAGTCTCCCTCAAGGCTATGAAAGTAATTGGAGATATTGGGAATTGGTTCATCCAGTACAAAATATTTACTTACATCAGAGTGGTACGCTTCCACAAGATTCCCTACAAGCTTCCTAGGTATCCCTTAAACAAGTTGTTTCTGTTGAAGGTTTGTAGGCAAACCATTGAAGTAAAACAATTCATTGTAGGGAAACACAAGCATGGATATAGTTTCCTAGTTCAAATAGGAGTGTATTCTTGTGCTAATACTCAAAATTCCAAGAATGCAAAAATTGAAATGTCCAGGTATAGCTTTGATTTGTACAAAGATTCTTAGGGAAGGTTTGGTCCCATTGGGAATATCGGCAAGGTGATGGGAGCATATTTCATCCATGAGTTCAAATTGGAAGATCATTGGGCCAATTGTGAAGAAGAGTTTGAAGTCGGGTTGAAAAATTATTGGTGGTTGAAAATATTTTTGATGAGAATTTTCTTAAAAGTCAGGATCCCTAAAGAGACAGTATAAGATGAAAAGGTTTTGGATCTAGCCTATGCTTCCTAGAAGATCGTTGATATTCCTATTTTCAATATAGGTTGTTTGGTGAAGGAAAGTGATATTATAAAAGATAGGTCTCAATAGGTGGTGGCATGCTCTCAACACTGTCTGAATACCCCTTTTTCCATGGTTAAACGTTTAGAGAATCCAAAAGTGGTTGAGGACAAGGAAGGGGAAACTTTAGCCAAGGTAATTGTGAAGAAAGAGCATGACAAACCTTCCTCTAGCACCCTTGTAGCTAAGAAGAAAGACAAGGGTGACCCTGCTAGAGAAGCAGGAACTAAAAAGAAAGAAAAGGGGACAATTAATATTTCTTTCAAGGAAGAGGAGGAATTAGAAGGAGAAAAACTCCATATAAAAAGGAGAACAAGGGTAGCCATTGAAGAAAGAGTAGCCCAATAGGAAATTGACAGGCTTACTCCTCTACTCCTTCTCATGAGTCTCCATTGCCTAGTCCCCCTCCATCACTAGAAAAAAGAGTAATGTACCACCACCTCAGCCTCCATTTCCAACTCCACCCCTTCCTATAGGTGGATTATCCTTTGGAGAAGGAATCCCTGCCAAAACCATTGTTGAGGAAGTAGAGGTTGAAAGGGAGTGTCTCGAAGAAGAGGAAGTGCCAAAGGAAGCTAATGATTCTTTTAGGAATGTATAACTTGATATTGATGTAGAAGAAGTGCTACAAGGACCTCACATAGAAGAGCACATTGCTGAAGAGGAGGTATTGAGACAAGTAGAGGCTGAAGCAAAAGCCACCCAAGAAGAGAGTTACTAAGGAGAGACCTCAAAGTGAAGAGATGCATCAAGAGAGGGTTCAAGGAGAAGAAAAGAAAACTCAAGAAGAGAATAAGGTGAATATTGGTGCCTCTTAAGAAGTAAGAACAATTTCTACTCCACCTAGAGAAACCTCTGCAGCTATACCAATATGGTTAAATTAGACTATTAAGAAGAGACAAAGGACTTACGTAGAAACTCTAGAGCCAATCTTAATAGTTCTATTAGAGGTTTTATAGTCTCCGAGAAGAAGGAAAAGGGCTCAAAGTATTTCTACTATCTCCATAGATGAGCATGGAAATTGAACACCAGAGATAGTAGTTCCTCTGGTGGATAAGCTAGAATCTGAGATGACACCAGAAGACTACCAAATCTATCAATTAGATTTAGGAGTGAAAACCAAGGAAGGTGAATAGTAGGGCTTGCAGATTTCAGTATCTGCTATTTTGAGAGAGGTGTAGAAGGATGAGAACACAGAAGATGAGCTAAAATATCAAGTTCAACAATTAACTACCTACATTAGTAATCTCATTGGACTCGTAAATGATAAAGACCCTAAGCATGCACTTCAAGCTACTTTGAAGGGTGAAATTAGACCCTCTAACCTTGACAGATGTATTCCAACTATGTAGGATTGGAAGAAAAACTTCTTGGAGTTGGAAGAAACTGTTTTGAAATAGCTTGTCAAATCCTACCATGTTATTAGTGATAAGAATATCGATGCTCAACATCTCTCTCTAAGTATTTATGAAGAATTGTTAATATGGGAGAAATACCTCCCAATCCTCCACCAAATTAATGATACTAAAGAGGAAGAATTGCTTAAGGCCATAGTAATTGAGGAAGGAGAACAAATGTTGATTCCTATTTGGGTAAGAGCAGTTAAATTCAAGGTGGAGATTTTGAATGGATGTAAAGATAAGTTGAAAAATGATAGGAGTTAGGCTAAGAAGATAATGAATGACATCCGAAAGGCCATATAGGATCTAGGATGCATGTTTGGGAAAACTCTTCATTGGTAAGACAACTCGAGAAAATGATTGAAGAGCTACAAAATTTAATGTAGGGACAAGTTTTCCAGGAAGGTATAGACAACATGGTTAATAAGAAAGTGAAGTTGTAGTATCTTCAAGAAGAGTTAGAATCTTTTTTAAAAGTACAACAAATTGAAAAGGGCACTTTTGACCAAAAAATAAAAATCTAGTTTCGTAAGGGACCATCCATGGAAAAGACGAATGAGATAGTACCAACATGGTCCAATAACTTTGCTAATTGATCAAGAAACATGATAAGGATTGTTTTTTTGTGTTGGACTTCAAGTGTTTGAAATGTTATTGTCACTCCTATCTTGAAGATGACGTGTTCTTTTTCCTAGTTCAATGCCAAATTAGGAGATATCAAGAATAGACGTGGTAATTACAAGGAGGATGGAAAAGGGCGATGGAATTATGGAACTTCTCATGGCTTCTAGTTTATTTTAGTTTGGATTTCAATTATTTTATCCTTTCCTTAAATTTAGCAAAAAGACTTGGTTGCAACTAGGATGCCCAGTTCAATTTTATTTTATTTAAAGTTTTAATTTTAGCTAAAGATTTGAACACTGGAGTTAGTTCTAGTTGTTCTTTATTTTAGATCCATACTCATGGAAACTTGATTTTCTATATATGTGGAATTCTGTATCATTTGAAGGGTCCAAATCCTTATGTAATTTTGCAACTAAAAACAAATACAATCTCGTTATGGAGGTTTTCGTTCTGACTTTGGTCCAAAGTGTTGATTCATTTATCTAAAGATTACATCTATGTTGCATGGATTAGGATTCAACACCATGGTGATGGTATGATCATTTTGTTTGATTACAATTGCTAAATTGATGAGACTATTGCCTCTATTTCACCTATAGTTAAATCAGGCAAGATAATCAAATGTTAGATCTTTAGAGGCTAGTGGGACATTCAAACAAGGGCAAAGACTCTACATTTGTTGCCAGTTCATGGGGAACTCAATGGGAGAAGACACCCTGGGAAGATTTGACATGAAAATCATCCAAGGAGAAAGTTGGCAAGACTCTCCTACTGTCTGGCCAACTGACTATTTGATTTATTCCATCCTGAGCAGGTCGCTGAAGCCTAGTCTTTGTCATGCCGAACGAGCCTGTAGATCCTATCGCTATAACGGAGAAGGTTCGACATGACCTCTTACCACATGGATTTCCTTAGCCGATAGGCCATTCAATCATCATTTGGAAAGACTCTCAGCTACCACAGGCTTTGGGGAGACCTACAACACTCGGTGAGAAGTCCTAGCGAAGGTGTGATGTCTAGAAGACAATAGTGACCCTTGGTGTAACTAGGGGACTTCCCTGGGATGTCCCACCGATATCAAATGTCTTACCAACTTCACATAGTTTCCCTTCGATAGGAGTGTAAGGCTTCGGTGAAGGGTCACAGTGAAAAGGTTATGTCTTACCCACCGTGCACCAAAGGGTCTTATCAGCATATGGAGATAGCTTCGCTAGAATGTCATACCAAAGTGGAGATGTCTCCCCAAAATGAAGCAGAGCTCAGCAAAGGGCGAAAAGATTCAGAATGAGTCTCATCGAACATAGAGGTCTTCAGAAAAGATAAATGAAGTCACCCAGATGTCTTAGCGAAGACTTAGGTCTCACCAAAAGGAGGGATGGACCCTCACAAAGACAAGAGTAGTTCGGCAGGACTCTTGCCGAAAACATGACGATGGCTCTTTGGGTAGACAAAAGGGGTCTACAAGAGGTCTTGGTGATGATAATGGGTCTTGGCAACAAACATAGGTTTCAGCAAGGATACTGAATTTGGCATATGTCTTGCCGAAAGATAAAGGAACCACCGAGGATAGATGAAGGGCCTTGCCAAGGCTTAAGGCTTTCGCAGTGATGTTTCAGTGACATAAGGGGTCACATTAACAGTTGGGTGTCTCACTAGAGGTCTTGCCAAAGTGAAACAAACCATGTGCTCACAAAATTTGAATTGCCTTTCTTCACAACCTCTTCCCGACAGAAGGATGTCTGGTCGACGGAAGAAATGGAGCCCGGCGGGATGGCTTCTAGAGACGTCGACGAAGGTCTCCCCGACATGAATCTTATCGATGTAGAGACTGACTATCTGAGTGATGTCTTATCGATATCACATGGTCTCAGTGATAGTGGGGGATCTCCACATGACTCTTTAACCCACTGATCTCTTGGCGATAAATGGTGTCTCACTGAGATGCAATTCAACTAAGGAATTTGATTGCCCAGGAGTCTGCGCGTAGTTCACTTAGCCAATTAGAGAGGTCTGAGGGTCAACCGTGGCAGTCTAAGGAATGTCAAAGGGATGAAGGGAAATGTGTATCTATTGTAGGCTTAGAGAATTCAAGGTGCAGCTGAGGTAGCTCAATTGAACACGACGACATGATTGGAATGAATGCGGTAGCGAAAGATATCTGAAGAAGGCTTCCTTGGAGATGACTCTGCACTGTCATGGACACACAGGGGCTTCAGCATTAATTTTGATCAAAAGATCTGAGATAGATCTTTTTTTGAATGGGGATATTTTTGTAAGTCCTAATGGGCCGATACCAGTCTGTATATAAGGCATTTTCTTCCTTTTTGTAAATAGTTCTGATTGCACACTTGGAGGAGTTAGTGATTTTTAATCAATTTTTTTCTCAATCAATGTATGTTTTTCTGTAACTCAATTGGAATCCTGAATACCACATAGAATTTACCTTGGAAGTTCATGTTCATGTTTGTATTGATCCTCATTTTCTGTATCTTTCTTTTGCACATGCAAGTCTATAACTGTGTTTTCACATTTCTGCATTTGTATCTTAAGGTTGTAAAATTGATCTTTCCTTCCCAAGGTGTATGTGTAGGCCATACCTGTTAGGAATAAAGCATTAAATTTGAAAGAAGTTTTTCTGGGTATGTAAATCAATTTAATTAGGCTTTCAAGTGTGTGTTCTTACTATGTTCATTTCATGGTTTCTCATTAATACGGTGTATCACCATAGGTTTAGTTTCATTTTTGTGTATCTCTTCCCTCTTTCCTCTCAAAGAAGTAGTAGTTTAGGTGATACCCAAAGGATTCTAGCCTTCTCTAGAGGTTCATTTCAACTATAGGTGACCCACAACCTTGAGATGATCCCATGTTGCTCTAGAATGCTCAGTTTTATAAACTTTGCACAGGGTGCAATTCTAGGTGACAACAGTTTCTGGCACGCTCGGTGGGACAAGAATTTGTTTTAACTACTGGTTTGGTATGCAGCCAGTGAATTATTAGGCTTTATAGAAGTCCTTTGGCATACTTGGTGACTCCACAAAGAGGAAGAACTCCAGAAATCAATTCCTTCTACAGTTTATGAGAAAATTTCAGACAAGAGGCAGCTCAGGTCCCTTCGAATATTTGTAGCTGTCACCATCAAGAAGAAAAGGTAGAGCAACAGAAAAGAGGGGAACAACAGTTATTTATTGCAGAAGGACTCAATCCACCCCTCCATCTGTGAGATCACACATTGTTATCTCATCCTTAGCTTCATCCAGAATACCGGTACAACAACATGAGATACCTTCAATGGCTGCTCCAAGGAATCAACCCTTTGTTGCTTTCAACGGAGGGAGTCCTTTGAACTTGGTGCAACATAATGATATTCCAATGGAAGCCTTGAAGAGTTTGCCAATTTTCATGGGAGAAGATCAAACTACTCCCATTGAACATTTGAGAGATGTGGCTTCGTTATGTGGAGTCCACGACATAACCAAAGAGGATGTTGCAGTGAGATTGCTAGCTGCTTCATTAAAAGGAAGAGTTGTGCAGTGGTACAAGAGCCTACCAGTCAGTTGAATTGCAACATGGGATGATTTTGGAGAAAAATTGCATAAGCAATTCCAAGACAGGTTTGATAACTTGTCTCTATTGGAGCAACTGACTACAATTAAGAGGGCTACGCAAGAGAAAATGAATGACTTCAACTTCAGATTTCGAAGAACTTGGGATAGAATCCTTGCAACGGTGAGACCACCACTAGAGTATGCATTCCTATACTTTTTGAGAGCTCTAAACAGTGATATAGCTGTCATGATACAGTCAATGGGAGGAGTGTCTCTACCGGATGCATTTGAAATAGCTATTAGAGCTGAAAACAACTTAATACAAGCTGACAAGCCTGCTCCCAGGCCACCAATGCCAATATTTCTAGAAATTCATGCAAGCATCCCTTTGCAAATACCTCCTTTCACACCTCTACCAGCTGTACCAACGCTACCAGCTGTTGTTTCAACCATTGACAAGCAGGAAAGTGTTGCCTCAAGCTCATCAAATGAATTACAAGAGATCAAAAGTCTTTTATAGACTTTTGGTAACAAGTTGGTGAACTTGGAAAAGCAACAGACCTATTCTAGGCCTTATCAATAGCAAAATCAGGCCTCAAGTTAGCCTTTTCAAGGTCAACAACAGCAATTCCAAGGGAATAGACAGCAGTATCAGGGCAATTATCAGGGCCCAAGATAGAGTGTGAACACAAGGCCTTTTCAGGCCTATGCTCTAGCACCTGTTAGTTCAGTCAGGGAATTGGTTCCCACTCAAAACAACTTAGCAGCTGAGTATGAGTGGTGCTACCTGTGTAACTAGCTCATAATCAAGCCACTTGTTCAAATGGACTCATCAATCAAGCATTGATGGTACAAAATGCTTCAAGTTCACGACTGCATATACTAATGATGCATCTTCACAACATCAGGACCAATTCAACAATGATATAACCCTGCTTAATTGGCAAGGTCAATAATTCTGTGGGTTGAATGAGGATAGCTCTCCAGTTGCAGCTAACACTAGGGAAAAGAAGAGATCATTTGAGCTTGACCAAGTAGCTGATAAAGGAAGGGCAGCAGTTGTAGAACCATCTACCTCTCGAGTGACTAGTGGTTGGCAAAGAGATCAACAACTCCCAGACAAGGAGTAGCCACACTTGCAAACTGGTCATACTGGCATAAAGGTACACAATAAAAATCTAATTGTACCTTTTAACATTCTTGATAGTATGAAAAGGACAAATGTAACTATGTCTATGTGGGATTCCTTAGTCATCCCCGGTCAAAAGGATACGTTACAATCAGCCCTATCAAGTTTGAAAATGTCTGATGAAGCCAAGCCCCCAATAGGTCAGGTTAGAGCCATGTTAACAAATGATTCTCATGAAAATGATCAATAGCCTTGCATAGAGAATGAAAAAGGAATTAAACCACCTCCTTTCTATGTGTCAGTAATTATCGGTGATAAATTAGTCCATAACTGTATGGTAGATAGTGGAGCTAGCAACTCCGTCATGCCAAAACAAATTGCTGAAAAACTTGGACTAAAATACCAGCCTTTAGAGAAGGGAGTGATTCAATTGGATGGTACTTCAGTTAATACCTTGGGGATCATCAAGGATTTAAATCTAACCCTCCATGCTTATCCAAATTTTCAATCCCTCAAGACATATGTGTCATAGACCTTCCACCTTTCTTTTCCTTGTGTTTATCTAGAGATTTTACAGCCAAGATAGATGGTTATGTATCAGCTGATTGGTCACATATGTTATTTAGAACAAGGTATGGGACCAAGGTTACCATTAAATCTAAGAGAGTGGCTAAAGATCACATTGAGCCATACAACCCAAGTCCCCTTAATGTTGTTCCTACTGTTGCAAACACAAATTGTGTCATTCTTACTGACAATGAACTAGCTGCTGCTCAAGAACTCCAATCAGAAGCTATTCCTGACGTGCTGCTGTATGAATGGGTAGTTGAGAATGTATCAGACAGTCCTGAGGACCTCATCCAAGATGATGGCATGGGCAACTATATCATTCTTGAGCCTGGTACAGAGATTCCAAACTTGGAGAAAGATGTAGATTAGTTATTGCAACCACTTAATGGACTTTGGGAGATGTTCTTTGATGGTTCTAGAAGTAAAAATGGGGCAGGAGGAGGTGCGATGTTAATTTCTCCACAAGGTGATAGGTACTACTCTGCATTCCATTTTTCTTTTGCATGATCCAATAATACTGCTGAATATGAGGGCCTTGTTCAAGGTCTAGAGTGGGCAAGAAAGAGAGGAATAACCAACTTGAAAGTCCATGTGGACAGCGAATTAATTGTTAATCAAGTAAGGGGCCTGAATGTTGCTAAAAATGACACATTAAAGTCTTATAGAAACAGAGTGTGGAACATGCTCGAATATTTTCATGCCTTTAATTTAGTGTCCATCCCAAGAAATCACAACAAACATGCTGACAGGCTTGCAGCCATTGGGGCGTAGTTTGACATTCCAAATGACATTAGAAAAGAGAAGGTGCAGCAGTATGTCAAGGTTGTGGTCAGACCATCAATTCCTGACAACGACATTCACTGGCAAGTCTTTGACAGTGATGAGCAGATCCTTTCCTTCTTGCTTGAGGAAGCTCAGTTCTCCATGGTGAATCAAGCAAAACTCAAGCAACAGTATGATGATCAGGTCATACAGCTGAAGACAAACAAATTTTCCAAAGGCTTGGTTACCTTAGAGTCAATTTTTAGTACTGATGATCATCTCAAAAAGGGTAGAGCTGGCTTGCAAATCAAAGAACACTACGAAGAGCTGGAGATCTTCAAAGGTAAACTTCTTAGGATAGGCAAACTTTGTTCACCTGAAGATAGACAAGCTTTTGTTGCTTTGTGCCAAGAGTTTCATGATGTCTTTGCTTGGGAGTATTTAGATTTGAAAGGGTTTGATCCCCATATTGCTCAGCATACAATTGAATTAGAACCTAATGCCAAGCTAGTAAGGTAGAAACAAAGGCCTTTGAATCCCAAGCTCGAGCCCTTAATGATTAAAGAGCTGACCAAATTAGTTGAGGCGGGTATTTTCTTTCCTATTAAGCATACTTCATGGGTCTCTAACCTTGTACCGATTAGAAAGAAAAGTGGTGAGATAAGGCTCTGTGTAGACTTCAGGGATCTTAACTGATCCTCTCTAAAAGACCACTACCCACTGCCCTCCATGGAACAAATCTTGCAAGAGGTTGCTGGTTCTGAAAGGTTTTCCCTACTAGATGGTTTTTCAGGATATAACCAGGTGCTGTTAAAGAGGAAGATCAGTTTAAGACTACTTTTATGACTAAATGGGGCACCATGGCATACAAAAGGATTCCTTTTGGTTTGTCTAATGATGGTGCCATGTTTCAGAGGGCTATGTACATGGCGTTTCAAGGTGATCAACAAGATTATACTGATTTACCTAGATGACATAACAGTGTATTCTGAGAATGCTAATGAACATCTGTTACATCTGTTACATCTTAGGCAAGTGTTTGAAAAATGCAGAGAGTTCAGTATCTCTCTCAATCCAAAGAAGAGTATCTTTGTTGTTCATGAGGGGAAACTGTTAGGACACATAGTGTCAAAGCAGGGAATCACTATTGAACCTGAAAGAGTTAGAGCCATACATGAGTTGCCGCTGCCTAATCATAAGAAGGGCCTACAGAGCTTTTTGGGACAAATCAACTTTCTAAGAAGGTTCATTCTAGATGTGGCAAACCTGCTACAACCTCTAACAACCATGTTAAAGAAAAATGCAGTCTTTAGTTGGACAAAGGAGGCAAAGCACAATTTTGGAGAAATCAAGAAGGCATTAGCATCTACTCTGACATTGGTAAACCCAAACTTCTCTAAAGACTTCTTTTTATATGCTTTTGGTAGTAGTGGTGCAATCTCTGCTATGTTGGTTTAGAAGAATAGTGACAATTTGGAGCAACCCATAGCCTTCTTTAGCCAAATACTTGTTGATTACGAAGAAAGGTATACATTTTTTGAAAAGAACGTTCTCTCTATGATTAGAAGTCTGAAGAAATTTAAACCTTTGCTTTCAAACAATAAGGTTCATATTTTGGTTGCACACTCAAGTGTGAAGGAATTTCTATTGAATAAGGATCTGAATGAAAAAATAGCAGGGTGGATCACTAGGGTCATGGAGTACGATGTAGATATTAGCATCACCAAACTAATTAGAGGTAAAGGTCTTTGTGAATAGCTCACTTTTGGGTCGAGCAGTGAAAGTGAATTAGAAAAGGATGCTGTGCTTGCCAACACAAATGAGCCTCAAAATGCTCAAGTTGATGTGCCCATGGGGATAACTAATTGGGTTCAAGATATGACTCAATTTCTAGAAACTGGTCAATGCCAATTAGGTCTAAACAAAGCCAAAAGAAGATACTTTAGACTATAGTCCATACCATATGTGCTGATGGGCGATGTTCTTTTTAAAAAGGATCAGAATGGTGTCTTGTTAAGATGCGTTAACAGTGACCAAATTGAAAAGGTGCTTCATGAGTTTCATGAAAGAGCTACAAGAGGTCACTTTGCTCCTAGAACTACTGCCTGGAAGGTCATGATAGCTGGTTACTACTGGCCCAACTTGTTCAAGGACGTGTATGCCTAGTCAATAAAGTGCATCAAATGTGCTCTATTTTTCAGGAAAGGAAAGACTGCCTGCTATGCCTCTCCATCTAATTCAAGTGGAGTAGCCCTTCATGAGATGAGGCATTGATTTCATCGTTCCAATAAACCCATCTTCTAGTGCTGGTCACAAATGGGTACTTACAGCCACTGACTATTTTACAAGGTGGATAGAAGCAATTGCATTGAGGGAAGCAAAAGAATCCTCAGCGTTGAACTTCTATGAAGATATAGTCACTAGGTTTGGAGTGCCCAACTCCATCATATCTGATAATGCCCTTGCATTCACGGGTCTAAGGGTAGCCAACTGGGCCATCAGGCATGGCATTCATTTGAGCACATCTTCAAATTATTACCCTCAAGGTAATGGCCTAGTTGAGAGCATGAATAAGAACCTCATCAAAATTATTAAAAGAACCATAGAGGATAATCAAAGGACCTAACATGTCAGTTTAAAGAATGCACTTTGGGCAGACAGAGTGACCCCTAAGAGGTCTGTTGGTAACTCGCCATATATGTTGGTCTATGGCAAAGAAGCAAGATTGCCACTATCAGTGGAGCTTCCAGCTCTTGATATTGTTCGCCAGTTAGATATGTTTGAGGAGCAGGACCCCATGTCTGTAAGGTATGTAGAGCTTATGGAGCTCGAAGAATCAAGGGACAGGGCAATGAAAACTTTGGAGGATCATCAGCTCCAGACAAAGAGGACTTTTGATAAGAAGGCTACAAGAAAGTTTTTTAAGGAGGGAGACCTAGTGCTCAAATGGGATGTTCTAAAAAGCAGACTAGGCCATCACACCAAGTTTGACAACATGTGGATGGGCCCATTCCTAGTCAGGGACTGTAAGGAGCATAATGCTTATCAACTAGCTACGATAAAAGGGGATGTGCTTCCTATCCTAGTTAATGGGATACACCTTAAAACCTACTTTCAAGTCTGATAAGTGCCTTTCTTGTACATATCTAGTTAAGTATTATGTTTTCAATAAGTGCTTTGGTACCATGGATCGTTTGTTTTCTATTTTTTTTCTCCCTTCCCTAAGTGCTTTTAGCGCAATGGTTGTTTTCGTTTCAATTCTCCTTGTATCATTTTGAAAACTTGGTCTCATACGAATTGTAGCCATGTGTCGATTAAAGTTTTTATTTGTCCTCTAAGCTTTCTAATGACCCCATACCTAATGGAAAAATTGTAGCTACTGGTTCTCATGTTTAGCAGGAAAACATCCCGCAAAGGTCGCTAGAATTGTTGCCTCTATTTCACCTACAATTAAATGAGGCAAGATAATCAAATGTTAGATCTTCAGAGGCCAGTGGGACATTCACACAAGGGTAAAGACTCTACATCTGTTGCCAAGTCATGGGGAACTCAGTGGGAGAAGACACCCTAGAAAGATTCGGCATGAAAATGATCCAAGGAGAAAGTCGGCAAGACTCTCCTACTATCTGGCTGACTGACTGTTTGATTTATTCCATCCTGAGTAGGTCACTGAAACCTAGTCTCTGTCATGCCGAATGAGCTTGCAGAGCCCATCACTATAACGGAGAAGGTTTGAAATGACCTCTTACCGCATCGATTTCCTTGGCCGATAGGCCATTCAATCATCATTCGGCGAGACTCTCAGTGACCATGAGCTTCGGGGAGACCTACAGTGCTCGGTGAGAAGTCCCAATGAAGGTGTGATGTCTCGCTGCCAACAATGATCCTCGGTGTAACTACGGGACTTCGCCAGGATGTCCCAGCGATATCAAATGTCTTACCGACTTCACACAGTTTCCCTTCGGCAAGAGTGTAAGGCTTCGGTGAAAGGTCATAGCGAAAAGGTTATGTCTTCCCCATTGTGCACCAAAGGGTCTTATCGGCATAAGGAGATAGCTTCGCTAGAATGTCATACCAAAGTGGAGATGTCTCCCCAAAACAAAGTAGAGCTCGACAAAGGGAAAAAATATTCGGCATGAGTCTCACCGAACATAGAGGTCTTTGAAAAAGATAAATGAAGTCACCCAGAGGTCTTTTCGAAGACTTAGGTCTCGCCGAAAGGAGGGATGGATCCTCACAAAGACAAGAGTAGTTTGGCAGGACTCTTGCCGAAAACATGACGATGGCTCTTCAGGCAAACAAAAGGGGTCTACAAGAGGTCTTGGCGATGATAACGGGTCTTGGCAATAAGCACAGGTTTCAGCAAGGATATTGAATTTGGCTTATGTCTTTCCGAAAGATAAAGGAACCATCGAGGATAGATGAAGGGCCTCGCCAAGGCTTGAGGCTTTCGCAGTGATGTTTCAGCGACACAAGGGGTCATGTTAACAGCTAGGTGTCTTGCCAAAGGTCTTGCTGAAGTAAAACAAACTGTGTGCTCACCAAAGTTGAAGTGCCTTTGGCACAACCTCTTCCCGACAGAAGGATGTCTAGCCAACGAAATAAATGGAGCCCGGTGGGATGGCTTCTAGAAATGTTGGCAAAGGTCTCCCTAACATGAATCTTATCGATGTAGAGATTGATTGTCTGAGTGATGTCTTACTGATATCACGTGGTCTCAGCGATAGTGAGGGATCTCCACGTGACTCTTTAACCAACTGATCTCTTGGCGATAAATGGTGTTTCACCGAGATGCAATTCAACTAAGGAATTTGACCGCCTGGGAGTCTGTGTGTAGTTCACTCAGCCAATCAAAGAGGTCTGAGGGTCAACCATGGTAGTCTAAGGAACGTCAAAGGGATGAAGGGCAACATGTATCTGTTGTAGGCTTAGAGCATTCAAGGTGCAGCCGAGGTAGCTCAATCGAACATGACGATAGGATCAGAATGAATGCGGTAGCTGAAGATATCTGAAGAAGGCTTCCTTGGAGATGACTCTTCACCGTCTTGGACATGCAGGGGCTTCAACATTAATTTTGATCAAAAGATCTAAGATAGATATTTTTCTGAACAGGGATATTTTTGTAAGCCCTAATGGGCCGATACCAGTATATATATAAGGCATTTTTTGCCTTTTTGTAAATAGTTCTAATTGCACACTTAGAGGAGTTAGTGATTTTTAATCAATCCTTTCTCAATCAATGTATGTTTTTCTATAACTCAACTAGAATCCTGAATACCACACATAATTTATCTTGGAAGTTCATGTTCATGTTTGTGTTGATCCTCATTTTCTGTATCTTTCTTTTTCACATGGAAGTCTATAACTATGTTTTCACATTTCTGCATTTGTATCTTAAGGTTGTAAAATTGATCTTTCCTTCCCAAGGTGTATGTGTAGGCTAGACCTATTAGGACTAAAGCATTAAATCTGAAAGAAGTTTTTCTGGGTATGTAAATTAATTGAATTAGGCTTTCAAGTGTGTGTTCTTACTCTGTTCATTTCATGGTTTCTCATTAATACGGTGTATCACCATAGGTTTAGTTTCATTTTTATGTATCTCTTCCCTCTTTCCTCTCAAAGAAGCAGTAGTTTAGGTGATACCCAAAGGAAGCCGGCCTTCTCTGGAGGTTCATTTCAACTATAGGTGACCCACAACCTTGAGATGATCCCATGTTGCCCTAGAATGCTCATTTTTTGTAAACTTTGCACAGGGTGCAATTCTAGGTGACAACAGAGACCTTAATTTAATATGTGGAATTGAGTAGGATTTTTCCCCAAATTTGCACATGATTAACGGTGTTCTGGTTGAATGAAATTCAAAAATATTATGAGTTTGTGTTTCCTTTTCAAAGATTGCACTCCATTAATCATAAATGTGTGAATGCTATTTCTATTAATGGTTGTTATAAAAGATTTTGTTCAAACCTACAAACGTGATTGATTGAATGCTTGATGTTGTTGTCCAATTAAGATAGATTTGTATTATTCCTGATTACCCTACTTATTTTGCACTTTATTTTATAAATGATTCATACCTTATGTTGAAAGAGCAATAAACTAAATTCTCAATCAGCTATTTTTTGAAATACAATTTGTTGTGTTGAGTTCTTGAAATGATCTTTTACAATTATATATAATTTTTCAGTTATCTAAACTCTAGATCCCCTCATGAAACTACATTGACCTTACAACTATGTTATCCACATAGTCAAGACCTGGTAGAAAGAAACATTGGAGTAGTTCTCACTACTTTCCAAGAGAGGCAATAAACCCTTATTTCCTAGCACATTGTGTGTGACCAAAATCACCCTCAACAATAAGATTATCGTTAATGAAAATTTATCTTATATATAATAGTAAAAATTATCAATTAACAAGATCAACTACTATCTACCACAATTGTTATAAGGAAAGAAGAATACTATAACAAAGTTACCAAATATGTTTACAACTTGAAGGAAATGATTATTTATTTAAGCACATATTGACACTACAATCAATTATAAGTATGTTATTATGTTGAGAGGCAATCTTCGATGGTAAAAAATAAGGAGTGGCCACGTCAACAAAAAAATTGCCTTAATTTTCATAACCATTTACACATCAAAATATTAATATTTAACAATAAACATGTATTAATGTTATCATTTAATTATAAAATAGCTCTCGAGTAAAATACAAATTAAATAAATCAAAGTAAAAATAAAATAAAATAATAATTTTTTCATAAAAAAAAAGTTATATAATAAAATAAAATATTTTTGACTAGAACTTAAATACTATATATATAAACAACAAAATAATATAACTCTTACCTACATAAAATAATTTATAAGTAAAATATTTTATATGAGCTATTCATTATTTATAAATGTTTTTAAATTAAAACATTAGATCACTTTATACCATAAATTTTCTTTAAAAATATATATTTTAAATTATTAACCAAAATACTTTTAATAATATATATACATAAATTTATATTTATATCAAATCAAATTAAAATAAATTTAATAAAAAATATTTTAATAAAAATTATCTAATCAAAATTTTCCTTTATCGAATATTCCTTTTTGAGAGCCAAAAATATATGGAGTGGTCCTCTTTACTACTGTAAGTGTGGAAAAAGTAAACTAAATACAATTAAATGCACCTTTTAATTAAACATTGTATCAAGGTTAAACATGAATTAAACTAATTTAAAATAGAGAAAAGCTTGAAAGCATCTCATTGTCTCCTATTTCCAAAGATTTATGAGTCACGGAAAGGCTCTCAAATTTGATAAAGTAATGTGACTATTAAAATGCCTATTCAGAGAATGGAATGATGCTAAATGCTATGATGTGATGATTGCTAATGATTCCTGGATGATATGAAGCTATTGTAAACTATCCTGACATGAAACCTACTAAATGGAAGCTACAGTAAAAACTAATGATGCTACCGTGATTCTAAATCTATTGATGCTATGATGCTATGCTAATATGCTAAATGATAATTGATGCTAATGACAATGCTAATGCTTAAGATGCTTGAGTACTAAATCCCACAGAGTAAGTTTGCATAAAAGATGATAGTTCTCAGAGGTTTTCTCATGCTTCAGAAGGTTGTATATATATATTTTCGACAACAATTTTGCACAAGGGTAACATAGTAGAGGCTGAGATTCAATCTAGAGATTTGAATGGTAAGAGATGAGAAGATGGAGTTGTTCATGAGGATTGTTCCTCCCCATGAAAACACTAGGCAAGATGAGAGGAAAGATTTGAGGAAGAAGATTGAGAGGATTGCCTGCAGGTTTGTCCCCGAGGCTTTTCCCATGAATGCCAGTTAAATTAATTAGATTTGAAAAATCTAATTTTATTGGTGAGTGAATAGATGGATTTGATTTATGTTTTTATTTAAATATTTTTGATTTATTTAAATTAGTGAAAGGGAAGATAAATAATTTAATTAAATAAACTATAGAAGTTTGTTTATTAAATTAAATAGAAGAAGTATGATAATTAAACAATAAAGTATAAAGCTTTATTTATTTAATTAAGATTGAATATGATGTAATAATTAAATAATTCCAACTATAAAGTTGTTTATTTAATTAAAATTGAAGAAATAGGAGAATTTAGAATGTGAACTATTTAAATAAGTATTTAATTTATTTAATAGTAGATGAATTTGAATAAGATGAAAATAATTGAATCAAGATTGAAGAATTATGATGAACTATTTAAATAAATATTTCCTATTTATTTAATAGTAGAATATTTTAAGGATTAATTAATTAAATAAGTCGTATTTAATTAATCAGATTTCTCCAAACCATTTTTAAGTGTATACATTTTTTCCCTCTTTGAAGTGATGTGTTTATGCATTGCTTCAAAGAAAATTTTGTGCTGCTGCTGCTAGTATCCATGAAAAAAATTTAGTATGCCCCAGACATGATTTTCAGGTGATTGATGGATATATATGCCTCCTCGGGAGATAAATTAGTGAATTTTTTATTTTTTTGAATTTTTCAAATTTTTATGATTTTCTGATAATTTGATCTAGATTCGATGAAGATTTGATAATGAAATAATTTATCTCCCAATAATTGATGAAGAAAGTGGCCCTGGATGAATTTCAATTAATCTCCCCTTTTAAAAATTAAATCAATCCCATAAAAATCCCTTTTTAAATAACCTATAAAAGGTTAAAAAGGTCTTTTTCAACTTCATTTGTACATTGTGACTTTTGAAAATTTGGTGAGAGAGATTCTTGTGCCACCTAGAGCGAGATTCGGATTCCATATCACACCCACTGTTTTGAGTGTGTTCGACGACATTAGCGGCCGACCGTGTTTGGACCTTCGGTATGTCTATTTTTTCCTTGGTTTTCGTGCATTTTTCCTTATTTTTGGTGTTTTCGGATTTTTGATTTTTAACCTTCTTTTAGCACTTTGGAAGTCCGTTGTAGTGCTTTTTAGATCTGTTGTAGCGCTTTAAAATTCTGTTGTAGTGGTTTTATAATTTTAGTGCTTAGGAGGTCTGCTTTAGCACGTTAATAGGTTAGATTAGCGCTTTGCAAAGTTTAGCGCTTAGGATAGCCATTGTAGCGCTTTTGTAAGACACATTAGCACTTTTAGAACTTTAGCACTTCGGTTATATTTTGTAGCGCTTAGGCTTCCTATTTTAGCATGTTCAAAGTTTTAGTGCTTTTACCCAAAATGTTAGCACTTTGACCAAATAGAATGGCACTTTTGATAAAATGGCGCTTTGTCTGTTTGTAATAGTGATTTTTTATGATGAAACGGAACATGTCATTTTTTGAGCACTTTGAATGCCTTTTTTAGCACATTTAAATCAAAGTGTTGTGATTTTTGTCAATTTGTTCTTTATTTTGTCAATTTCTGATCGTATCAGTTGTTGGTTTGATATGAATGATTTGTCTAATCAAATACATGATTTTTTGACCTCATGATAGGTGAGGTCTGATGTTTGTTTTGATGATAACTATCCTCATGATAGGTGAGGAATAATTATGATTGACATACCTCATGATAAAAGAGGTTGATTTGATGCATTGATGATTGACCACATGATAGGCAAGGTTGATTTGATGCATTAATGATTGACCTCATGATAGGCAAGGTTCAATGATGTTTTCTCATGAGATTTGATCAAAATTCTCACCAAGAGCTGATTTGATTTGATATGATATGTTGATGTTATTTGATGATTGACATGAATTTATTGAATTTGATCTTGTTATGATAATAGGAGCAATTGGGGAACCTCTAGGTTCAAGAGAGTTTCCCTTGGACATTTGATCTTATACCACAGTTGGCACAACCTAAGACAACTAGTATCACACGTTGTGGATTGTATCATCTTCTATATATGCCCCAAATTAGGGTTAATCAGGGTTTGTTGACAACACTAGCCGAGAGGTGGCATAGTGAGCACAACACCTTTCATCTTCCTAATGGTGAGATGACAGTCACCCTAGAGGATGTCTGGCGGATTTTGTAGCTTCCGATTGTTGGAGATGTTGTCACATATGATTCTATAGAGCAAGGTGGGACTGATGCCCTTTGTAGAGTGTTTCAAGATGATCATATTACTGGAGAGTGGATTCCATGGTGTGAGATGGTTGATTCATATGCCACTTTGCCTATAGTACTTGCTGGTTTCATCAGAGGATTCCTTAGTCCTAATCATAGGTCTAAGGGATTCTTGGTTGGTTGGGGTTGAGTTTTAGAGAGTATGGTTGTTCATGGCACCAGATTTACTTGGGTCATGTGTATGCTTGCCCATTTATATCATGATTTACATTCAATTGTATATCTTAGTGGTCAGAGTTTATCAATCGGCATTACTTTGCTTTAGGTATGGGCGTGGGAGCACATAGCTGTCACACGTCCAGTTCTAGTTAGATAGAGGCCACCCATGAGACCTTATGTGTTTAGATATGTCGGTCAGCTTACTCAGTCCAAATTGGGTAAGTTAGAGTATTGGAGGAGAGTTATTGATGACATAGAGTCTGTGACATGGTGTCCCTACCTAGATTGTGATCATTGGGACGATGATGATATTCAACTACCATTTCTTTGTTAGTCGATGATCCTGATTGGTTGTGCTCATTGGGTATTGGAGAGATTCTTGATCAAACGGGTGTACAAATAATATGGGATGGTACAGAGTATGCCCCAAGGTGTTCCTCATTATGCTTGTCATCAGTCAGATACTATAGATTGGGGACCTTATTTTTCATATGCTACTTCCATTCAGGAGTATTAGGCTTTATAGCCATTTGAGTGGGACATTCGTCCATACATTTTTGAGCCTCCAGTTACAACAGACTATGTTTAGTTTTTTGCTTTGCATCTGTTTCCATGCCTTACCATTCTAGATGAGTCTGCCCCATTACTTGCAGAGGAGGACATTCCCATTATGCATGGTCAGAGACAACTTAGGAGAGAGGATGTTGGAGAGGTTGAGGCAAAGGATGTTGGTGTGGTTGGTGAGGTAGATGTTGATTTTGAGGAGGATGTTGGTGTGGAGGAGGATGTTGGTGTTGAGAGCAGCAGAGATGAGAGCAACGAGATGATAGTAGTGGGGATGATAGATTTGATAGTGGAGAGGCTGTAGGTGGGTCGAGCCTTGTTTCAAATTTTCTTGAAGAGACTATGCCTTGTAAGAGGTAGGCTGTGGGAGGTGTTTCAAAGAGGCTACGGATAGCAGATCTTTAGGTTTAGTTAGAGACTACTCAAGAGTAGCTTATTCAGGCATGGGGTTTCCTAGAGAAAACCCAGCCTTAGATGTAGGCACGAGCTGAGTTGCATGCAGAGACTCTAGCATTAGTGCAGGCTCAGTTAGTCACAGCTCAGTCACAGATTGCAGCATTGATAGCCAAGAGGGATGCGGCTAGATAGACTATAGGGGTAGCCCAGGCTCAAATTACTTCTTTGACAGTTGAGAGGGATGCAGCTAGGTTTGAAGTATAGGGCACTCAAGTTTCTACCGATAGATTACAGAGACTAGCAGATGGTACCTCCTTGGCAGATTATATGTGAGAGGTTGCTCGTATTGGTGAGGAGATTGAGTTTTATAGAGCGAGATATTATGACACAATTTCTTCTGAGCAGAGAGTCAGCTATGCGAGGTCTCATTCTTCCAAGTCAGGTTCTAGGACTGTCAGTGTGGGTGTTACACAACCTCTACATAGAGATCCTAGGGATCCCGGTTCCTCTGATCGTAATCCTGCGATGCCTACATCGTCTAAAGCCAACAACACATGATTGTTGTCTGTGTTACATTCGAGATGTGATGTACACTTTGATTATTTTGATATACAACCATTTTTGATGTTATATCTCTCTTCATTTTAGACATCATTGTATACTTTACATTATGATTTTGATATATATGAGATGCAGTGGATTCTTTGGTCTATTATGTGTTCTATATGATCCTCTAATGGATGCATTTTCTATGTTTTATATGCTATGTGATGGTTTTATTGTTATGATGGTATGCTTTGATATGATGTTGTTCTATCTATGATGTGCATAATGGTAATGTATGGATGCATGTTATATGGATACATGATGTATATGGATTCATGATTATGGATATGATGTGTTTAAATGATATACTATATGTGATGTAAATGCAAATATATGATGTAATAAAATGGATGAAAATGTTGAATGATACACGACACAATAAATTGATGGAATTTATGATAAAATGGATGGATTGTATATGGATATGTGATATAATAAATGGATGAATTTAATGAGTTATGATGATTATGTACGTTTGTGAAAATGGAATGATAGAGATATATATTTGTTGAGATTTTTGTTATGATATGATGAGAATGCAAATATGATTTGATTGAAATGTATGAATGATGAAATGATGATGCAAATTCTTTTAATGTATGTAAATGAATATGATGATGCAACTATATGATCATGAGGATTTTTTTTTTATTGTCAAGTATACTCAGTCTATTATGATAAAAGATAATTGTTTAATGAATTATTCACCAATTTTGTAACAAATACTCTGCAGATGTAACACTATTATGGATACAATCTACTTTTACCATGCAAATCTACATGTAAACATAGGAATTTCAACAATACTTTTGTGCTTTGTATCATCATCAATCTTTTAAAATGTTGAAAGTGAGTACAAGCATCAAAGGTATAATGTAAACTAATGATGACCTAAGTACTACTTTCATAATTTTTGATATTGCAAGTGAACACAAGCATCAAGGTATAATTAAACCAAGATGACCTGAGCATTTCTTGTGTAAACAAGCAAGAATTAACCACTTTCCTATGTGAATTGGAATGTCATCCATGATACTTTGTAGAGCATTTCCCGCGATGATTCACACAGTAATTATGATTAATTCACAAACAATAGACAAAGAAAATACCATTTCTTCTTCCTAGCTTCTGTAGTTCAATACATCATTGAGTTGCTCCAAAGAAATGATAACAATGATCAAAGTACAACATATCCAAATTTTGCTTAAATTATTTCAATCATTATTCATATTAGATCATCCATCTTGATTTTGTGATGTTTTTGTGTTTTTGAGTTTTGGATCAAACTAACCTAAAGACCTATCCTAGGGGCCTCAGGGGCTGATCAAAGATTAGACTTGCCTACTTATACACATAGAGACCATGTAGTTCGACTGACACAGACTCATATTTTTGGTTTTTTGAGACCGAATTTTGACTTGTTTTTGGTTTTCTATTGTGATATGGATGTTTGATGTGTTTCCGATGGTGATTGATATTCCATGTTGGTTTGTGCTTTGATTGTTGGGTTTTTCTAGCTATTGTTTGTCCATTTGATTAAGCTCAAGTTCATGTTTCCCCCAATGATTTTCAGATGTTACCCCCAAGATAGGGTGAGACATGATCCTGTGATATGATAGGATAATGGATGTAAAATGATGGTGGAAGTAACGACCATGACATGTATCCAAATAGATGGGAGATCTGATGCGAATCACAAATAATACCTGTTACCAAGTTTTCACCATTTTTTTTATTGCACTTTTTCATTCTTTTTGATTTTTTTTTTGTATTTTCTATCACCAGGACGCTTTTTTGTCAAGTTTTCATCAAGGTAACCATTTTTTGAAACTTAATTCATGCACTAAGTGATTTAGGTATAGAACTTTCTGAGATGGATACTGTTGATAGGTTCATCTAACAATTGATATGCTCCTGATCCATACACTGATGTGATTACAAAGGGACCTAGACAATTAGGTTCAAACTTCCCTTAATTTTCTCTATCCTATTGATTCCTAGGGTTTTCCTTTAGAACCAAATCTCCCACTTGAAAGATTCTAGGTTTTACCCTGTGATTGTAACTCCTTGACATTCGTTGCTGGTAGGCCTTCAAATGATTAACTTCTTGCTAGTGAAGTTCATCCAATAGTTCCAATTCCTATAGCCTAGAGACTTTGCAATACTCATATGCTATGGTACCCTTCAGTGAAACATATAGTGATGGTATTTCTACCTCAATTGGTAGAATGTCCTTTGATCCATACACCAAGGCGTATGGTGTAGCTCCTATTGGTGTTCTGATGCTGGTTCTATAGGCCTATAGTGTAGGATTTAACTGAACATGCCAATCACGCCCAACATTATTTACCATCTTCATTAGTATTTTTAGGATTGTCTTGTTTGAGGCTTCTGCTTGGTCATTTCCTTGTGGATAGTACGGTGTTGAAAAATGATGTTGAATACGAAATTGTTCACATAAGTCCTGGGCATCCTAATTTTTAAAAGGCCTAACATTATCTGTAATAATGGATTGAGGTACCCTGTACCGATAGATGAGGTAGTTGAGTATGAAAGATGAAATTTGTTTTCCAGTGACAGTTGTCAAAGGAACTACTTCTATCCATTTTGTGAAATACTATGTTGCTATGATGATGAACTTGTATCCATTAGATGAAGAAGGATTTATTTTCCCTACCAGGTCTAGTCCCTATTGACAAAAGGGCCATGTGGATGTGAAAGGTTGTAACTCTTGTGCCGATGCATGAATTAGATTACCATGAATCTAATATTTCTGACACTTTTTAACATATTGATAGGCCTCCCTTTCCATGTTTGGCCAGTAATACCCTAAACGAAGGAGTTTCTTAGCTAGGGTTAGCCCTCTTGAATGGGTCCCAAAAATACCTTCATGGAACTCTCATAAGGATGTTTCAGATTCATGATGCTCCAGACATCGGAGAAGAGTACATCTAGACCTCGATGGTAAAGGATGTCAGCGATTAATGTATGTCGCACAAATTGATGGATAAAGTTACATTTTTGGTTTCTAGAGAGATCAAGAGGAAGAATGTTTTCTTTGAGGTAAGTATAGATCTCTCCATATTGTGAGGGTTGAGTGTTGGTTATTTGGCATATGGTCTGTGAATCAGGATTATCGTATGCAGGATTATATACTTGTTCAACCATAAACTCATATGGACCTTTCTTTTCTAATAATTGCAAAAGGGAGGCAATTATCACCATGGCATCTGCAACTTTGTTTTCTTCCCTTGGTATTTGCTCGAACTTGATATCCATGAAGAACTTTTTAAGAACATCTATCATTTTCTTATAAGGCATGAGCTTCTCATCCTTTGTTTGATACTCATCATTTACTTGATAGATGACAAGCTCTGAGTCCCCATACACTTGCATTTCTGTGATGTTCCATTCAATAGCTACTTTGATGTCGATAATCAATGCTTCGTACTCATCTATATTTTTTGTACATGGAAACATTAACCTATAGGATCTTGGAATGGTGTGTCTTTGAATTGTGACAAATAGAATTCCTACACCAACTCCTCTTTGTATATATGATCTATCAAAATAAAGCCTCCATTGTTGTGTTGTAATATTCAGGATGTCGACATCTGGAAATTCAATGTTCATTGGATGTTGATCCTATAATGGAGCTTCAACTAGTTGATCTGCTATTCCCTATCCTTTGATGGCTCTCCTATTGACATATTGGATATCAAACTCGCTTAAGGTCATGACCCATTTTGCAAGTCTCCCTGTTAGAGCAGCTTTACCGAGTAGGTATTTCAATGGGTCTATTTTTGCTATGAGCCTGACTATATGAGTCAACATGTAGTGTCGCAACTGCTGGGTTGCAAAAACCATTTCCAAACAAGCCTTTTCTATGAATGTATAGTTTATTTCATATCCATTGAGAGTCCTGTTGATGTAGTAAACTGCTTGTTCTTTTCCTTTAGAATCCTCCTATGCTAATAGAACTCCTAAAGATATGTCAGTTGTTGTGATATATAGTAATAGTTGTCTTTCTACTACGAGTGGCATGAGTATTGGAGGTTACACCAAATATTGCTTTATCTGACTAAAAGTTGTTTCATAGTTATGATCCCATTTGAATGAAACATTTTTATGAAGTAGATGATTAAAAGGGTGACTCTTATCTGCTAGCTGGGAGATAGATCTCCTGATGGATTGTAACTTGCCTTGTAGGGACCATAATTGATTGATATTTTTAGGTGGTGAAATCTCCATTATTGCTTTATCCTTAGCTGGATCCAATTCAATACCTTTTTCTTACACTATGTAACCAAGAAGTTTTGTTGATGTCACCTCAAAGAAACATTTCTTCGGGTTCAACCTTACATTGAATTTTTCCAGTCTAGTGAAGATTTTATCAAGTATTTCCAGATGTCCTTCCCTGGTGTGTGATTTTATGAAGATGTCATCCACATAATCTTCCATGAAAGTATGCATCATGGAAAATTATGGTCATTGCTTGCTGATATGTCACACCTACATTTTTCAATCCAAAGGGCATGACATTCTAGCAGAATGTACCCCAAGGGAAAGTGAATGTCGTCTTTTCTTGATCTTCAGGTGCTATTTTTATTTGATTATATCTTGAGAAGCCTTCCATTATAGATAAAATGGCATGTCCTATTGTTAGATCAACAATTATGTCAATGTTGGGAAAAGGACAATAATCCTTTGGCATGCCTTGTTTAAATCCCTAAAATCTGTGCATATTCTAATGCTATTATCAGTCTTAGATACTGGCACAATGCTTGAGATCCATTCTACATAATCTATGGAACTGATAAAACATGCATCCAATAATTTCTTTAGCTCAGCTTTAACCATGAGGACAATGTGTGGATGCATCTTTCTCAATTTTTGTTTGATCAATTTGATTCCCTTTGGTAGTGATAGATGATGCATTAGGAGTTGTGGATCCAATCCTGGAATGTCAAAATAAGACCATGCAAAATTTATGTCATTTTCTCAAAGAATCTAGAGAATATGCAGGCTTCTCCTGTTATGTCATGGATGCTGCTAGATGTAAGATCTTTTCCTTTTCAGTTGTTCCTAGATTTATAGACTATGTTGGCTCTACCAACACCAATGATTTTCCATGGTAATTCTCTAGGAGAGTGTCAAATCTTCCATCCTTTAGTGCCTTAGAAAGGTTTTCACTATTGGATACATTCTTTATTTTTCTCTTTTCAAAGTCTAATGCTGCCTCAAAGAGGTTTTCACCATTAGATTTATTTTTCCTGTTATCATTTTTGAAACTGAAAGATTTGGCACCCTCCTGTTGTAAAGCATCAATATGAGTGTTATGGATAGTACTTGCATCAATTTCATCACTGCAAAGATAATTTATGATGGCATCATCATTTGAAAAGATTGGTATAAGAATAGGTTCAGTGGGCATTAAAGGTAAAAAGTCATTAGATTGAATAAGGTCAACTATTGTAAGTGTCATGATAGCTAGGTGGTCAAAGTTATTGGTAGGGAGTTCAAGGTCTATGAAAGTACTCACCTCCAAGTTTCCTGATTCACTCAATGTTTGATCATCCTCGCTTGAGTCATTAATATTTGTTGATCCCATAACAAATGTTCTATTTCCTGAACTTTGTCTCTCCTCTTGTAAGGGTGTATATAGTTGGATAACATCAATCTCTTTGTCAATATAAGATGTAGCAGATAGATGATCCCTTTCATATTCATTGGAGTCTATATCAGAGCCATCTCTCATTTGTAGTATCCTTTCTACTGCTTTTTGGGTTTCTTCCTTTTTTTGTTCAGTTATGTAGCCTAATCCTATTTTGTCTTTAGGCTGTAATGTTAGAGGTTGAATGGGTTCAATAATACCGTCCTTTCTCTTGCCAATTGGTCCTTGACCTTTGTAGCCCATTTTCTCTAAAATGGCCTTCCCTTTTCCATAATGATTTGTTTTGATGCTAACATTTGCTAATGTTGGTGCTTCCTCATCTTTGTATAGCCAATTGAGAATGGCTTTGTCTTTTGACTCATCTTTGAGTGTAACTAATTTTATAAACCTTTCATTTAGAGTTGTGATGGGTTGCGATGAACTTGGAGTATTTAATATGGGTTGTCCATATTCTTTTGGTGATGGTAGCAACTGTGATTGGCACAAATATTGCTCAAGAGAATATTCTCCTAAACCCTTTTCCTTTATCTAAACCTTTTTTGAAAAAAGTTGTGATAATTCATTCATAGGACCTTTGGTGTTTGATGTGTCCACAACAGTTGTTTCTTTCTCTATATTCTTCTTCTCAACCCATTTAGATATGAAATTAGGTTGGCTGTCAATAGTGGATGAAGTGGAAGTATTGACTTCTCTATTATGAGGTACTAAAGTGTCTTGAGTTGATTTTAACATGTTGCAAGTCTATGGATTGTTGTTGTTAGTTGATATGGTGACCTGTTGTTTGTTTATTGGAAATTTTAGACATTGATGGTATGTTGAAGGTACCGCTTTCATGTTATGGATCCATGGATGACCCAATAGTATGTTGTATGTTAGATCCTTGTCTAACATTTGACAAACAATGTTTTTAACAATCAGCCCTACCTGAATTGGAAGTATAATAAGCCCTTTGGAAGACCTTTCCTCTTCGTCATATGCCTTTCTTGTTATTTTTCTCCTAGTGTCAATGGCGTTGTCAGAATAGCCTAGTGCATGAATCAGTTTCAAGGAACAAATATTTAAACCAACTCCTCCATCTATTAGAACACACTTGACACAATGTTTATGGATCAAAACTTTTATATACAAGGCTGCATTGTGGGGGTGATTTAAAGATACATCATCTTGTTCAGAGAATGAAAAAAAATGAGGTGTGGTGAGATGTCCCACCATGGCTTGGTATTGACAAACATCCAAATTATTAGGGACCGTTGTAGCTACCAGAGCCTGTTCCAAAACTTCTTTATGTGATGGTGAAATTTTGAGAAGTTCTAGAATGGATATTTGTGTGGGTATCTTTTGTAATTGGTCCATGATATTGTATTGATGTGATGGGGGAGTATTGTTTTTAGAGTAAATTCCTTTCAGTATTACTCTTGACTGCCCCCTTGTCATTATATTGACTTGTTGATGGTCTTGTGTTTCCCTGATTTTTAGCACATTGATTTGATTATCAAATGTGTTTGTGCTTGGAATTATGTTCAAGGATTCAATGTCATTGATGTTTGTGTCATCTCTTTGATTATCAATGCCATTTTTCTTTACCTCGAAAAGGCAAAGAATGGTGGTGTCATAGACATAGTTCATAATTTTTCCCTTACCACTAGAAGAAGGGTCTCCTTTTTCATAGTTGGGTAATGGATTGGTAAATGCAGTGTGATCATTGTTTGTCTGATGCCCTTCAACAAACACCTTCTTGGCTTCGATCAAGTCTTGTATTAGGTGTTTTAGTTGCATAAATTCATTTGTTTTATGTCCTTTATTCTTATAGAAATTACAATAATCTGCATCATTCCACCAAGATGGTTTTACCTTTAGCTCCCAATTTCGAGCTTCTAGTAAAGTAATAAGTTTGTTTGCAATGAGTTCTCTCATTGTTGATTCCACTGTTTGTCCTAATGGGGTGAAATTTTGTTGATTTGATTGTCTTTGGTATGACGGTCGAGATTCTCCACTGTTGGTGTTATTGTTTTGAATAGTTCTCTAATTGTTGTTTTGGTTTTCATTTTGATTTATTTTGACAGTTGATGTTGTCAAATTGAATACTGGTTTTATATTGTCAGTTGTAGGTTCATTGCTTCCAACATTTCTATTTTTCTGCCAAAATTTTGGCTTGTCCTTGTTTCCATAGTGATTTGCGTTGTTGGATGTTTCACTATAGTGCTTAATCACTCCTTGTTTGACTAGGGCTTCTTTGATTTTGAGCCCATTCTTAATTAATTTTTTGAATGTTGGGGGACATTGCAATTCGAGTCTATAACTCATCTGATCATTTAAGTTGTCTATAAATAATTCAATCTTCTCCTCTTTAGGTATAGATTGAGGATATATAGCAAACAACTTTCTCCATCATTGTAAGAATGATAAGAATGTCTCACCATTTTTTTGTTTCAAGTTATATAGATCCTTTATGGTTACATCATGTGTTATGTTGAAGGAGAATTGAGAAATGAATTTGTTGACCAATTCTTCAAAGGATCTAATCCCTAGTTGTAAATTTGAGAACCACTCCATACAATGGGCCCCCAAACTCCTAGGAAATAATCTCATGAGGTATGTATCTTCTTGTGTAAAATCGAGGCTCATTGTTCTAATGTCTTGTACATGGTCAATTGGGTTTTATTTTCCATTGTATTTGTCATATATAGGAAATTCACAATGCCTTGGGAAGGGTATCATATCCACACATGGATGAAAAGGGTAAGGATAAATGTCCTTTAATAAATATTTTTTTGTGGTTCCTGTTTGCATGTTTTGAATCTATTGCTCTAGGGTTTGCATTGGAGCTGTCAAAGTGACCACTTGATCCGTATCCTGGGTGTAGTTTAGTTTTGTTTCATTGGTTCTAGGTGTTTCCTTCAACCAATTTATGTCAAAATATTTCAAAAGTTTGGCACCTAACTTTGCTACATCAAGAGGTATTTCTCCATGTCTTGTTCTAAGACCTTTTCCATAAATTTATGAAAATTTGGGTTTTGTTGGGTGTGTTATATATCCTCTCGTGTTATTTCATTGTTTTCATGTTGTTGGCATTGGAAAAAAGGGTTTTCTTCAGTCATGTTTATATTTTCAGTTTCCTTCTCTCTGATTTTTTATTTTTGCAGCCTTGTGAAGATTGGCATACAAGTTTTGGTTGTTTTTCACTAAACTTAGATCTTCTATGTGGTGTTAGTGTCAATTTGATTTTAAAGAAGCCCAATAGAATGATGTATTCTATTGACGAGGCTAAGTTAAAATTCCTGATTACCAAATATTTTTTTGTGATGGTAGGATGTCAAAATCCTGATGAGAAAACTCAACTCAATAATATAGGTTTTTTTTTTTATAATTGGACACTTTTTATTTTGGAAGATTTGGTTTTTTGTTTGAAAAAAATTTAACTTGTAAGAACCTACTTTGTTTTAGGTTTTTAGGACACTGTCTGATCTGTAAAATCTTTCTATTTGGTAAAATCCTATGTTTCTGATGTCAATATGTCTGACGATTGTTTTGGAAGATTCTCTATTTTCCTATTTTGTGGAAGCACTAATACAGAGGGAAGACATGCTAAAATAGAATGCAGGCGCCTAGAATTTCTAGTAAAAGTGTTGTAAAATAGTGTAGAAGTGCTAAGACAAAGAATTGAAGTGCTAAAAGACCGACTATAATTGACACTAGTAATGTTTGATAATGACAAAGTGCTATAAAATTAATTAGAAGTGCCAAAACAAACGCCAGAAATGCTATGTTTGACTGTGGAAGTGCTAAAAGATGGATCAGAAGTGTTAGAATGGTGCTCACACTAGAATTTTCTAATAGATTTTGGTTTGTTGTTGATAGAAGCGCTATAAGATTGCTTAGAAGAGCTAAAATAGAGGATGGAAGCATTATAGTTTCAATTTAATGCCAAGTAGGGGGTGGCAATATGGGTCTCTTAGCTGCTATATATGCTTTCTCTTCTTCTTTTTCCAAGACTATGGATGTTGTGAGGAATTGATGGGGTGTTTCATTCTTTTTTAAAAATAAATGTTCTCAAACTACTAATAATGTCAGTTTGAGTGCCTTCAATGTGTACATTATCAAGCTAAAATATTGGTGTGGTTAGCCTTGGTTGTTGAACGGGAGTTGTAGGTCGCCAAATGGTTATAAGGTATGATGTATGATGGTTTCAATACCTTATTGTAATGTCATTCATTACATATTCCCAAGTAGGAGGTAGTAACATGGGTCTTCCTACTGCTATGTTGGTCTTTTCTTCTTCTTTGTTCAAAATGATGGATGCTGTAATAAAATAATGGGGTGTTTTGTTTTCCTAGAAAATAAATGCCCTCAAGCTACTGATAATGTCAGTTTGTCCATTTTCAAGATGTATAAGGCTGGGTTGTATGATAGGTGGTATAAGGCCTGGTTGTTGAATGGGAGCTGTAGGTCACTAAATGGTCATAAGGTGGTACCTCCTTGATTTTGGATGTCAACCTAAGGTTTCCAAAGACTTTTCTATTGTAAGAACTGATTAGGTCTAGTAAAGTATTCTATGGCAGGTTGTGGAATGGAGGATTGACGAATACGTTGACTATGGTTAGATTCCTATGAAAGAGCGCTTCTCTGAATATAGGCTTGTGAATTCAAAGGTTGTATAGCATAATCATCAGTGTAACCCCTATCGAAATCATGAAACCTATGGAGGAATGTTCTATGATGAAGCAAAGTCTTCCTATTCTGATACAAGAAATGTCTTCTTTGCAAACGATGTTTGTAACTAAGTGGTGTCTTGGGTTTTCTAATTCTCTTGGAAAGAGATTTTATGAAAAACTTAGTGGTTTTCCAATCTCTAATCATATATTCTCAGTTTTTTATTTTGTTTGATTTGTTTGTATTTTTCAGGATGATCTTTTATCTGAATTTTAATGATTTTGGAATAGACAACACTCAAATGAAGACAATTGTTTTTAAGAGTTGTAATCTAAACAGATAGTGTATGTTCAAAAGAACCACAAATGGTCCTATTTTCATTGGTTTGATAACAATAAAGCACTTCATACATACTCACTCTTGATAGTCAAAAGGTCATTGTTATACTCAACAACCCACATCTTAAAATTACGTTGACACACATCCGTGTCACCACCTAAAGGGCACCCGTGTTTTTGTCTTTTCTACGTGTGTACTCAATGTTAGATTTCTCGATCCCCTAAGCAAATGGTCCATGGAAATTATATGGTGAGTGTCTTGGGAGAAAATTCTTCCCTCCCCTTGCACTGCGAGTATTACAATGTTTGGTTACTGAATCGGCTGGATACTACACTAGGTTCTTAGAAAGGGTTTCCATTCGGAGCGGCAATAATAGAATCCCTCAGGAGACCTCCCAACCTTCAGAAATTTTTTTTTAGGGATGGTTATCTTGTACACTTCCGACAAAAGTGGGTTTCCCCAGATTTGCTTTAAATTTTATAGTGGGGTGGAAAAACTTGGCTTTGGTTTGAACCCACTTAGGTCATTCCTATAGGGTGAATAATTTTTCCCACTACGAAAGGCCTTCTAAAGGATGTAATAAAACTTGAAGAATGCATAAAAAGGATGAGTCTAGCTTTTTGGATCACCCAGTTAAGGGGAGAGCATATGCTTATCAACCATACAAACACAAAAATCACTTGTTCAATTTTAGAGCCCAAACGAAAATTTTCTAATCTATGTGAAGATGTTGCTTCACAAAAAGACATGGTGTTCATTTTTAAATCCCAAATTGAAAAGTTTGGTGACTACCCTAGATTGATAAAATTTTAATCCAAATGAAAATGTGACTATCCTAGAATTGATCCATTTTTAAACCAACTAAAGAAGTACCTATCCTAGATTGATTCTTTTTAATCCAACTAAAGAAATGAAATTTACTAGCCGCGGGCGTGTCGGATCTAGAAAATGAATTACACAGTAGCGCTATGACAGTGGTCAAAAGCACTATAGAAATACTCATAAGCATTATATAAATAGCCCTAAGCGCTATAGAAATAGACCAAAGCGCTATAGGATTTTACAAACGTGCTAAAACAGATGTTGGATGTGAACTGTTGGCCTATGCTAGAAGGTAAGGTCAAAGCGCTAAAACAGTCCTTCAAAGCACTATAATTTTCTTCGGAAGTGCTAGAACAAAATTCAGATGTGCTATAGTTTGTCTTAGAAGCACTATAGAATCTTTCAATTGTGCTAAAACAATTTACACCAGATTCCTGTATGAAAAATTTCTAGAATTTTTTTTTAAAAACATGGGGTATGGCCCCATGGTGGGCGCCAAAATGTAAGTGTGGAAAAAGTAAACTAAAAAGATTTAAATACACCTCTTAATGAAACATTGTATCAAGATTAAACATGAATTAAACTAATTTAAAACAAAAAAAAAGCTTGAAAGCATCTCATTGTCTTCTATCTCCAAAGATTTATGAGTCACAGAATGGCTCTCAGATTTGATAAAGTATTGTGACTATTAAAATTCTTATTCAGAGAATGAAATGATGCTAAATGTTGTGATGTGATGATTGCTAATGATTCCTGGATGATATGGAGCTACTATAAACTATCCTAACATGAAACCTGCTAAATGGAAGCTACAGTAAAAACTAATGATGCTACCGTGATTCTAAATCTATTGATGCTATGATGTTATGCTAATATGCTAAATGATAATTGATGCTAATGACAATGCTAATAATTAAGATGCTTGAGTGCTAAATACTGTAGAGTAAGTTTGCATAAAAGATGATAATTCTCAGGGGTTTTCTCATGCTTCAGAAGGCTATATATATAGATTTCCGACAACAGTTTTGTATAGCAGTAACACAACAAAGATTGAGATTCAATATGGAGATTTGAATGGTAAGAGATGAGAAGATGGAGCTGATCATGGGGATTATTCCTCCCCATGGAAACACCAAGCAAGATGAGAGGAAATATTTGAGGAAGAAGATTGAGAGGATTTCCTACAAGTTTGTCCTCGAGGCTTTTCCCGTGAATGCTAGTTAAATTAATTAGATTTGAAAAATCTAATTTTATTGGTGAGTGAATAGAGGGATTTGATTTATGCTTTTATTTAAATATTTTTGATTTAATTAAATTAGCAAAAGGGAAGATAAATGATTTAGTTAAATAAACTATAGAAGTTTGTTTATTAAATTAAAAAGAAGAAGTATGATAATTAAACAACAAAGTATAAAGCTTTATTTATTTAATTAAGATTGAATATGATGTAATGATTAAATAATACCAACTATAAAGTTGTTTATTTAATTAAAACTGAAGAAATAGGAGAATTTAGAATATGAACTATTTAAATAAGTATTTAATTTATTTAATAGTAGATGAATTTGAATAAGATGAAAATAATTGAATCAAGATTGAAGAATTATGATGAACTATTTATATAAATATTTCCTATTTATTTAATAGTAGAAGATTTTAAGGATTAATTAATTAAATAAGTCATATTTAATTAATTATATTTCTCCAAACCATTTTTAGGTGTATACAACTAGAATATTACAAAAGGAAACAATCTTACACAACTATATACCCTACCCTACCACAAGATGATCTCGATGATAAGATTATTTTCTTTGATTTTATTCTAATATTCCCCACCTTCCTTTAACCTCTCCTCTAACTCACCACTTACCTAAGAAACCCCTATCCACTTTTGTCTCGTCAACCGCTCCAATCCCTTTGGAACTTTCTTCACCTTTGGACAATTCAATATCAATAGTCCTTTCATATGTAGCACCTCCTCTTCCAACGCCGATAATTCATCTAAAAGAGGGAATCCAATGATCTACAACTTAATCAACATAGGAAATCCGCCACTCTCTCCAATGTTATTTGGAAATTCTATGCATTTCAAATGACCCTTCAATATCAATAATTATAATTTGGGCATATTTTAAAGCAATGGATAATTGTTGCACTCATGCAAGGCAAGATTTGTCAAATTTTTTGTTCCACATATCCAACTTGGCATATAGAAAACTGCAAGTTGAAGATGTTGAAGATCTTTCATAACATTCATTTTCTCTAGGAATACGGGAAGAGTGGATTCTTCTCTATCACCCTCTATTGCATTGTGTACTATTAAGATTCTCATTTTGATCAGATAGTGAAGGATACCATTTTCTACACTTATCTGTCATGCCCAAGTTTTACACTTAGGACATGGACACAACCTACCAATTTTTTTGGATAAAACATGTAAAATACCACATTATATTAGCCACATGCACACATGGAAATTAACTACATGTATCAAACAAGATTGTACAAGCAAGCTTGCAGTTGATGTGTCACCTAAGGGTGGGGTGTTAAAGGAAGAAAACATGTGGGTTGGTGCTGAAACTAGGTGGTATTACATCTTGTTAAATCAGAGGTTCGAACTATTGTTCTTGCTAATTCCATTTGATATTAACACTATATTTCAAATGGTGAAACTTTGAGATGTTGTTTAGTATCTACTGCCTATATAAAATAACACTATGAATCCCCTTTTAACCACTAAGGTTTCATTATGAATATACATGATTATAGTACTCACAATTGTCTAGATAGGATTTGTGCCATTGAGTCTCATTTAAATATTAATAGTTATGCCATTGTTAACCTTTCAAATGACTGAATTATCTAATTACGAAGTCTAGTAATTACACTAATGTTAAAATTAACTCGAACAATAATATTAACATTAATATTTATTGCCCTTCTTAATGCTTCTTTCCCTATGAGATATTATAATATTAATAACCCCATATGACTGTTACAAACAACATTAATGACATTTCATCCTACCAAATTTAATGTTATTTTTTATTTCATTATTACTCAAGTTAATGTTTAATAGCATTTCTATTTAATTGGTAAATATGAAGTCAATCTTCAATTTATTGTAACTTGTTAGAATATCGTCTATACTTTAATGATATTTTTGAGGTACATCATTATATAAACAAGATACTCATTAGTCAATTTTGCTTCTGGTTTTGATTGTTCAAACACAATCAAAACCAAATGAAAAATTGATTCATGATTATGGATTGTGGAAAATTGATATCTCTTAAAGATACTCATTTCTTATGTCCAATTACTAACATGCGATAAAGGTTTTACGTTTAGACCAACATTGTTAATAAAGTCATGATTTGACTAACATTTACATTATTATCATAGTTACTATAATTAAGAAATATGCCACTATCTAATATACACTTTGTAGCATTAATATTAAATTTATCAACGTTAATTTAAACATTATTAAATCTATTAACATTAAAAACAAGTGTCATGTAGTGGCTAGTACTTTCCTTTACAATATCATTTTAATTATTGTTTTTTGGATTTGGAAAAAAATAAATATAAGTTTTATTAATGTGAATAAAAATAAATGTAAGTTTTGTTAATTATAATGTTTTAGTATTGTTAATCAACCTAATCCTTACCCTAATTCACATCCTAACTCTAACCCTAACCCTAACCCTAACCCTAACAATAAATTCTAAACCATTATCCTAATCCTAAACCTATCTCTAATCATAACTATAGTCGTAACCTTAACACTAACAATAAAAAATTGTAGAGTGACATTAAAGAAATAAATCTAGGAATTATTCAAGGATAACTTTAGCAACCCCCACCCTCGGCAAAGGTGTAAAATCCTGGCAAATCTTGTATACTTCCTAATAAAAATATTAATTTTATTAGCAATTTTTTTCGTTTTTCAGGAAAAAACATCTCAATTGGGGAATATTTTCTAATCATTAGAAGTCTATGGAAAATCCTAGTGAATTGCAAATTTTTTTAATCCAATAAAATATTTTCTTTGGCAATTAAAACCTTTTTTCAAACCAATAAAATATTTCATTGGAGAATAAACCTGTTTTCAGAATACAAAAAATATTTTTGTTGGCAATTAAAAATTTTCTTCAAACCCAAAAAAATATTTTCATTGGCGAATTAAGCCTATTTTCAAAATAATAAAAAAATTCATTAACGAAATTTAGTTGGTGAAAATATCAAATTCTGGGACAAAGTTTCTGCACATTCAATTTCCTTCATAAAGTGTCTGGAATGGGGACAAGTGTTAACATATTTATTATGTTTGAAGCTTAGATATGTTAGTGAAAAATAATATAAGCCATGATTGTTCACTGAATCTTTGATGGATAGTTGTAGTTGCATTCCAGAAGCAAATCTCTGAAGCACTAGACTTTCAAATTGAAACCTTTGGAATAACATTAGAATTGTTAGATTTCCAGAAATCAATGGTTAATATTTTATTACTTATCAAATCACTTAAAGTCATGAAAACCAAAATAATATTTTATCATTGACTGGCTACCGACAATTAAAGACCTTGCTTAAGTTATAACTTAATCCTTTGGAGTCATCATGGTGACTAGCCCCTTGACCTAGGGGAACGATGGGTTTGATGATAAAAATTAACAACACAATTGAATCTAGAAAACATATTCAAATAGTTAAATAGTTGTTATATGGGGCAGCACCCTATATTAATCAAAAAGAGTTTTTACATTCCTCGGATGGGATCATACACTTGACCAAGTCACTAGGGACTCATCCCAATAGTATTCACAATGAAGCCTTCATTTCCACAAAACATTACAGAACAAAAATATTGAACGGATTGACATTGGAAAAATATACAGACTACAAAAAGATCATCACAAACCAAAATAGCCTTCCAAAGACACTAGATTATGCACTATTGTAGTTGGCCTCACTGGTCTTCTTGGATATGATTGCTTTTAGAATCACTGAACAATCATCATTGCAGGCTCTATGGGCAGGATGGTTTACTCGTTCCTCCCAACTTCTGGTGTCATTCGCTACCCATTCTTTACTAGTTCCCAAATTCCAATCCTCCTTGTTCGAAGAACACCTTTCCCTATGGAGAGATTCCGCCATCGCAAACACCTTCATCCAACCCTTCAACTGGTCTTTGAGAATGTCAACTACACATAGAAGAAATTCAATACACCTATCAATCTCCCCCCACCGGTTTTTGAGGGTTGCATGGTCTAGTGAGTGAACTAGGGGAAACTTTGGTATTGACCATTAATTCCCATGAGCCTTGTAGTAGTGCAGCGGTAGAGGGGTCATGAAATTGTCATCGATGTTCTCTAGTTTCGCATCAATATTTTCCAACGGAGAGTGTGGAAAAATCATTTGTCATAGCTTCTTCCCTTGAACTTTTGAGACACCCATGTACACGATCATTTCCAAAAACATGGTGGGTATTTCTAAATTCCCCCTGAGCTTGTGGGTAGCCAACAAAAATTATGGGCCCAAAACGCCCTTTATTGCTTGGAGCACCAATGGGTGCTTGGAAACCATTATCCCTTGCAGTCGTTTCTTAGTGTTTTCACCACAGAAAGCATTTTGTTGCTTTGTGGAATTTAGAAATAGAGGATTCTCCATTGCTCCTTAGTGTTTGTCGAGAGTGCTAAGCCAATTTGAGAAAAATGAGCACAATAACCACTATTTGTAGCAAAACCTCTCGTAGCCTTATGGAGACCATACCAATAAATGAAAACTAATGTGTTACATGTCCTTTATTCTTTACACACAAATATTTTTGTGATCCTGCCACACATTCCCCTGATTGAATTAACCTGAAAATTAATGTTGAGTGATGTAGCCATCTTGTCATCTATTGTGGACATACCTTTTAAGCACATGTTTTAAAGGTAAGCAAGACATCTTAATCTGGGCCATCCATCTGGTTTGAGGGTTATGCATAGGCAAAATAATATTGTCACATCAATGATAATGGTGAATTAAATGTTAAGTGTGAGTATTTGATGTCATACTCATTGTCTTTGTTCTACTTCTAACTTCTATATATACTTCACCAACTTGATGTTCTTCACATCATTTATAATATATTTGGCTTTGATTTCTTTCTTCTCTATTCTCAATTTAACTTTGATATTATGGAGTCTTCATGGCGTGTCATGCTACCCAAATTTTTTTGGGAGAATAGAAGGGATGGTGCATACGATAGACAAAAGTTGGGTATGGTTTTTACAATTCCTTATGTGTAGGTTGAGGATGCTATAAGAACAATTGTGGGTAGGGAATGGTTTCAAAGGAACTCCATGCTCTATATTCTAAGGTAGCTTCAACTTTCTTGTCCAATTGCATGGAAATTTTTCTCTAAAAAGATTTGGTGAAGACACTAGAAATATGTTATTTGCAGCCTTTCATTTACTTGATTTCTTCATTGGAGTTGGCACTAGAGCATTACAATTTTGAAAGTGGGTTAATGCCTGTTGGTGGAATCTTCCAGAAAGTGAAATTGCATGCTTCTAAAGTGTAGGATTTTTCCCTAGTTAATATGAGATGGGGTCTGCTATGTGATACTAAAAATTAATCATTAAATAGTCTAGAGTTTTGGAGGAAGGTGTTGGGTGATTTGCTTTCTTCTCTATTGTTACTTTGTTAAATTCGATTCACCTTCTACTCAAACACTCAGTTGATGGCCTCAGCTAATGTTACAAAAAACTTTTAGTAATGAATTGTGTGATGTGTCATGTTCCTATATTTTATTTTACAGTGTAATAGTTCTTGTAATATATATTTTGTGACCAGTTTTTTGTCATGAAACAATGGATTTTTGGCTAGGCTGGCTATGTTCTATGTACTTCAGTCTTTAGCTACTTAAATTAAAATACTTTTTGTGGCTCCATTCTTGGAAATTATCAATCTTTTCAATGCCATTTAATTCTCTCTTTTCAATGCCTCGAAGCACTACATTTCATTTAATTAAAATTCTCAATCTTTTTGAAAAAAATGTGGCACACCATATGGACATCTAAAGTGATTGATTGGATAGCTTTATATTGAAAACTACATGACATACTGTAGAATCATAGATGATGATGTCATTAATGTAGTGATCTAGTGAAACAAGATTTTTAATGATTTAATATCGTTTGAGTGGCATTAGAAATTTTGACGGCTTGTCAGCTTGAGGTACAGTTTGCATGTAGTCAAATGTCAATCAAATTAAACATTTTAAATTTTTAATTGTAAATGTAAGGCTTAAATTTAAGTTACAAGAATCGATTAAGTTGGTTTTTTGGTTTGCGTGAATCACGATTATCAATATACCCAACCTTACATGTGACACGTGTGATGTGTACATAGGGATCAAGTTGGTAGTGGCACTATTGGCCCATAAATAGGGATAGTGAACACAATTGAAATCATTCGTTGAAGGCTAAAAAGGATTTACTATTGAGTGTAATATTCTAAATTGTCATAAGGGTTTTCATTTTGTAGGGATAATAAGGATTCATGAAGAAGATGATGTAGTATTATTGGGGATACTTGAAATTCTCCTACCTCTGGTTATGTAGTTATAGAGTCAAAGACCAATTTCCTTCAAGTTCAAAATGGGTGGAATTGGAAAGAAGTTGATCTGGTTCACCTAACTTCTAAGGTAGGTTTTGAACCAGGATGAGGAGCTCTGGTTGATATTTAAGTGCTATCCTAGTGCATAGAGGTTACGTACAAAATATTGGAGCAATTTTACTACCCCTCATCTTCTACATGACTCTAGTTTTCAATCAGAATAGATATATTTTGTATCTTCACAACTCCCTTTTCCCTAGCATGGTTGGCTAGGAAAATCCCTTGCATTTTTATTTCCAGAGCCACATGTGTATTTGAGAGTGCATGCTTTCCCAAGAAATTATCATGCATTTATTTTTAGTGCCCATGGCTTACCAGGAAATTTCCATGCATTTATTTTCAGATCCCATGATTGACTCGACGAGTCCCATCACCATGCATTTATTTTTAGAGAAAAATTTGTATTATGTTGTCACTAGCGGTCCAACAGAAGCTTGGCACTTACATTTGTATTTATATTATGTAAAGTACTAAAGTAACATATGTTATTTATACAAAACAAGATCTTGGTGGTTGCATTCTCTACTCAATGACTCATCTTTAAAAAGATATGTAATAATTTGACATTGTAATTTAGCTATAATAAAATAAATGGTTGTGTTATTCTTCATTATTCATTTATAGTAAAGAAATATTTTTTGAGTTTAGTGTCTATGAATCTATTGAAATCTATTTTTTCCTTTAAGAAATTAAGTATTATCTATTTATGAAATAATTTAATGTAGATTTAAAAGTAAGACATAAAGCAATACAAATGAAAAAATAAAGTTGCCATCAAATTGACAAAAAAGTAAAAACATTATAAACACTAAAAGTTGTCACTCTTGTTAGGGTTTACTGAAATATTATTGATTTCTAATTTTTTCTTACCTTCTCCCCCTATTCCTAGTATCGTTATTCATTTTATTAATGCCTTTGCAACATTAAGTTACCAACCCCTTGACCTTGATGTCAATCCTAGCATACTAAAGTTTAAAACAACTTTAAAACACATGTATATTGTTTATATCATAAATTACTCAACCATTTGATGAAGATTTGATGTATATTTGTAGTTTCATTATGGAATGAAATGCATAGAGTGCTAGGCTTGCAAACTTAAACCTCTGAAATCACCCTATAACTGTTATATTTACAAAGATCAATGGTTTATAATTTGTTGTCAATGCAGGACAACCATGTACTAATTATGTAGTCTGGACTCTAGAAGCAACACGTTGACATTTCAATATTTCATTATTCATTTTATTAATACCTTTGCAACGTAAACACATTTTTATTGTTTATATCATAAATTTAATCAAATTTCAATTGTTCGATGAACATTTGTTGTATGGTTGTAGTTTCATTCCTGAATGAAATGCATAGAGTGCTAGGCTTGTGAACTTAAACCTCTAGAATCAGTCTATAACCATTAGATTTACAAAGATGAATAGTTTAGAATTTGTTGTCAATGCAGGACTAAATGGCTTGTTTTAAATGTTATCAACCATGTACTAATTGTGCATTTCTAAATGATGTCAGCCATGTACTAATTGTGTAGTATGTAAGAACCACATAGACATTTCATTCACATTAATGTTTGAAAAAAAGAACTTTCTACTGCTAAGTGATTTTATTTTTAAGTGAGAGGGTCAATACATGGGAAGATTTCGGTCTTTAGTTTTCTCATTACATTGCACCACCCTATTCTGGGTTCCACAGTTCCACTTCCAACAAAGCCATTCCATTTTCCACAACTATCGGCATTAATATTTTCAAGAATCAAAATCTAGGTAAGTGAAATAATTCATGAGACTATGTTTCATCGTTTGACGTTTCTTAAAATAATATTTTGTCAAACTTTGAAGTTTGGGTTTAGGGTTGAGATACTTAAGAATTAAGAAAAATTAAGGAGGAATAATAGGGAATTCACAATTTCACATTGTATAAGCATGTCTACCACCAGTACCATTAGAGCAATTTTGGATACAAAAATACATTATGCAAAATTGTTTAAAACCACATGTTTCACTGATGAATACCATGATATTTATGATATTGAAACCTATGGTAGGTGTACCTTAGAACTTATATTTTCATCTCAAAATAAGGTTGCAAAGAAAATGCAAGTTAATAGTATCAGTGCATCGTGGGTAACTAGATTAGGGTGCATAATGTTACATGAGGTTTTCCCTTGCCCAAAATTTATCATGGTCTATGCCCAAAATTATGATGATAACAAAAGACAAATTGTTAATAAAGATAGCTAAAAGAAGAATTGTTATCCATTAATGCAAAAGAACTTGGAAAAGTGTTGGGGTTTACAATCAAAGAAATTGGAAATGTCCACATTGACCTTGAAAAGCTTGCTAGTGATTATGAAGTAGTGGATGAAATGGAGAAAAAATATTTCATAAATAAAATAGTTCAGGATAGAAACAAATTGAAAGGTGGTCATAAGCCCCCTTATGATTTTGATATTTTTAAACCATGGGTTTAGGATATTATAAATCCATGCTAGCACTTTTCCTTGGATTGGATAGCAATTTGGAAGTGGGTGCAAGCCTCCTTGAAATGGTATTTAATATCCATTATGGACAACATGTCAAATATAACTATATTGAGCACATTGTAGAATCCATGCATAAAAAAATTTCAATGATTAAAGGAGGTCCCACCAAGACATTTAGGTTCACAACCTACTTGTGTTATTTTTTTCTACTCAAATTTAGAGGAATGTTTTAGACCACCAAGTTTTAGATTCAACCCTATAGTAATGCTCAGGAAAATCAAATGGCTCTAGTATATGATTGGACCACTGAGATAAGGATGCATGATTCTCAAAGGAACTATAGTCATTTTGTAGACTACTTTTTGGCTCCATTGCATCAAGCATTTACAAATACTCCAATTCCTAGATTGCCTATGTCATGTAGAAATTCAATTCAACTAGGAAAAGAAATACAATTGGCTAATTGGTACTTAATGGAATAATATATTGTGCTAAGATTTTATGGATTAGGAGTACATCCATACAAATTTCCAATACATGTTATAGAAATGGTTTTTTAATTGGAATATGTAAGTCAGTGTAGAGTATTAATGAACTAAAAATTTTCGGTCAACAAAAGAAGACCTTATTTCCTTCTTTACCTTTTTCATGTGGAGGGTTCACATTCAAGAGAAAATCATTTATTGTGGCACATAATCTTTTTATTTTTTTGAATTTTGATCTTATCTATTATTGGAAGTATGATCTATGTGACACCATTGAATCAATGATTGTGGCCAATAAGAATGTTGCAAGTAGAATTCAACATCAAAGTAAACCCTTGCTTGAAAACTTGAGAAACAAGGATTCTTGGGATGATGTCAAAATAGCAATGGAGAAAAGTGCTACTAAGAATGGTATTTCTTTTGAACAATTGTTGGCAGAAATTATGGCATTGCATCGAAAGAAAATTAGGATGTACAAAAAAATTTATGAAAAAAGTGATAAACCATCTAGTAGAGTAAAAATACTAGATTCTCTAGATCTAAGGAAGTTACAGATAAAAATTGGTCACAATAAAAAATTACTACCTTTTGGTCTATGAGGAAGGAGCTAAGTGATCCAACAACTCTTGTAGAGTATGGAGATAATGAACAAGATCATAAGTTTAGAAAATTGTGGAATGTAGAGCATCCTAATGAATGTGGAGAAAAAGAAACTAATGATGATAGGGAAGAAAAAATCCATGTCAAAACTGGTTTAAGTGAGGCTACAAAAGAAACATATACTTCAGGAGCAACCATAGTTGAAAAAATGGGCTATGAAGGTGGTGGTTTGGGGTCCCAAGGACAAGAAATTCCTACAGTAATAGATGTACAACATAGAAAACCAGTTGATAAATTTGGCTTTGGAGCTGATAAAGTAGACCAAGGGAATACAAGTAGAGTCTAAAAATTTTAATTTGTTAGAGCTTCAAATCCTCATCCCCATGGTTAGATACAATCACAAGTAGGACATTCCCATGGTGGAGAGCTTAGTGCAACTGACACTGCCATTGGTGGCGAAGGTATGGGTAGTAGTACTAGTAGTGGTCAACATGTGCTACAACAAAAAATTACACACAAGAGGAAAACAATACAAGATACCACAAAAACACCAAGTGATCAAGGTATACAAAAGAGGCAAAGGATTTTGATAGGTCCAAGTCACACTATCAGTGAATCCACGCCAAAGGAGTTATTTCTAGGCACTCCCCCACTACCAGTTGGTGTGGTTGTGACATCATTAGCAACTTAAAGTACTCATATTCCTTCACCATTCAAGCATTTCATTATTCTTGCATCCCCAGGTTTTGATTACATTGAAGAGTTTCAAAAGAAATTAGACATGAATAAAAAAGAAAAGAAGCAATTGATGGAGAGTGCATCTACTATAAATTTAGAGCCTGCAACAACCATGATATTACCCACATTTGACACAAATAAATAAGTCATGAAGTACATAATTCTTGTTCCCATAGTTAAAAAAACCAACAAATCAGATGGCTCAATCTCAATTATAGGTGAACAATATTCAATTAGATTTTTCTAGACTAAAAAATAATGAAAAAAATAATGTATCAAAGAAGAACAATGAATTGGTGTACACATCATTTCTAAAGCAAGATAGAGAGAAAAAGGTTGTAGAATCAAATAGAAAAGTTATAGGTAGACCTAGCAAAGAGGAAAGCAAAGAGGAAAGCAATAGATAACAAGAGCAATGAATTAGAAAAAAGAATAAAAAAATCTTCCTCTACATCAACAAGCAAAGAGAATAAAAAAAATGAGAGAGAAATGAATGAGTTGAAGCAAAGGCTAGATGAGAGCAACAAGAAATATGATGAGGAAAAATCCACTCTTTAGAAAAATTAATACTAAGTATTGCGAATGGAAATGCACAGTGGGAACAAAAAATGGAGGAGAGAAAAATAAATAAAAGATTGGAGGCAAAACTGATGGAAGAAAAAAATGAAATTAAGTCTTGTCAAAATAAGTTATCTAGTCTTCTCAAAATAAGTTATTTGCATTTGTAGAGAAACAATGAGGCATATGAAACAAAATATCTTGAATGAAATAATGCAAAGGATTTGATAATTTGTGTGACATTTTTCAATTGATTGATGCTTTCAGGATACATTATAAGAAGCTCAACAAATATTTAGTGGACAACAAAAATGTGTTGGCATTAGAGAAATCTACAAATAAAATTCAACAAATAGTCTACAAAGCCAATGACAATGTTTTGAAATCAAAAGGGATTACTAATCATCTTGCTACATCAATGACGTTGTCATCTATCATTGAAAAGTGTTTGAGAATGCGTGAAACAAAGGAATATTTCCATTTGGCTATAGACATGATGAAGAAGGTGGATGAAAAGGTAAGGAACTTCACAGAGCTTGGTTTGCTAGAGGCTTTTGACACAAATGAGTAATTCATTGGAAATAATGATTTCAGAAAGAAGATGGAAGGTGGAAGGAAGATTGGTTTGGACTAGTTTCCTCAAAACCCAGATGTGGTGAACTATTTGGATTCCATCAAACCATTGCTAACCTTGAATGGGAAATTGACTGAAGAATTCAAGACAGGCTCCAATTTCAATCATGAATTGTTAACAAATCTTCAAGTCAAACAACATCAGTTAGAACAAATGAAAATTCCACCGCCTGAATAGTGGAAAATGCTAGAAAAGGTGATACAATGATTTGATTTTTGATAATATGAGTTTCCAAGTTCCAACTCATCTCTATGTAGAGTTGTATTTGAGCAAAATTTTGCATTTCCAATGTCTGTATGCATTTCTTCATCTAAAAATCAATAAAAAAGTTCAAATTCAAACTTCAGTAATGTTTTGATGTTCAATTATCTGTATTATTTATTTTATCATTTGAAGAAAAAGTCTGGTAGGGGTTTCAACTACTAGATACACATTAAATGATTGTTGATGTTCATTGTTGTATATGCTACTTGTTGGTTGTTTTTAAAGAACCAAGAAGATCCCACCAAGCATCTATGAATTTATTATCTGTATTATTTATTCATGATTTAATCAAAGCATTTTAACTGATTCATTAAACTAGAGCCAAAATTAAAACGCACATCAAAGAAAATGACCATGAAGATTAATGAAATGATCTTTGATCAAATTTTCATTAATAATTTAGATATAATATCAAATTTGGAGAGATAATAGACTCAAAAGATTATCATTATTGTTTAGACTTGCTTAGAAACCATACAATTGACAAAATTTACTTGCTCGACTCAAAACTTAAGATACATACTTCAAATGTATTCTCTTTGTGCTCTCAATTTGCATAATTCAGATCTAGAATTCAACAAGAGACCAATACTAGTGGCCCTGAATTCCATTTTATAAGATAAGGGAGAAAAACAAGCTTCAAGCCGAAAAGTACACATATCACATTTTAATTTGACCGCTCTAACATAGATTCCCTTTATAGTTATATTTGCACTTTCAAATGGAGGGAACATATATGAGACAAAGATTATTTACATTTTCTATAGAAAATAAGACCAGCTTCCAAAAGGCACTTTGTTGAAAAGAATACTCTTCTAACTGTTGCAACATATTTATTCCTTTGAGAAAAGTTACAAAAATATATAGAAGAGGAAAAAAGTGGACCAAAATCAAAGTTAGCAAACAAGTCATTGGTGATCAACATTTACCTATGGTGTTTTAGATTAGGAGACACATATCTTTCATGAATTACAATCTCTAAGGCCAGAATTGCACTATACTTGACCATATATATGTGTCCTTCATCCCTGTGTTCACAAATCCAATACATTAATAAATATCCTTTTCCATTGCTCATATTCCTCATCAGATGGCCAATTGAATCCAATGATTTCATCCATCTTCTTCCTATATAGAGCATACTTTTCCATCACAAAATTGGCTTATTTATCAAAGTCTTTAAGGAAGCTAATGATGAGTGACAAAATCTTAAGAGTATTCTTCAACATATCAATGTGAAAATTCTCACAAATGTGAGATGTTTGAGAAATAACAGTTGTCTCTACCAGGTCCTTCCATGTTTGTAGAGGTTTCACCTCATCATACGTACGTTGGATATCATGTAACAAGGTCAAATATTTATCATCAAATTTATCCTTGAATTCTCTTATCTTCTACTCCGATGGAGCAAAAAACTCTGGAAAATTATGTTATTTAATCTCACTAACAAAATTATAAGTTGGGACCACCTTTGGATATCTATCTTCCCACTACTTAGCCCCAATTTTCATGAGTTTCAAGTTATCAACCCTAGGAATCCATTTATCTAAGATTGGGCTAACCAATTCCTTATCCCTCAGAGATAACCTTATTGCTTGTAGCATTAAAGAATACTTTGAATGAATACTATTTAATAATTTACCTTGAATATTTTTATTCAGATGCTTTAAAATAGTATGAACGATCTTTGAATTTTTCTCATGCATGGTGTTTTGAACTTGTTCAATCAGTTTCTTGTATTCTTCAATTTGTAGCAATAATTGTTCCTTGGTGGGTTTGGCTGATGGAGTTGCGCCTGATGTGCTTGGATCCTCAATTGCAAGTGGCTCTTGGCCCAAGTTATATGGCACTATTGTGAGAGATTATTTTGGTGGAGGATGAGATTGAGGATTTTCCATTGGAGAGGTGGGTGCAACATGACTTGAGCTAGCTGGGCCCTGATTCCTCAATGTTTCCACTTGTTGCTTCCATAGTTCTAGCTCTATTTCTAGTTCAACAATCCTTTGCTGACTTTTATTATATTCATCAACAAGTTCATTGTACTTACCCATATACATATATCTACCAGTAGTGAGGCTCTCCACTATTTCTTTAGTGAACTTAGCAACATTTATTGTCATGTTAGCTACTTCTTATGTTGGAGTATTTGAAACTCTCCTTATGACTAATTTCCCACCAAAATCACTTGGTTATGCAACTATTGGCTTCTTAGATCCCAAAGACAATGACCAAACAACTAGGGCTTCCCACTCTTCACAAATTTTGATCCTTGAAGTACCAATTTGGCCTCTTCCTTAATTTTAAATAAGGGTCTTTCAGACCTCCTTATGGTGTCTAGTACCACTGATTCAACAATATCCCATTCGTGCAACAATAGCACACCACTTTTTTATACGAGGGCTCTGCCCTCTTTAGTTGTCATATCCTGAAACTCCTTTCTCATAGCCTTCCTTACATCTACCTGAATAACACTCTCAAGTAATTCAGGATATAAGCTCCTCTCTCTAGCAACATTTTATACATATTCAAAGGCCTTTTCCCTCCACACAAAATCCCTAAATGCCTTTTTTTTAATAAAAGAATCATCCTCCATGAATTCTTTGCATGCTTCCTATCTTAGATAATCTACATTATTTAAACCACTAAGATCAGCCTTTCCAAGTATAAGGCCACTTCCCATTGAACTTGAGGCAACATACCTTATGGGAGAAGGAATTCCTTGCTCCATTTCTTTAGGAGTAATAAGAATATCATCCTCCTCTATATCGGGGTAATCAATTGTCCCTCTTACCTTAGTATTTTTCTTTTTAAGTGGTGGCTGCTCCGATGGAACATGAATTCTTGGGGGTGAATCTATATCAATCACAACAGGTGGGGTCCCTCTTGGAATTTATGGTATTGACCTCACAGGAGAACTTTCCCTTGACCCCTCTGATGTAGTAGGCGTTGGCAATGTTTGTTGCTTCTGTACTATCTTCTTCTTCATGGAGTAGATTCTTATTTTTTGTGGTGGTTGGTAGGAAGATATTTCCTCCAACACTATAGTAGGGTCTTCTTCAACTACTGCTAATTTCCCTTTGTCTATTACTACACACTCCTCCCTCAAGACACCCACTATTATCTCAAAATTATCTATAACATGCATAATTCTATTGAATTCACACTTGATATTAGGCATTGGGTCATAATTGGGGTCAAACCTTTTAAATTTCTCTTCCATCTTATTGAAAGAAAGATCCTTCGCTTTCCTGTCCTCTTGTTCTTGGAAGTAAAAAAAAATCATAATTAGATCCTTAGGATAATAAAAAATTATGCACAAAAATGCCACTCCTATTCTTTTCCTTCAATGCAACAATAAAGCCCTCAGGGTCATGGTTCCTTAGGCACATTGTGTTCAAGTTGTAAGGTGAAATAAGTTGCAACAAGTCTATCCACCCTCCCTTTTCCATTACAAAATCTACAAACATTGTCCATTCAGGAAAGAATGAGCCCTTCCTTAGTGTCTCAGGCAGATCTACCATTTGAGCTCCTCCCAATTATCACATGATTTCCAAAATTCCAATCCTCAGTGACACATTCCTTGGTAGTACAAATGGATTCACATTTGTGCTATAGACTCTAAATATTGTTATCTTAATATATGGGATTGTATCCCCCTATTGTGGCTCAAGTTTAGATCAATATTGGCCTCAAGAAATCATGGATCTCCTTGGGGATCCTTGGTGAGTCATGAACCAAGAACCTCCTCAGTTTTGATGCAAAGGTATTGTGGAAAAACCACATAATCAAAATTCTGATCATCTTTGTCAAGAATTTGGGTCCATCATTGGATAGGTAGATCAATACTATCTTCCTTTTTGCTCAATGTCATATCCTTTCCAAAATTCTTCCCTCCTTTATATAAGAACATATGCATCAAGAGAGAACACCATGAGAACTTTACCCATTCCTTTCCATTTTTCAAATCAACCAAACCTTGTGGACACATTTTGCAAAATATGTGGCATATTCATAGACTACATGGAATGCTTGATGTTGCAAATGGGCTATCATAAAACTATATTCTCTTGGAAAGGTGTCAGTTGGAGTGAAACCAATAATCTGGCATAGTGAATACATAGTTTTCTTGAAATAATTAGCAAAATACTTCATGGGGAAGGGTTATAATTCATCTTTACCAATCTTTATTTGCTTTCTATTCTTCCCAACCCTAGTACTAGCGATGTACATAGGTAACATTGTCATTCTGAGCAACACCCTAGTATTCTCATATTCCTTTCTAAATACATTCATATAAATAGGAATCATATCCTTGTTCCACTCATGTAGCTAAAAGATATTTGCAATTTATTCTCTGGTTATCTTTAACATCTCTTTATCATCAAATGTTCTCATCGCTCTGGAAACTGGGTCATACCTTGCAACAATTTCCTTCAATAAATCTATATCAATGTATACATTGGGGACTACCATCTTTCCCATTTCTAATCTCCAAGGATTGCAAATAAGAACCCCAATATTTTTGTTTCTGAACCAATGTTGGAACAATTTCCATCCAGTGAAGGGTAACTTGACATCCTTAATAAAACATTGCTTTTCCATTAACTTTTCTATAATTATAGTGCCATAAAACAAAGCTCTTACCTCAACCTTTTTGTTAGTGGAGGGTTTCAATTGGTCAACAATGTCTTGGGAGAGAAGTCTGGATGCAGTTGCAGAACCAAAAAATTGTGCTTTAGGTACCATTGGTAGTGAGATAAGTTCAAAATAATTTAGGGTTTCAATACTGAGAGGTTTGAAACCTAACTTTTTAATTCATAAACTAGGGTGTGTCTTAAACTAATCTAGGGTTTTGACATAGAGAGGTTCAAAACATAGCTTTTCTATTCAAAACCAAGGGCACGACTTGAAGCTATAATTTCAATGGGTTTGATAGAAATTATCAACTTGTACACAATTTCAAACCACTATAAAGCAACTAAAATGCACACAAACCAATTCAACTAAAAGTTAGTGAATATTTACCCTGATTCAAGATAGTTTGGATAAAGCATAGAGAATGGTGTTTGTTTAAAGTTTTACTTAAAAAAATTTTGCTTGTAGAAACCCTAATTTTATTTTTGACTGTGTTGAACTCTGGAATGATCTTCTCGATCTCCTGGATAGTTCAAACTCATTTACAATCTTCAATTATGAAAAAAATTGATCTTTTATGTGCATTTATGTCGAGATTGGGTAGCTTTGGATGTCTTTTCTGAAATTACTACTCACTCATGTGAAGTAGAATGACTCTCATGCTCACATCTTTGATTTTGAATATCAGTCGTCAATCTCCATGTGAGATGGAACTTTGGACGACTTAGATTGAGTCAAAAAGGTTTGAATTTCCATCGCCATCCTTCACCTATTCTTCGACCAATGAAATTTTTCCGTTTGGAGCCTAGAATGTTGTCTCATTCATTCTATGGGCTCCACCTTTTCCAAGCAGCAGAAGAAATCCACATGTCATTTACCCACAAACCCCATTACTTTTCAGAAAACATTATTTTATGACCATAGGGTGAGTGGGGAACAGTTGAGATTAAATCTCAACGTTGCATGTGGATCGTTGATTTAAAACCTAAAGGCGTCAAGTATGTGAGTGGAGACTAGGCACCACACTTGCAGTGGAACACATGTCTTCAGCCCGCTTACCCTACAACATTTTAGAAAGTATTATTTTATTCCAATGGGGCTGGTGAGGAATGAATAGGATTGAATCCTCCAATCTAATGGCTAGGATCAAATCCTTAGATCCAACTATCGATAAATCTTAACCAATGATTTGAGGGGAACCAATAGAAAGTAGTCAATGGGACCCACCAAGCATAACAAAGGATTTTAATAAGCACATGCACTTATTACATGACTTAAAATGGGTCACTTGCCTAGGTTTATAACATGAACGATATTGAGCAAATATTAATATACAAACTTAGGGAAAGAAAAAGAATTAAAGAATTTTATGACCCGCATAAGACAAGGATTCTACGAGTAGCAACCAAGAACACTAGGCTCAAGGGATCAGTGAGTAAATGGATGCAAAGGAATAATGTATGACTTAAGAGACTGGGAATGGGTAAAACCTAGTCAACATTGAATTAGATTATTACAATGTAGGTAAAAGGAAAGGACACTATAATATCTATAATTTTGAATATAATATCCACTTATCTTGCTCTATAGTATTGTATTCACTATCATCTTACTCAAAATCATCAACAGTTATTTATAAGTTATGGATGTTGAACTATTAGCTTATGTTCAAGGAATGGATTAATATTCCTTTCAGTTATTTATCAAAGATTGTGTGAATGGATATGCAATAGGAATTTATAAGTAGTGTGATAAGTGTTGTTCTTTAAAAATGATGCAAAATCACATATCAAATTCAATACCATGGAATACATTATAAAATATAAAATATCACAATTTCATGGAATACAATAGAAAATATCATCAACTATAGTTTGGAATATGATTCATGAAGTGCAATATAAAATAAAATATCATGAATTGCAATGATTCACAATTTCATCGTATACAATATAAAATATCATCAACTATAGTTTGGAACAGTGGAAACTGATTCATGAAGTGTAGTATAAATACCTAAAAGCTACTAATTCACTGCCATTTCCCAAATGGAGTTAGTGTCCTCAAACTGACATTCAACTTGAGATAAAGTAAAAGAGTTGTCTTGATTATGAGTCTACTCTTCATTTTCTTTAGCCTGCATCTCAAATTCAACATTCATTGTGCCACTGTCATTTGTCCCACTGCCACTACCAATGCCACCAGTACCAGCATTTGGAATTGAAGTGTTACACAACCCAGTCCCTCTTCTTTCACATGTGGACCTCTAGATTGTGAGTGCCCTTTCAAAAGGAAATTTTTTGACATTATACATAGTTCCTTTCATCCTCAAGCAATTTTCAAAATTCTTGTTTAGTTTGTTTCTTAACTTTGATTTCAAAAATTCCAATGAACTGAAAAATCTCTCATCCTCCACTGACCCCAATATCATTCTTTGACATAAATTAACAAGTTTGAAATATTTTGATATCCTACCACATAATATTTCACTCTGACCTAAGTTTGACCAAACCTTTTTTATTGATCCTAGTTCAAAGGCATTCTCCATGCCCATGGAATTATACTGGTCCCTCATAACTACTACAAAATTCTTACATTTTTTTCTAAGCTTATCTTTATCTAAAATTCCTTCTATTGTTTGCTCATTGTATTTTACACTTTTTGAAAATTGTTCAATCAAGATATTTACTTGATCATGAAAATATTTTGGGCTATCTCGATTTACCCAAAATTGAGGATACATGATACCCATGGCTTCAAGTATTTCATGTCAAGGGAATCTTTCATGAATATATGAGGAAAGAGATTTTGTAATTTCCTTCAAATTATAACTAATAGATTTAACAATGTCATTAAAATCCTCCTCTTTAACAAGTACTTCTCTACTAGAGCACCTACCTATCTTACAATAGTACATTGGTATCTCATATCCATGTACACAGATACATAAGTGCTCACTTGCATTAAACTGCAAATAATTATCAGAATTATTCAAATCAATAATATTCTGACACATGAAATAATTTGGGCTCTTTTGTGTTAGATCTAGATATAGATGATCGAGGGCCAAACATGTATGTTTATGTAGTTTGGCATATTCATTTGGATACATAGTTCTATCTTGGGCTTTCTTCACAATATTGTTCATTTCATTCAACATGGAGATAAGACTAGCTAAAGTCAAGAGCTTCTCTATATCACTTAACCTATATAAGAGGTTAGGAGCTTTATCTACTATGCTACGATGCTCGTACATTACTCCAATCAAGGATTGATATTCTAAAAGAACTCATTACACTGGTCCATGTAGGGAGATCCATATGGTATTTAAATCCTTGAGAAGCTTGTTTCCTATGGTTAATCCCTCAACAAAATTTTGAAATTCTGCAAAACATTTGGGACTTCTACAGAAGTATGTGTGGAGCTCGCAAACAAGATTTTCAACTTTTGATATTGTAGAAAAATTTCTTAGAATTTTGAATGCTAAATTAATTCTATGGGCCATGCAGTGAATGAAAAGCATGTATGGTGCACAAGTAGTTTGTAACTTTTTGTAAACACCACTCCTTTGACCTTGCATCATTGCAGCTCCATTAGCTCCTACACACAACTTTTTGGAAATTGTCAACTCATTGATACCTGTAATTTCATTCAAAGATTTTTTGAGTAGTTCAAATAGATTTTGTGATGTTGAAAATTCCTTTATTTTATGAACAAAGAGAAGATGAGATTGGAAAAAAATGTTGTTTTACAGTATACAAATGTATACAGACCCAAGAAGTATTGTCTATTGTAGTAACTTCATCTAAAGATAATGCAATGAAGTTTGACTCTTTTACTTTCTCTTTCAAATATTGCTTTTCCACTATAGCAAGATAGTTTTCCCATTCCCATCCAACATTTACTAACCAATGTGAGTAAGGAAAGTGAGGAACAACCAAAAAAAATAATAAACTATAATATTCTGGGTAGTCTGTCATAGGACGCTCTCTTGACAAAATATTAAAAATAACTCATCTAAACAATTTTTGACAGATTTTCTCCTTCCATTTCTTTTCCAAATTGAGCCTCAAGTGTACCTTGACATGCAACAAGCTTGGACATTCTTTTCTTATGCTCGGGTATGTGTAGGATCATCATGGAAAAAATAGGCCCTTCAGTGGCAAAAAAATTAGAAAAATAAGAGTTAGGCAACTTGATATAAAAATTTGAATAATTTATCTATATTATTTCAAAAATATGTAAGAATAGAATCTTTAGAAAATTGAATGTAGTTTCTAAACTACTAGGTTTGTTTAAAAAAAATAAAAAATCTATTTGGTGAAACTTTTGAAATTTCAATGAAGTGGTACTTAAATTTCAGGGAAAAAATAAGTAGGTGTCTGTCTGACCACCCTAACCACAAGAAAATGATAATAATTTTTTATAATATATTAGATATAAGTAGAGGACTCATGCCCCAATGTGATGCATTTTTTTTGTAATTTTTTTCCAAGTAAATAATAAATTATGAATTTTTTATTACAACTTTTTAAAAAATATAAAAATTTGTATGTCTGACCACCTTAACTTGGTCAAAACATCATGAAATTCATTTTTTCTTTTTTTAATCCTATATTATGCGAAGCAGAGAATGTGACACGTGTTTTATATTCAAAAAATGTGATTCATTTGAAAGCTATAGATGTTTTTCAATCAACCTATCAATCAGGACTTTAGTCGTAATTTGAATAGAAAATGAATAATAATTACTTATTAAATTCAAAGTAAAGCATAATTTATATTGGTGGAAAGCTGAGAATATCCTTTAAAAACCCTTTTTGTTTCATCAATTTTGGGAAAAAAAATAGTCGTCAACCACATACCCATCCTATTGCCACTTTTTGGCCCAACATGATCCTGCACATACTCGTTCTCCACATTCTTGAACATACTTAACATGAAGACATTCTTATTTTGTTTTCCATCATACAACTAATTGTTCCTTTCCATCTATGATTTATTTTTCATAAACTTTACTGATATGCTTTTCTATAGTGTCAAGCTCTAGCTACAACTTCTCTCTTCTACATTTCCAACTTCAAATCATACACATGCATTTTGTTGCATTTTCATCATCGTTTGCTTTCCCCACTAGTACAATGAATGGGTAATTTGACACCCAAGCAAGTTGAAAATTTCTTGTCATTTCCCACTTGCACCCCATTTTTTATCTGGCTTTTCTTTTCTTGCTACCAACATCATCCTGATCCAGGTCAATTATCTCATTCTGGCTAGCCAGGGTATCCCTTGGAACATCTTCTATGGTATTGCCATCCTCATTTGATACATTTTGATTTAACTCAATGACAATCTCACCTTCACCTTCCAGTGGAGGTGAGGTATTTTGAATGCCTTCTTCATTAATATTTGCTAGAAGAGTTGATGATGTAGCTCCATCTTGATTTGATGGATCAAAAGCATTGCCAATTCTAAAGTAAGACTATATTGTACCTCTGCATTTTGGGAATTTTGATGGCCTCCCAGTCCCTTCACCACCTCGAGGAGTCTTACCCTTGCTGCTTGACATATTGATCTTTCACATCGAATAAAAGCTAGAAAAGAATGTCTTGTTTAAGGACAAAGAATATAGATCCCATTCCCTACTCAGTATCATCTTTAAGATTGAAGCAAGAATGGGAAAGAAATAAAGAAATCTTATAACTAGTAACAATATGAAGAAATGATCACTCACCTTTAAGTCTACGTTTTTGACTTTCGTTGACTTTTGAATCGAGAACCTTAGAACTGAAAAAAATGTGTAAGAATAAATGACAGTTTCGATATTATTTATATCAATCCATATTTGGCGAATTCTGTGGGATTTCAAATGGTATATTAAAAATTTGGAAAATCTCGCATGCTTATACAACGATACATTGTAATTTTCAAGGTGAAATGTGTCCTCAAATGTAATTATTTTTTAATGTTATTGTCATTTATAAATTTTGATTAGTGAAATAGGTCTTCACAAGAAACTATTTGTAAAATTTAATTGGCGAAATGGGTCCTGATATAATGTTGTTTTAATAGTATTGGAAAATATGGAGGTGTTTTATTACATGCTTCTAGGATTCTAGGCAAAAATATTAATCGGTCCATTTGAAACGTGTAGTTTGTTATGGAAAATTTGTTGCTTAAATATGCCTCGTAAAAAAAATAATTGGCGAATGGACATGCATTGGACCGATAATTTGTAAAATCCAAACAATTTGGACACCTTGTTGGGTGCAATTAATTCACCAATTGGCAAAGATTCTCCACTAAAGTTTTCCCTAATTTTCATAAAGTTAAATGCACAATTTTTAACTTTTCAAATTCCGAAAATGATTTTTCCTCAATTTTATTGGCTAAATTTTTTTGACTGATAAGGGTGGATTTTCACGAATGCTAACCATTAACTTTTTATCACATTTTCTCAAAGCATTTTTCCGCCACAAAACCATAATAAAAAAAATTTAAGTAATTTTAAAGAATTTTTTAAAACTTTTTAAGTTTGTTTATTTACAATAAGACAAAATAAATAAGCAACATTTTTGAGAACCCTCTTTTGAGCACTTTTTTAAGGTAACTTTTTTGTCATGAACAAATTAACTAATTTTGTCATTGCTCAAGAAATTATTCTAAAAAATTCAAAGTAAAAAATATAAATTTAATTTTAAAATTTAAATTACTTAAAATATAAATTTTATCATAAATCATTAAAATTAAATTAAACTATTTATATAATTTTATAATATAAAATTTGCAAGTTAATATGAAAATTTTAAATTATTTTTAACTATTAATATTTACATATTTTAATTATTATTATTTGTAGACATGGAAAATATACTGACATACTTGATCACGATTGCTAACATCGTTTCATCCTAAATCATCTTCTTAGTTAATCACCACCCTTCATCCCTTAATTAAATAAATCATTTTATTTAATTAAATATCTAAAGTCATCTTATTAAATTAAATAAATTAAACCTTATTTGATTTAATCTAACATCATCATCCCTCTTTGATTAAATAAATCAAAATCCTTTATTTAATTAAATCTAAATCACATTCTTCTCAACTTTGATTTAAGTCAACCTAAAAATATAGATCAAATTGTCACATCATTTAATCCCTCATTAAATTAATTAAATCTCGATCATCCTAATTTATTTAGATTTTGCCACTTGCACATAAAAATACATTTAACTAATTTATTTAATCCCTATTTTCTTTCAACTTGGCATCTTTTGGGGAATATTCCTCCAAGTTTGAAAATCCCTCCAAGTGGATTTGTCCTTCCAACAAGATATCCATTCCCTCTTACATGTCCTTGTGCATTGAGCCAAGTGACATTTAATTCATTCTTTTTCCCTCTAACATGTCATTTCACAAATTTGAAATGCCATCTAATTTCATTTATTGTGTACATTTATCAAAATGTGCTCAAGCTTCCTCCATTCACATCTTGACAAGTGGCACTTTCCCATTGGATGTTGAAAGCTCCCACATTGCTTCATTTTGATCAATCCTCCATCTTGTCTTTCTATAAATAGAAGGCTTTCCTTTGTATTTGATCATCCACAATTTGAGAAAGTTTACTATACTCAATTTCATCCTTAAGCATATCCATTTTCATCTATTTTATCAAGTTTATAGCTAGATTATTGCAAGTTTTCTTCATGGAGTTCAATTGAATCAATCATCAAGTGGATCAACCTTCATCAAATCATCACAAGTTTGCATAGGAGTTGGGAAAGGGCCAAATTCCACATCAAATTGGCACCAATTCCCCCATGGGATTGAGTGTTTGCATCTTAAAATAGGATTTCATTGCTTTCTTGGTTCATTCTCTTCATTTTCTTTCCTATTTGAGCTTTGCAAATGAATTTCATGGGGAATCTTGATTCTCACTTGCATTTGATCTAATATTATGTTTGTTTCTTGTGTTTGTGTAGGTCTAGGATTGGGGTTCCACATTTGGTGCAAGAAAGAGGGCAGAAATCACAAATCTAACATGTTTTTTTTAAAATTTCATTGTTTTTCAATAGGTTTGTTCATTAACCTTAGTTTCAATGCATTTGTAAGATCTTCTGGTACATCTGGGCTCTGTTTCAGTGCATCCATAAGATCTTCCAGCACATCCACACCCCATTATAGTGCATCTGAGCATTCTTTTTGTGCATTTGAGTATTGTTTTGGCACATCTAAGCATTATTTTGGTGCATCTGAGCACTGTTTTAGTGCACGGATCTTTGTTTTAGCACTTTTATAGTCAATTTTAAAATGGTTGTATCTTGGTCATATTTTAGTCTTTTTCGAAGCTTTTTTTTTTAAAAAAATGGGGTATAATTTCATAAGCTATCCAATGGTGTAGGTTTTTCTCAACTTTAGTAGAGTTAAAATTTTCAATTTTACATCTAAAGTCAAATTGCATTGTAACTTGGTCTAAATTTTAGGGTTTTTATGCTTAATGATTCATCTAACCCTTATATATTCTTGTTTCTTAATCTCATCTAACTTTTTGAGCACTTTTGCAAGTTAGGAAATAAAAGAGGGAAGGAGGAAACAAACACAAAGGTTGTCTATGGCATCATCACTTGATTGTAACAAGTGTTTTTAAACACTTTGGGAGCAATTATAATCCCATTTTAAGGATTTTGTTCTCTTCAAATTTTAAGACTCAATAGATTTCAATTTGGGTTTAAAAAGAACAAGACAAAAGGATTAAAAAGAACCTTAGGAAAATTTACTAGATTTTGTTTAAAGGTTAAAAATTGAAAAAGAAACTTTCACTTTTCCTTTTGGTGCTTAAAAATAATTCACTCTTGCTTTGAAGGTTAAAATGAACATGTGCTTCTATGTTTAGTAATCACTTACCCAAAGTAATATCATCTAAAAGACGTATGCGCTTCTCTCATGCCTCATGATGATCTTGAGAATCAAAAATATTTTTGTGATCTTAAGTTGTGTAAGTTATTTCCTTCAAACTTCATTTGGGTTCTTAAAATTGGAAAAAACTTGTGAGTGTGAGTGGAATATATCACGTATGTTCTCTCTTTGTTTCTCAACAAAGATCAATCAAACTACAAATGTGTTTGATTTCTTTTTTTTTATCTCTAGAGGGCTTGCCTTGTGGGAAAAAGTAATCACCGAAGGGAACAACCCAACCAGGAACATGCTAAAGCCAAGCGACTTCCAACCGATATATAAGTGTGTGTACTTGAACAAAGGAAAGTATTGTTGTGCATGTTTTACACACACGCCCCGTTTAGAATGGGAACCCCCTCTCTTTCTTTCACCTTGCTAGGTCATTTTGTCGCTGCCTCATTTTGTGTGCCCCATTTTGGTGCCCAAAATGGTTAGCAGGCCTCAAAGTTTCATCTCAAGTTGACCATGTCTTTCCCCCAGCAAAATTTTCTAAGTCAGGTGCCTTTACGGAAACCCCTTGGTAGTTTTCCTCTGCCAGCATCCTTGGCACCTCCTTGGTCCACATCGCTGAGTTTCCTTTGGGGGGTTTTCCTAATCCATTTGTTGTTTCTAATAGCTAAAAGGCCTCGACCTTCTATCATTTGGGATCTGCCATCCTAATCATTGTTCCCTATGCTTTCAATGACCAAGTGTAACCCATCGTCCATGGGGCTCATTGGGCTTGGTCAGTTGGATCTCCCTTCTCGGGTTTCCGCTATGCATTTTCCCTTCCCAGTAGTTGTCCTCTGCCAGAGTTTTGCCTACGAGATCTAGGGATCCTCTTCACCAGTGGTTTTTTGCCTAACATTTCAAAATGACCAGCTAAGAGAGAATCTTTGAGACCCATTGGGCCTGCCTCGTTGGGATGCTCCTCTCGGACCACCGCCTCCTTTTTGTCATTTCTAAAGGTCATCCTTTGGTGGATTTCCACCTGTTAGGGCCCGATCTTCTTAGTGTTGTAGCTATTTTCACCAAACTTCCAGAGTGTCCATCAATCGACGATGTTCCACCCTTCAGGCTCCAACCCTCCTGCAACTATCTTCAAAATGACCATCTCACCTAACTTGGGTCTACCATAAAAAGAAATCAATGCATTCCATTAGTGGCAATTGGCCCATAAACGTTGCTCCTAGTCCTTCATTTTACTTGGGGTATTCAAATTTGGGGAGAAACAAAGTCCCCCTTCCCTTTTCCTACCTTTTTCCTTATTCTTGCAAACTTGGCCCCTCCTCACATGCTTCATGTTTTCCATCATTTTTTGACTTTGGGGACAAGTTTCCTATGGATTTGGGATGTTTTTGTGGTGCCTAAATGAATTTCCAAGGTTTTGTTAATTTTTGGGAAGTTTCAGAAATTTCCTTCTAGAACTTTCTCCCTTTTCTATTTTTCCTTCCATCCGCCCCCAACATTCTGAATCTTGGAACCGGGCCCCTCTATGGCTGTTTCTAGAAATTTTCCCCTCCATGGCCATTTTCAAAACTCCATCCCTCATTTGTCATTTTTCCTTCCGTCCAGCCCCAGTGTTCTGGCTCCCAAAACCCGACCCATCTATGGTTGTCTAGAACTTTCCTTCCAGGTTGCCATCGCTCTGCAACTGTTTTTCCTTCCATCTTTCGTCCACCTTCTCGTTGTTGTCCCTTGTTCATTACCTGCCTTCCTTCCACCCTCCATCCATTTCTCGAATTCCATTAGTGCTTTCGAGCTTGGCCTTGGGGAATGTTGTCTTTTGTTCATTGTCTGCCTTGGCCCCCGCCCCCTTGGGCCCGCATTAATTATGTTTATGGTCCAAATGGGCTCCAAATATGAAAATTATGATCTTTTCATGATGCATTGATGGATCTAACAAGAAGTTTGCAGGATTTGACTAAAATTTTCCTTGATTTGTGTATGAAAGCACTTACGACACTTCATGTATGCAATATTCAAGAAACCTACCATGGGTCTATCAAGGAGACCTATTGAGAAAGATAAACAAGGAAAAGCACATTGCTCCTCTCGCCATTCATTTGATGCCCACCTTTCCTTGTAGCATCCATCAACAGAGCCAATTTTAGAACTGGTCCTATGTCAAGGAAGTCAATGAAAAATCCACAAAGGGTGGCCTTGAAGGTGGTGGGGGGGACTGGTTGTTTCCCCCTCTAGGAAAATGATCACGATTCATTCAAGGAAGTCTCATCAGATTATCTGATCCATCTCACAATGATGTAAATCTGTAGGTGAGGTTTGTTTGATCCAATGGAGAATGTTGCAAGTTCATCATGGGAAAAAGGCAGCTTTCAGGTAGTTTCAACTACAGTAAAAGGGAAATCAACAAAAGGATAAAATTGCTATAGTACCTGGGCACTAGAATACAAAATAGGGAAAATAAAAATAATGTATTTTAAATTGCTAGATATTGGGGGGTAGGTGAATCCCTAGTGCAATCTAATATGAGCCACACAATGTAAATCAATCCTAGCCATTCATTTGGGCTTTGAAAAACTATAAATAGGGGTCTCCCCCTCATTTGTAAAGGGTTGGAGAGCTGGTGTAAAAAAAATTGCAGCAATAGAAGACAACATTGCATGATTTTATGGATTTTCTCTTTGATTTTACTCATCTAGCATGCATGGTTCTACCTTCCATATTAGTTTTAGTTGAAGATTCTTGAATGAAAGTGGTTATCGTGATTGTTGGTTTAGTATTTGATGAATTTCTTGTTCATGCTTTTTGTGGTTCATTGATAATGAATCACTTTGCAAAGCTAGTATGAGATTCCTTCCTTTATTGTTGCAACTTTGTTCAATTGCATGTGCAATCTGAAAATATGTAGTCCTTAGAAGATTGCACTGGTTTTGTGTAACTATAGGTTCCTCTTGGCCAAGCAAAACCTAGTTTAGGGAGTTTGTCTATTGTAGCAGCCTCCATGATCACTATTCATTCATAGTTTTAGATCTAGGAACTTCCTCTCTTCCCTGCCCTTTTTCATTTTTTTTAAAATAAGTAACCTTAGGCAAGGTTCATTGCACATTGTAAAGCTAAATCCAATCATAAAATGGAGTTCAAGACTGTTGTTTGAACTTGCAACAAGTGCACAACAACTCTCCCATATTAAGAACTCCATTTGCATATCCAACTTCCCCGCTTTGTAACTCATCTATAAGTATGCCTTGTGATTCCAATAAATCACATGAAACAACTAAGATATTCCAAGCACTGTCAAGACCTGACATTAGAGACCTTGGGATAGTGTTCTGCAATCTGATTGTGGAAGATTGTCTTTCAAGAGAGGTGATGCACCTATGCATTACTTGTGTTGAGGAGTGCATAAGAAAAACATCAACAAAACTGGCACTAGAAGGAGGGAAGACATGTTGAGGCTACAAATTTGATAGTTGGAAGTTGAGAAGGGAACATTCAAGAAGAAATTTGAGATAGGAGATCTCTTTAACTAAAAATCAGAAAATTTTGAAGGAAAATGAGAGTTGAGTCAAAATGGAGCAACATTTGCAAATCAGCATCACTTAGCTACATGTAGATCTGAATAGGATATTGAGGAGACCATTGTAATAATTTGCATTGGCAGATAAGTGTAGGATCCATTGCACTTGCAGACATAATGAATTGCGGTGTCTGACTTTCTTGGACATAGTTGAAAGGGTCTTGTAGGGATAAATTCCCTTTTGGGAAATATACTAGCCCTTGGATCTCAAAGATCTAGAAGAGGAATTGACAACCATAGCAACTATGGAATTTATGGAGCTGATCCAAGAATGTTTGGGCAATAAAGGCGGACCAATATTGGAGGAGGTGCTAATGTCAAGTTGGTGTATATTTCACAATGCACCAAATTCAGAATTCCCTTGTCCATCATGTGCAAACATCATCACTCAAGTTAAGGGTAACCTGAACAAGTTGGAGCAGCCAACTATTAAAGAGGATGAATCATCCCATGAGGTAGAAGAGTTTTCAACCTCTGGAGGACAGCAAGTCGAAGATGAACTAAGGGATTTGACAAAGACTAGTGCTAGGACAACAGACACTCAGGTCCACAGTCAAGGAGAAGAAGCTAACTTCTTTGGGACAACAAAGAGATTTAATGAAGATTCACTTAGAAGGGAATCAAAATGCTTGTCCTCCATCACCAAAATGCACTTCCCCAGTCCAGAAAGGATGCCATTGGCAATCAGGGATGAATCAAAAAAGTCTACAAAAATTTATGCTAGGGCAGCCAATGAAGATGCTAAAAATTAGAAAGAGGAAAAGGTTGACAACCTTGGGACAACAAAGAATGATGATGAAGAAATAAATGAGATTAGATTAGAGGACCTATCTTTCATGAATTAAAGTGATCAGGCATCCGAAAATGCAGATTTGGAGGAATGGGAACAATCACTCCCTGTGACTGACTACTATTCACCTTCCTTCCCAAATGATGATGAGGACCCGATAGTGGAAAGATATGACTAGCTAGTGTCAAATCTAGCAAAATATTGGTCTAAGCTAAAGTGTCAAGTGGATTTGGAGGTGTTGTTGCTACCAAATTGGTGCAGACTCCATGATTCATCACGCTCTAATTTTGCATGCGAGCTATGCCATGAAGTTGTCCAACAAGCTAGAGGAGTAGAGCAACCAAGTACCCAACCTCCTCTACTTGTTGTCGGGATCAAGGAAGAAGACCAAAATCTTGAATTGAGTGAAAAATAAGTTGAAAGTAGTCCTCAAGAAGGCATTAGGACAACAAAGGAAGAAGGAAAACAAATCAGTCTCAAACTTCCGAATGGCAAAGTGGAGTAGATAGGAATGTTTCCCAATAATCACCCAAGGTCCTTCCCCTCTGTATAAAATGTGTATGGGATGGATGATACGATTTGTAGAAGAATCTTAGGGGTGGATCGCTCAACATACATTGATCCCCTTGATAGACTAGTGTCTCTTCCTATTTTCATCCCACTTGAATCCATGCCACAAGGGTATATTAGCGCAATAGAGGAGTACATCCTAGATGTTAGCAGCAATGAAGACATACCACTTGAACCTCTCGTTGATGAAAAAATGGAGCCCCCAAAGTGGGAGAGGGGTTCCTTCTCCATTTATAGTGACATTGACTAGGGTGAAGTGATTGAACATCCTAGTGAGACACATGAAATGCAAAAGGAAGAAGATAAAGGTGGAGGTGTTTCAATGGATACCAAAAAACATGACATGCTTGATCAACTACAAGATTTAATTGGTGGTCCTTTTGCCTTGGTCATTTCTAGTCTTCCTTCACATTCAGGGAGCTGCAATAGGATAGATTCGTGAATGTCATCATCCCATGACACTGAACATCATGAAAATAGGGTTGACACTTGGGAATGGAAATGGAACAACATGATACCTTTTGAAGACAATAATCAAGTGGATCCCAAGTTTGTAGATGATCAATGTGGAGAAGTATTTATTTTTGAAGAACTGCCAACGGATATTGCGGGTCCCATTGGTAGCTTGGAAGGGGTGTTTTTTCCCTCATTCTCCTAGCCTTATGCAAGCTTAATGTATGAAGTGATGCACCCTCGACCGTGCTCGCCTAAGGCTACCAATGCACCTATCGACGATGTAATGCTCGCTTTTAGTTGTCTAACACTACCACATCTGCATGATGACATCTAGGTTCTATCCTTCCTTAATCTTATGAATACTTACAACTGCATGTTTCATTTTGATTATGGTAATCAGGGAAGGAAGACATGTTTATGGATTAACCATGGGTTTAACGAACCTCCTCAATTTCTGATTTTCCCTAACTATGTGATTAAATTTGAATGTTGCAATAATGAGCTTCCCCTTTTTGAGTATAAGGATAAATCTGCATGGTTAAGAACTACAATGATCACCCTTCTTCTTGTGCATGCATTATGAAATCCAATGGGCATGAATGTTGGCTTTCCTTTCTTGAACATAGTGCTCTATAAATATCTTTGTACATAGCCCATTTTGAGTAGTGTAGGTTTCCTGTAAATAATCTATTTTCTTGATTTCCTTAGATTAGTTGGTTTGCTATAAGTTGTTTGATTTAAAGTAGTTTCTTTGTTGTTTTCTTTCATTGTACTACTTTGGTTAGTTTTGGTGTTTTCTTTTCCTTTGTTTTTGTTTTGTTTTCATTTTCTTTCTATTTTTCCTTTCATTTTGTTGTTGCTTTGCTATTGCTTTGCTCGGGGTCCCTCTACTTCTAGCTGGACACATTTGTGCTCACAACAACCATTCTTATTGTCTGGGGCTGTTCTATGCATTTCTTTTTCAAACTCTAATCGAGCTTTTAGATTGCATGGTGAGGATCTTTTGTTAGTGTCAAGTGATCTGGATGTTTGATTCAAAGGGGATAAGTTGTTGGTTGGTTTGACTTCGATGTATTCTGAAATCTCATATCTCTTACACAAATTAAGAATCCTGAGGTCACTGTAGGTTCTTTGTGAGGTTGAGATTAAGTGAAAAATCTAAAATTTTGTTCTAGCACCACTATGATTCTTAGCCCTGAGCGTGAGCTTCATTGCTTGTGGGTTGAAATAAAAGAATTAAGAAGAGAAAAAATCAAAAGAAAGAAAAGAAAGAAAGAATTGAAAATTAAAAGAAAGAGAAAATTCAACTTTTTGGGGGTATCTAGGCAACTCTAGTAGGGCTATGGATGCCTGATCGATAGTAGAGCAATGTTTGGGAGAATCATAGTGACAACCTCATCAGGGCTATGGATGCTTGATTGGAAATGAGGCAATGTCTCAGATGCTTTTGGAGTTAGAATAAACTACATAGCTTAACTTGGTAGAACTTGGGTTCCTATAAACTCTAAAGGATGAGAATTAATACAATTGCACATACTTGGATTTTCAGCATACTGAAGGTTGGATTAACTAGTGGTTTTGATCCTTTGGTCGAGCATTTGGTTTTTTTCCTTAGCATGAAGATTGAAACCACAGATTCTGGGTTCATGATTCTAGATTGTCATCAAAATGCTCTGGAGCATTTCCCCAGTGAGTTTCCATTTGTTGTGCATGTTTTGCGCACATGCCCTATTTGAAACAGGGACCCCCTCTCTTTATTTTGCCTTGCTAGGTCATTTTATTGCTACCTCATTTTGTGTGCCCCATTTTGGTGTTCAAAATGGTTAACATGCCTCAAAATATCATCTCAGGTTGACCGTGTCCTTCCCCCAAAAAAATTTTCTAATTCAGGTGCCTTTGCAGAGACCCCTTGGCAGTTTTCCTCTGCTAGCATCCTTGCCACCTCTTGAGTCCACCCCGTCGTCTTTCCTTTGGGGAATTTCCTTGCTCCATTTTCTATTTCTAACAACTAAAATGCCTCGGCCTTCTATTTTTTTAGACCCGCCATCCTAATTGTTGTTCCTCATGGTTTCAATGACCAAGTGTAACCCATCATCCATGAGGCTCATCGGGCCCAGTCTGTCAGATCTCCCTTCCTAATTTTTTGATATGCATTTTCCCTTCCTGACGAATGTCCTCCACTAGAGTTCCACTCACTGGACCCTGATATCCTCTTCGCCAATCGTTTTGGACCTAACATTTCAAAACAACTATCTAAGAGAGCATCTTTGAGACCCATTGGGCCGGCCTCATCGAGATACTCCTCTCAGACCTCCACCCCCTTTTCGTCATTTCTAACAGCCATCCTTTGGCATAGTTCCACCTATCAGGGCCTGATCTTCTTAGTTTCACTGTTGTTTTCACAAAAACTTCTGGAGCATCCATTAGCCAACAGTGTTCTGCCCTTCGGGCTCCGACCCTCCTGTGATTGTCTTCAAAATGACCATCTCACCTAACCTAGGTCTGCCATATAAAGAAATCAATGCATTCCATTAGTGGAAATTGGCCCATAAAGGTTTCTCCCGACCCTTAATTTTACTTGGGGAATTCAAATCTGGGGAGAAACAATGTCCCCCTTCCCTTTTCTCGCCTTTTTCCTTGTTCCTGTTGACTTGACCCCTCCTCACATGCTTTGCATTTTCCATCATTTTTTGACTTTAGGGACAAGTTTCCTATGGATTTGGGATTTTTTGTGATGCCTAAATGAACTACCAAGGTTTAGTTAATTTTTGGGAAGTTTCAAAAATTTCCTTCCAAAACTCCATCCCTCCTTTGTTGTTTTTCCTTTCGTCCACCCTCGACGTTCCAGCGCTCGAAACTCAACCCCTCCATGGCCATTTTTGGAACTTTGACTCTCCATGGCCATTTCTAGAACTTTGTCCCTCCTTTGTCATTTTTCCTTCCATCCACCCCCAACATTCTGGCTCCTAGACCCGGCCCCTCCGTGGTTGTTTCTGGAACTCCGCCCCTCCATGGCCATTTCTGGAACTCCATCCCTCCTTTGCATTTTTCCTTCCGTCCATCCCCAATGTTCGGGCTCCTGGAACTCAGCCCCTTCGTGGCTATCCAAAAATTTCCTTCTAGGTCACCATCCCTTCACGACTATTTTTCCTTTCGTTCGTCATTCGCCTTCCCACTATTGTCCCTCATTTCTTGTCCACCTTCCTTCTGCCTTTTGTTTTTCATTTGACTTCTGTCAATGCTTCCAGGCTCAACCTTGGGGAATGTTGTCTACCATTCACTTTCCTCCTTCCTTCCACCTTTCTTTCATCATTTGCCTTGGCCCCCATCCCGCTTGGACCCGCATTAATGTTTATGGTCCAAATGGGCTCCAAATATGAATATTATAAACTTTTATGGATCTAACAAGGAGTTTTCAATATTTGACTAACATTTTGCTTGATTTTTGTATGAATTTGCTTATGATACTTCATGTATGCAGGATTCAAGAAACCTACTGTGGGTCTATCGAGGAGACCCATTGAGAAAGCTAAACAAGGAAAAGCACATTGCTCCTTTCGCCATTCATTTCATGCCCACCTTTCCTCGTAGCACCCATAAAAAAATATAGTATTAGAAGTGGTCCTATGTTAAGGAAGTCAGTTACAAATCCACAAAAGGTGGCCTTGCAGGTGGTGGGGGGTAGCGGTTGTTTCCTCTCTCTAGGAAAACGATTGCAATCCGTTCGAGGTCATCGCATTAGATCATCTGATCCATCTCACAATGATTCAAATATGTAGGTGAGGTTTGTTTGATCCAATGGAAAATGTTGCAAGTTCATCACGGGAAGAAGGAAACTTTTAGGCAGTTTCAACTATAGTAAAAGGGAAAACCGCTACAACATCTGGGCACTAGAAGACAAAATAGGAAAAAAAATGATGTATTTTAAATTGCTAGATAATGGGGGGTAGGTGAATCCCTACTGCAATATAATCTGAGCCACACAATGTAAATCAATCCTAGCCATTCATTTGGGCTTTGGAAAATTATAAATAGGGGTCTCCCCCTCATTTGTAAATGGTTGGAGAGTTGGTGTAAAAAGTATTTGTAGTAATAGAAGACAACATTACATGATTTTATGGATCTTCTCTTTGATTTTTCTCATCTTGCATGCATGGTTCTACCTTCTATATTAGCTTTAGTTGTATATTCTTGAATGGAAGTGGTTATGGTGACTGTTGTTTCATTATTTGATGAATTTCCAGCTCATGCTTTTTGTGGTCCATTGATGATGAATCAGTTTGCAAAGCTAGTATGAGCTTCCTTCCTTTATTCTTGCAACTTAGTTTGATTGCATGTGCATGATGTGCATGTGCAATCTAAAAATCTGCAGTCCTTAGAAAATTGCACTAGTTTTGTGTAATTGTAGGTTCCTCTTGGCCAAGCAAAACCCAGTTTAGGGAGTTTTCTACTATAGTAGCCTCCATGATCACTGTTCATTCATAGTTTCAGATCTAGGAACTTCCTATCTTCCCTACCATTTTTCCTTTTTTTTAATAAGTAACCTTAGGAAAGGTTCATTGCACATTGTAAAACTAAATCCAATGATAAAATGGAGTTCAATACTACTATTTGAACCTACAACAAGTGCACAACAACTCTCCCATCTTAAGAACTCCATTTAAAGATCCAAATTTCCCACTTTGTAACTCATCCATAAGTCTGCCTTGTGATTCCAGCAAATCACATGAAACAACTGAGATATTCCAAGCAATGTCAAGACTTGACATTAGAGACCTTGGGATATTGTTATGCAATTTGATTATGGAAGACTGTCTTTCAATAAAGGTGATGCACCTATTCATTACCTATGTAGGAGTGCATAAAAAGCACATCAACAAGTATCACGAGGATTATTCTAACGAGAAGGGTAACAATGGTCTCTTGCCGCATGGATGGTCCCCCACGAATGAAATTCCCACATTAAAACCCTTGTTTAGAAAAGAACAAAATCCTTGATCTATTTGTTGGTGCAAGAACGGTCATTCTAAATCCACCCCACACTTTTTATAACTTTTAGTAGAGATGGAAAGTATGGCATGGGAGTTTCATGGGTATTGATGCTTGGTTGCCACATATAAGTTAGTGTGATGGAGTGGAGCCAGTGGGGTCAAGCATCTAACTATCCACTAAAAGTAGGTGTAGCTAGACTTGTCCAAGTGTGCATTCAACAAATACAGTCTTTCATATCAATAGGGTTGTACATGTTCTTGGGATCAAAACACATTGCTTGTTCGTAAATATTGGGAAACAAACATTCAACATGATCATTAAATTTTAAACCCTTTAGGAAGAAAATATCATTGAAAAAATTCAAGTGTTATTGCTTACCCTAGGGATTCTATCCTTAGAGGTTTCTAAACATTTGGATTTACATCTCAATTTTCCTACTAAAGTCAACAATAGGAAACTTTTGCCTTAATTTCCTTGATTTCCACATAAAGCATTTTGTGGGATGATAAGAAGTTAGGACATTAGACATATAGTTTGGAAATTTAATCAAAAATTGTTTGTGGTAAAAATAAGTCACTAAGCAAAGCTAAAGAACAATTGAACCCCACACATGTGCTTCTTCCAATGATTTCAAAAAAGATGAAAATCTGGAAACCCAAGTTCAAATCTCTTAATCCAAAAGATCATCAAAAGCATCTCTCAATGCTCTACGAATTTAGACAAATATTACTTTTCAACTTTTATAGAAGATCTTCAAGAAATAATCCCAATATATATTCATTTTATTATTGTCAGAATCTGAGACTTTTTCAACAATTTGAGCATCTTGTATGAGAAGTAAAGCATGTTCTTCAAAACTGAGGTCTTGTAAAACAAGAGGCTTTTTAGGTACACATAGGATTAAATAAAAATCTTCATCCATCTTTCAAACATCAATCAAAATCATCTCACCAACAACTCTTGAAAATATTGAAATCATCCTTCATGCTAGACTTTTTGGCAAATCCATGAATCAAAATCCTTGAATCAAAATCCTTAAATCAAACAATCAAAATATCTTGTTTAGCTAGGTATATGTAGATGCATCCTTCTCCATATGCTTAGTTAAATTATCATCAAATCATATTGTTTAGTTAGGTGTGGGTAGATGCATCCTTCTCCCTACACTTATTCAAATTATCATCTTGTGAGAAAGTCTATCCCATAGATAACATCCAACATCTTGGGATCTATTTGTTCATTATCTAAAATATAAACAATCCAAAACCAAATCAAGGTCAAATCAAAATCCAAGAATCCAAAATCAAAATCAAAACAAATCCAAGAATCCAAAAAAAGTCCCAAAATTCTAGCATCCCCTGAAGATCTTCTAAGATTTTCATCATCCATATCATTCATCTTTCACACATTTCATCATCACCATCAATTTGATCCTTAATCATCCTAGGGATTCTCTTTTTGAGCGTAAAGTTAGATCAATCTAAATAATTATAGATTCATCTCCATATTCTTGAAAATTGATCCTTATTTTATGGTTCAAATGAGGTCACAACACAAGAAGAACATGGAAGCCACCAAGGAAACATCAACTTCAAGCAATTTGAGCCAAACTGCTCCCCAAATCAGTCCAATGGAATTAAGCAATCCTTTAACTAATCTTCCTCTACCATCAAAAAATCTACAAGAGGAAGATCAAGTAGATGATGTTACCAATAATCCCTTTGCGATGTCACAAGAGGAGTTCATTGAAATGATTCAAAATCCAAAGACTCATCGAATTGTCAATATCATGATGAGGCTCAATCCCTCACAATATATGCTTGAATTAGAAAAAGAAGGGGCTAAAATCCCTTCCGATTATGATTTGAACACACTTGTGGAGAAGCCTCTTGAAATCATGCCACCAATCTCATCTACACCTCCATTTCAAAACATCACTCAATACATTCCCCAAATCACATCATCTATTGCTCCAACTCAACTGATTGTCCACAAGGGGAGCACATTTCTCAATGCGATACAAATAGACCCCCTTGTGAATAATCAAGGTTTGAATGCAAATACCATATTGGTTCAATCTTTCCCCCAAGATCCATTAGACCCATATGTCCCCCTCATCTTTCAAGATCCCAATGACCCATCATCATCATTCCACACAACACCTCAAACCTCTCTCCCTATAACCTCACAGGGAGAAGGTGACCTATTTGGACTAGGGGGATCTTTGACCCTTCATCTTCATCACTCCCCCAAGGAAGTACATCACTCACCTTTCCACCACTCCCACCCTTTCCATTAACATCCACATCACCTCTCAATTTTGGGCTACCTCCATTGCCACCACTTATTCCAAACAACCCCACGATCATTAATGAAAACATCATACCAAATCTGCCAATCTTGCCATCAATATCATAACAACAAATGGCAATGATCCCAATGACACAAGAAATCACCACCTCTCAAAATATGGTATCCCAAGGGCCTATCACATCAATTGCACCACCCACTATGCAAATCCACGTCATCAATACAACATTGCCTCTCATCACAACAACGAACAGCATTCCAAATTCACCACCACCTCTGCCACCCAACTCAAACACATTAAACCAACACAACATTTTGTTATAAGCTTCTCAACAAGATTCCTATCAAAAGGAACTCCAAAAAATCCAAAAACAACAAGCTTCATAGCTACGCTCAGCAAGCGCAAGCACAACTAGCTACACAACAAGCACAACAAGCTGTTCAAGCCTAGACCTTTTTACAACAACAACAAGCTACCCAAGCTGCATAAGTAGCTCAAGCCACACAAGCCACATAGGCCACACAAGCGACCCAAGTAGACCAACAAGCACAAGCACAAGAACAAGAACAAGAACAAGAAAAATCACAAGCACAAGCACAAGTGCAAGCATATGCACAATACCTCATACAACAACAAGCAGCCCAACAACAAGCATACCAACAAGTGTTGAAACAATACTAAGAGAAGTAAGAATCAGTTCGACTAGTGGACCAAAAACAAGTGTTGTTGGTGCAACAACAATAACAGGCTCAACAACAGACACTATTAGTGCAACAACAACTTGACCAACAACAAGCGTTGTTGGTACAACAACAATTACAAGCATACATGGCACACAAAAAATGTGCAAGCACCTTCCACCAATACACCAACCAATCCACCCATCCCTCCAACGATTGAACCAACACAAAACACCTTCACTCTATCCCCTGATCTGCAAAATGATGTGATAGCACAAATCAAGTTTCTCTCATAACAAGTGCTTGATCTTCAGTCAGGGAAAACCACAAAGACACCTAGCAATTTGTGTCCCTATCCATTTGACAGGAGTCTTGCAATGAAACCATTCCCAAAGGGATTTGAGATCCTCAAATTTGAAAAATACCTTGGGATGGGAAACCCTAAAGATCACATTAGGGAATTCCAAGTGCATTGCATGGAAGTTGCATATGATGATACATATCTGATGCAGCTATTTCCTTGAAGTTTGGCTATCCAAGCCATGGAGTGGTTCTCTTGCCTCCCTCCAGACATCAAGGAGTTCCAGGAGGTAGTAGACACATTCATAAAAAAATATGCCTTCAATATCGGTATGGATGTCAGTCTAGAGGAACTATCTGCTCTTAAACAAGCTAAGGGAGAATCATTCACTTCCTTTCTACAACGTTGGTGACCCAAGGATAATAAGAGAAAAATGGGCCATGCCTGAAGAACAACAAGTTTGCACTATCATCTCTAATTTAGAGTGAACCTTGGCATTCCATCTCAAGGTGCAAGGAATCACCACATACGACCAATTGATCTCCAAGGTGCTTAACATTGAACGTGTCATTATTACACAAGGAGGGACACCTGCCTATCCTGAATAGCAAAATTATCGCCCATCCACCAGCTATAATGATAAACCTTAGACATGGGTGAAAAATAGAAACATTACCAATGATGGTGTTCTCGATACCAAAGTTGTCATCAGTGCCCCTTGAAAAAACACACTAGCACCCCGACAACAACCCCAAAACAACAATAAGAACAATTGACAAACTAAAAATATGACTCAACAACAAAATAATCAAATGATCAACAATGTGAATGATCAAAGGGGGCCACCCCAGTGAAATAAAAAATCCTTGAAGTGGAAGTACACAATCCTTGGGGAATTAGCTGAATTCGTCATGAAGAAATTGGTGGAGGAGAAGCTCATCACAATCACCACCTATGAGAACTATCAAGAACCCTTGGTAAAACCACAGTGGTACAATGAAAAACACCTTTTCAATTTCCAAAAAATCAAGGGACATACAATTTCCAGTTGCATGAGGTCAAAAAACTTGATCCAAGATCTCATTGATGACAAAATCATAAATGTGGAACAATCGATGGGAAATTAGAATCTCAAGATCTACACAAATCCGATGCCCAATCATAAAAACAAAGGTAAAAATAACAATGATAAGGGAAAACGTGCATTCAAAAAATAATGTGTATGACCATGTTGTCGCATCCCTAGATGAGTATTGTACTATTATCACCATCAAAGGAGCCCAAGTTGATTGTGGAGTCACCACAAGAGGTAGAAAAGTCACCATCATAGGATCATCTCAACCAAAAAAATAATCCATCTCCAATCTAAGGTCCATTCCTAATGGGTACAATGTTCTTGACCAATTGAAAAGAACCCCAACTCATATCTCCATCATGGATTTGTTGAAGATTTCACCAGCCCACAGAAGGATCCTAGAGGAAGCCTTGGCTTCATCTTCCATCCCCATCAATCTTGATGTGGATCAATTCCAAGCTATGGTCACAAACCTCACCACACCTCATCTCCTAACATTTTTAGAACAAGATCTTCCAAAACAACCATCTCATAATCGTGCACTTCATCTAGAGGCTTCTGTCCATACAAATAAGGTCAAGCAGGTCTTGGTGGATGGAGGTGCAGGGTTGAACATATGCACCCTTAAATTAATAAAAATCTTGGGCTTCTTCGAAGATGTTATTGAAAAAGGAAAATGCATAACTATCAGAGCCTACAATGATTAAGAAAGAGTGTCTCAAGGCACTATCCAACTCCTTGTTCAAGTAGGGTCAGCTATCATCGAAACAACATGTCAAGTTCTCGACTTGGAATTGCCTTATAATATCCTCTTGGGGCATCCTTGGATTCATGGGGTGCAAGTTGTTGCTTCCACCTTCCATCAATGTGTGAAGTTTTTGTACCAAGGCCAAGAGGTCACTGTCCATGGGGATCCTAAAACCTCTTAATATTGTAAAAATTTGGAAGCCAAATATTACAAAATCCCCCAAGTGCCTAAAAACAATGAGGGTCCCTCAACTCCATACATCAACCCAACTACTCTCGCCTCCACTTCTACGATAGAGACACCCACCATCCCCACCATCTCTAATGTCAAGGCCATTTTCTAAGAAAATGGGTGTGGGGATTATAAAATGAAGAAATGTGCTTTCATGGTAGGAGAGTTACCACAATCTCCTAGGTCCCATGGGAAACCTCAATTAGCTAGAACATCATCCCTAAATTTTAGAGCTAACCCTTCTAGATTCAGGAGTTGGGGAGACCTCGGTCGGGAAGTCATAGAAGAGGACCCATCAAAACTTCTATACCAAGACAACAAACCAACAACTAATCTACCTATGGATGATAGCAATAAAGGCTTACAAATGATGCTTTCCATGGGCTATGATAGAAACCAAAGGCTTGGAAAGAATGACAACTGACTTCTAGTACCCATCCTTCCAGAGACATGAATGAGAAATATTGGCCTTAGATGTACCCCTTCAAGTATAACCATATGTGGATGAGGTCCCTCAATTAAAGAATTCAAGACTCCCCCTCAGCAAACAACAACTGAACTTCGCTTACCCATATCTATTGGCCAAGTCATAGAAAACTTCACATTTGACATAACTGATGTCTGCAATAGTAGTGATGAGGAAGATTCCATGACTAACTTACCTATTATTTTCAAGGATACCTCTCTTCTTATGATTAGTACCATGTTATTTGAGTTAACCGGTCAAACCTATGAAATCAACCTAGTCTACCCCCAACTCATTGATTACAACCAACGAGTACCACCGGTTCTACACACTTTCAAAAATGATGAGGTGCTCTCAGAATTCATGAAACTGTGGGACATGATTCCATACAAAGATCATAAGGTAGGGTTTGATAGCATACTGGAAACACAAGCTTACTATGGGGAAACAATTGAATCCTTTAGTCGCAAAAGAAAAAAATGAGAATAATCTCAAGGTCTTTGAGTGAAAGCCACACTGTGGCACTCTTTGACCCAAAAATAGTAAAAAGAAAGGACATATCTAACAGTGAAAACCTCTCCGAGGCACCCAAGGATGAAGGATTCAATCTTCCTCTTAGTTCTCTACATTAGGAAAAGTCAACGATTCTAGCTGAGAAGTGCAACCCAGTTAACTCGGGAATAAAGGAAACCCCGCATATCACATTTTATGCCGAATCATTGATGTCAGAAGAACAAGAGCTCCTAGCTGCTTTCTTAAGGGAGAGAAAGGTCAACTTTGCATGGACCTATGCCAACATGCCTAGACTTGATCTAGAGATTGTGGTCCACCATCAAGTAGTTTATCCCGAAGGAAAGCCTATCGGACAAGAGCTCAAAAAAATGTATCCCCAAATAGCTTTGTTTGTTAAAATGGAATTGAAGAAGTTGCTAGATGTAGGATTTATATGGTCAATTGACTATCCATAGTGGGTATCAAAATTGGTACCTGTTTCAAATCCCACTAGGGGCATTCATATCTGCACAGATTTTAGAGACCTAAACAAGGCATCTCCCAAAGATGACTTCCTGCTTCCCAACATTGATATGATTGTTGATATGACCATGAGATGAGATAATTTCATTGATGGATGGATTATCTAGGTATAACCAAATCATGATAGCCAAAGAGGACCAACACAAAATGGATTTTACTTGTCCATGGGAGACATATTGTTGGAACATGATTCCATTCGGCCTAAAGAATTCCGGAGCAACATATCAAAAAGCTATGACCTTAATCTTCCATGAGATGATCCATAAAACTATGGAGGATTATGTCAACGACATATTGGAAAAATTCATAAAGATGCAGGACTGCATAGTAGTATTAAGCTCCATCTTTGACAGACTTGAGGAATACAAGGTTTTCCTTAATCCAAAGAAGTCTATCTTCATCGTATAGTCAGGGAAGCTGTTGGGATACATTGTGTCTATGAGAGGAATTGAAATAGATCCTACCAAGGTAAAGGAAATCTTTGAAATGGAGGTACCTAAGACATTGAAATAGTTGAGAGGCTTACAAGATAGGCTCAAGTCAATCTGCCAGTTCATAGCTCAATTAGTAGACAAATCAATCCCATATTCTCACCGACTCCACAAGGGGGTAGCGTACAAATGGGAAGAAAAGTGCAATCAATCCTTTAAAAAAATCAAAGAGTATTTTTTCACACCTCCAGTGCTTATGCCACCAATCCCAAGAAATCCTCTAACCCTCTACATATCATCAACAATTGCAACTCTCAGTGCTCTCCTAGCTCAACATGATGAAAATGGAATAAAGAGGGCCATCTACTACATCAGTCGAACCATGGTAGGGCATGAGTTAAATTATTCCTTCATTGAAAAGGCTTGTCTCGCAGTGGTGTTTTCCTCACAAAAGTATAGGCACTACATGTTAGCACATAAAATAAAACTCATTGCTAAGATTGATCCGCTCAAGTACCCGCTCTCCAAAGCAATGCTCATGGGAAGGATGGCCAAGTGGGTCATGATTCTATTAGAATACGACATCAAGTATGTAGAGTAGAAGGCCATCAAAGGGTAAGCTATTGTAGACTAACTGGTAGAAGAGTCAATGTACTCAGAGAATCCACTAATTTCAAAGTTCCATGATGAATCCATTTTTAATTTGAGCATAGCAGACCATTACAAGTTGTACTTTGATGGTTCCTACACATAGCATGGATCGGGAGCCATAGTCTTTTTCATCACTCCACAGGGAGACTACATACCAAGATCGCACAAGTTGGCATTTCGATGCACCAACAATATTGTAGAATATGAGGCTCTAACCATATGACTCAGAATAGCAGTGTAGTGGCATATCATGGCTCTCAAGGTATATGGGGATTCGCAATTGATAATAAACCAAGTGAATGCCAAGTATCAGACTAAGGATGAAAAGATAACTCCATAAAATAAATTTTTGGAAAGTCTTAAAGAGTCCTTCATTGAGATCACGTTCGAGCAGATACCTAGAGCAAAAAATAGAACAGTAGATTCCATGGAAACTGTTGTCACCTAGAAATGCACCCTATGCAAAGTTTACAAAAAATTGAGCTTTCTAGAGCAACATGGGATCATTTCAAGGCTGTGGGTCACCTATAGTTGAAATGAACCTCCGGAGAAGGCTGGCTTCCTTTGGTGTCACCTAACTACTGATTCTTGTGGGGAAAAAGGAAGAAGGAATACATGAGATAAAGATTAAAATCTAAGGTGATACACAGAAATGATGAGGAATTATGAAAAGAAAATAGGATGAACATACACTGGGAAACCTAACTATAAATGTTTTATGTGCTCAACACAACTTCTTCTAGACTTATGCATCAATCTTAATAGGTTCAATCTACATACACATCTCAGGAAGGAAAGATTGATTTCACAGCTCTAAGATATAAGTGCGGAATTATAAAACATAGTTAAAGACTTGCATAATCAAAAGAAAGATACAAAAATGAGAATAGTACAAACATGAACACTAGCTTCCAAGGAAAACTTTGTGTTGCATTCCAGATTTCGACTGAGTTAATAAAATATACATCAGTCAAGGAAGGATAGCTAAAAATCACTAACTCTTCTGGATGCATTATTTTGAACTATTTACAAAACAGCAAAAAATGCCTTATATATAAAACTATGTTAGCCCCTTAGGGCTTACAAAATATTAGTCCTAGAAAGATCTCCCCATAGAGCTTTTGGATGAATTAAATGTAGAACCCTGTGTGTCCATGACGGTGAAGAGTCATCCCTAGAGAAGCCCTTTGATCTTTCTGCAACCACCACATTCATTCCTTTGTCTTCGTGTCCTATCAAAATTCCTCAGTCGAATGTCTTGAATGCTACTGAGTTCACCGTTGATTCATGTTGCATTTGTCTTGTTTTGGCATTCTATGTTCTGATCAGGCTGTCACGGCTCGTCTCAGCTCCTCCTAGTTGGTCGAGTGTTTTCCACGCAGGCTTGGTGGACGGTCAAAACTCTTTTTGAAATAATCACATCTCGGCGAGACACTGAAAGTGTCTCACCAATGCGATTATGTCCTCTATGACTAATCGACATGACTCAAACTATCATTGAGCCATCATGACGAAAATCGTATATCCTAGTGAGACCATCTATTTCGGGGAGACCCTTTGCCGATGCCACCTCAAGAGTGATTGTCAGGGAGACCTTCTATAATCGGTAAGACCTCTTAACAAAGTCTGTTGACATACGCCGAAGGCTATCCTCTCGGCGAGACCTCCCATAGATCGGCGTGACATCCTGGTGAAGGCTTCAACCTATGTCGAGAGCATTCCTCTTGGTATGACTCAACTCCCTCGGCCAGACCTCTTGGTGATAACCTCCATCCTGCCCGATGATGCATTTATTTCTCCTTTGGTCAGGGAGACATCTTCACTTCGGGGAAACCTCAGGGCGAAAACACAACACTATACCGAAGGCAATCCATGTCGGCAAGATCCCCTTAATTCACCAAGACATCACATAGAAACCCCTTCCCTTTGGCAAACTCCTTTTCATTTTGGTGAGGCCTCCCTTTGATCGGCAAGACCGTCTTGGTTTGCCGAGATCTTTTGTTGAGCCCTTCGGTTCTTGCCAAGCTCTAATCTCGGTGAGACATTATGAGTCAGAGAGACCCTTCTCCGATGGTTGCTTCTTATGCTGATAGTGCCTCAACCTTATAATTGTTAGGGAGACTTCAATGGTTGTCGAGACTATCTGTCGAAGGACAACTCACGCTGATAGGATGCCTAGTTTGAAGCACTCGGACTTAATGGAAACCCTGCTAGTCAGTGAGACCTCTAAAATGTCCTACCGACTTTCTCCTTAGATGATTTTCATGTCGAACCTCCCTTGGACAGTTTCTCCCACTGAGTTCCCCATGACCTAGCAATAGATATAGAGTCTTTTCCCTTGTGTGAATGTTCCGTTGGCCTCTCGAAGATCTAACATATGATTATCTTGCCTGATTTAACTGTAGGTGAAATGTAGGCAACAATTTTGGTGACCTTTGGGGGATGTTTGCCTGCTAAACATGAAGACCAGTAGTCTAGGCCTATCCATTGGGCATGGAGTCGTTAGAAAACCAAAAATAAATAAAACATTAGTTTTGCACATGGCCGCAATTCGTATGAGACCCATAGGACACAGTAGGTTGCCCAAAAACTGGCAAGACAGGGGAAACTGAAAAGAAAAATATTTACTATGCTGAAACAACACTTATGGAAAACATAAAGCCTAAACTAATATGTACAATATATGGACCTGTCAAATTCAGAAATAGGGCTTGAGGTGTATCCCATTAACTGGGTTAGGAAGCACTTCACCTTCTATTGTGGCCAGTCGATACACATTGTGCTCCTTACAGCCTATGATAATAAATGGGCCTGTCCACATGTTGTCAAATTTGGTGTGATGGCCTAGTTTTCTTTTTAGAACATCCCATTTGAGCACGAGGTCTCCCACCTTGAAATTTTTTTTTGTAGCCTTCTTTTCAAACGTTCTTTTCATTTGGAGCTGATGATACTCCAAAGCTTTCATTGCTATGTCCCTTGATTATTCGAGCTCCATGAGCTCTACATACCTCACAGACATGGGGTCCTATCCCTCAAGCATCTCCAACTGGTGAACAATTTCTAGAGCTGGAAGCTCTACAGATAGGGGTAATCTTGCCTCTTTACCATAGACCAACATATATGGTGAATTTCCAATGGACCTCTTAGGGGTCACTCTGTCTGCCCAAAGTGCATTCTTTAAACTAACGTGCCAGGTCCTTTGATTATCCTCTATGGTTCTTTTAATAATTCTGATGAGGTTCTTATTTGTGCTTTCAGCCGAACCATTACCCTGAGGATAATAATTTGAGGACGTACTCAAATGAATACCCTATTTAACAGCCCAATCAGTTACTCTTAGACCCATGAATGCAAGAGCATTATCAGATATGATAGAGTCAGGAACTCCAAATCTAGTGACTATATCCTCATAGAAGCTCAAAATTGAAGACTCTTTTGCTTCTATCCACCTTGTGAAATAGTTTGTAGCTGTGAGCACCCACTTATGACCAATACTAGATGGTGGATTTATTGGTCCAATGAAATCAATGCCCCATCTCATGAAGGGCTGCTGCACTTGAATTGGATGTAGAGGCATAGCAGGCAATCTTTCCTTTCCTAAAAATAGAGCGCATTTGGTACACTTTCTTGACCAGGGATATGCATCTTTGAATAAGCTAGGCCAGTAGTAACCAGCTCTCATGATTTTCCAGGCAGTAGTTCTAGGAGCAAAGTGACCTCCTGCAGCTCCATCATGAAACTCATGAAGTAATTTTTCAATTTGATCATTATGAATCATGCATCTTAATAGGACACCATTCAGATCTTTTTTGAAAAGAACATTGCCCATCATCACATATGGTATAGACTGTAGTCTAAAGTATCTTCTTTTGGATCTGTTAAGACCTAATGGGCATTAACTAGTTTGTAGAAATTGGGTCATATCTTGAACCCAATTAGTTATCCCCATAGGCACATTATCTTGAGCATTCTGAGGCTCATTTGTATTGGCAAGGATAACATCCTTTCGTAGTTCACCTTCACCGCTTGACCCATTAGAAAGTTGTTCACAGAGACCCTTGCCTCTAACCAATTTAGTGACCTTAATATCTACATCATACTCCATAACCCTAGTGATCCACCCTACTCTTTTTTCATTCAGATCCTTATTCAATAAAAATTCCTTCACACTAGAGTGTGCCACCATGACATGAATCTTATTATGAGAGATCAAAGGCTTGAATTTCTTCAGGCTTCTAATCACATCAAGGACATGCCTCTCTACAAAGGAGTATTTATATTCATAATCAACCAAACCTTGACTGAAAAAGGCTATTGGTTGTTCTAAATTCTCTTCATTTTTTTGAACCAATATTGCAGAAATGTTACTTGTGCTACCATAAGCATACAGATAAAAATATTTAGAAAAATTGGGATTTACAAGTGTAGGAACTGTTGTTAAGGCCTCCTTGACCTTTTCAAAACTATTCTTGGCATATTTTATCCAACTGAAGACTGCATTTTTCTTTAACATAGCTATCAAAGGTTGTAACAGGTTTGCAACATTAGGGATGAATCTTCTTAGAAAGTTGATATAGCCCAGAAAGCTCTATAGACCCTTCTTGTGATTAGGTAGCAATAGCTCAAGTATGGCTTTGACTCTCTCAAGATCAATAGTAATTCCTTGCTTTAACACTATGTGTCCTAATAATTTCCCTTTGTGAACAACAAAGATACTCTTTTTTGGATTGAGAGAGATACCGAACTCTCTGCATTTTTCAAAAACTTGCCTAAGATGTGACACATGTTCATCAGCATTCTTAGAATATACTATAATGTCATCTAAATAAATCAACATAATCTTGTTGATCAAATTTTGAAATGCCTTGTCCATGGCCCTCTGAAATGTGTCACCTGCATTGGATAATCTTGTTGATCTTCTTCTTTAACCAGCACCTGATTATACCCTGAAAAACCATCTAATAAGGAAAATCTTTCAGAACCAACAACCTCTTGCAAGATTCGTTCCATGGAGGGCAATAGGTAGTGGTCTTTCAAAGATGCTCAGTTAAGATCCCTAAAGTCTACACAAAGTCTTATTTCACCACTTTTCTTCCTAACTAGTACAAGGTTAGAAACCCATGAAGTGTGTTTGATAGGAAAGACAATACCCTCCTCAACTAGTTTAGTTAGCTCTTTAATCATTAGGGGCTCAAATTTAGGATTCAAGGGCCTTTGTTTTTGTCTTACTGGCTTAGCATCAAGCTCTATCTCAATGGTGTACTGAGCAATGTGGGGATCAAACCCTTTCAAATCCAAATATTCACAAGCAAAGACATCATGAAATTCTTGGCATAAAGCCACAAAAGCTTGTTTATCTTCAGGTGAACAAATTTTCCCTATCTTAAGGAGCTTACCTTTGAAGATCTCCACCTCTTCATAGTGTTCTTGTTTGATTTGCAAACCGTCTTTACCCTTTTTAAGCTGATCATTAGTACTGAAAATTGACTCTAAGGTAACAAGGCCTTTGGGCAACTTATTTATCCTTAGCTGTATGATTTGATCATCATACTGTTGCTTGAGTTTTGCTTCATTCACCATGGAGAACTAATCTTCTTCTAGCAAAAAGGAAAGAATCTGTTCATCACTGTCAAAAAATTTCTAGTGAATGTTGTTATCAGGAATTGATGGTCTGACCACAACCTTCACATACTGCTGCACTTTCTCTTTTCTAATGTCACCTGGAATATCAAATTGTGCCCCAATGGCTACAAGCCTATCAGCATGCTTGTTCTGATTTCTTGGAATAGACATTAAGTTAAAGGCACCAAAATCCTCAACCATGTTCCACACTCTATTTCTATAAGACTTTAGTGCGTCATTTTTAGCAACATTCAGGCCTCTTGGTTAACAATTAGCTCGTTGTCCCCATATACTTTTAGGCAGGCTATTCCTCTCTTCCTTGCCCACTCAAGGCCTTGAACAAGGCCCTCATATTCAACAGTGTTGTTGGAGTATGCAAATGCAAAATGGAAAGCAACATAATACTTATCCCCTTGCGAAGATACAAGCATTGGACCTCCCCCAGTGCCATTTTTGCTTCTTGAACCATCGAAGTACATCTCCCATAATTCATTCTACTGCTCAAACTAACTTTCTACACTTCTCTCAAGATTTGGCATTTTTGTCCCAGCTTCATGCAATACATAATTTCCCAGACCAACATCCTGAATAAGCTCATTTGGATTATCAACCACATTCTCAACTTCCCATTCATTCAGGAGCACCTCAGGTACACTCTCATCTTGTAACTCTTATGCTACAGTAAGTTCAGTATCCTCTAAAACAATAGAGTTAACATTTATAGCAAATGACACATAAGGTTCAATGTGATCCTTAGCAAGGGACTCAGAAGTTATGGTTACCTTAGTACCATACCTGGTCCTAAAAAGAATATGGGACCAATCTGAAGACAAATACCCTCCAATTTTAGCTATGAAGTCTCTAGATAGGCATAAAGCAAAAAATGGTGGAAAATCTATGACAAACACATCTTGCGGGATTGAAAAGTTAGGATAGGCATGTAGTGTGAGATTCATATTTTTAATAACACCTATAGTGTTTACTGATATTCCATCCAATTGAAGTACTCCCTTTGCCAATGGCTGGTACTATAAACCTAGCTGGTCTGCAATCTTTTTGGGCATTACAGAACTGCTAGCCTCGCTATCAACCATGCAATTGTGCACTAATTTATTTCCCACTATTAAGGACACATATAAAGGAGGGGGCTTGACACCATTACTTGGCTGTGTGGTACTATCCAAAGGTGCATTGGTTAAGACTGACTTTGTTTGGCCTAAAGAGACTTCATTTGGAGGATTCAAACTAACTAGATTTGATAATTCTGATTGTAACAAATTGATTTGACTAGGGATTGCTAAAGAATCCCACATCAAAATTGAAACATTCATTTTTTTCATACTTTCAACAATGTTGAAAGGTGTGGATATATTTACCTTTGGCTGCGTCTTTACAACAACATGGTCAGGTTGCACTTGACTTGAGGATGTAGTATGCAAAGATTGCTCCTTACTAGTGTCGTGCCCTTGCTGCAAAGTGTGTGATACTTGTTGATTTGATGGATCAACAAATCCTTTATCTTTATTTGCTACTTGTTCAACCTCAAAATCCCTCTTCTTGGCTCTAGTATTAGCAGCAACAGATGTGTCATTCTGGTTCACTCCACAAAATTCTTCTCTTTTCCAATTCAGGAGGGTCAAATCATCTCCAGGTTGATCCTGCTGTTGTGGATACCCCTCCTTTGGAAAATCTTGCACACCTACAACATTTTACACCATTAGAGCATGTAGCTTGATTATGTGGCTGATTACATGGATAACACCATTCATAATCAGTAGCTAGATTGTTTTGAATAGGGACAAGCTCTTTGACAACACTAATCAAAGCTGGATTATAGGCCTGAAAAGGCCTTGTGTTCACATTCTGTCTTGTGCCTTGATAGTTGCCTTGATTCTGCTGCCTATTCCCCTGGAATTACTATTGTTGACCTTGAAAAGGCTGACTTGAGGCCTAATTTTGCTATTGATAAGGCCTAGAATAGGCTTGTTGTTTCTTCAAGTTCACCAACTTGTTACCAAAAGTCTGCAAAAGACTTTTGATCTCTTGTAACTCCTGTGATGAGCCTGAAGCAACACTCTCTTATCTATCAATGGTTGGAACAACAGCTAGCAGTGTTGATATAGCTGGTAAAGGTGTGAAAGGAGGTATTTGCAAAGGAATGTTTGCATGAATTTCTATGAATATGGGCATTGGAGGCCTAGGAGTGAGTTTACCAGCCTGTATTAGGCTGTTTTCAGCTCTGATAGCTATTTCAAAGGAATCTGGTAAAGACACCCCTCCCATTGATTGTATCATAACAGTTATGTCACTGTTAAGAGCCCTTAAGAAATATAAAAAATGTGTATTCTAGAGGTGGCCTCATCGTTGCAGGGATTCTATCACAAGTTCTTTGAAATTTAAAGTTGAAGTCATTCATCTGCTCTTGTGGAGCCCTCTTAATAGTAGTCAATTGTTCCAATAGAGATAAGTTGTCAGACCTGTCTTGAAATTGCTTATGCAACTTGTCTCCAAATTCATCCCATGTTGCAATTGAACTAACTGGTAGGCTCCTATACCACTGCACAGCTCTTCCTTTTAGTGAAGCAGATAGTAATCTTACTGCAACATCCTCTTGGGTTATGTGATGGACTCCACATAACGAAGCCACATCTCGCATATGTTCAATGGGAGTAGTTTGTTCTTCTCTCGTGAAAGTTGGAAAACTCTTCAGGGCTGCCATCGGGATATCATTGTGTTGTGCCAAATTCAAGGGGTTCCCTCCATTAAAAGCAACAAAGGGTTGATTCCTAGGAGCAGCCATTGGAGTTATCTAGGGTTGATTTGTTGGTACTCTAGATGAAGCCAAGGATGGGACATAAATGTGTGATCCCACAGATGGAGGAGTGGATTGAGTTCTTCTAGAATAGATAATTATTGTTCTTTGCCTCTCCTCTACTCTACCTTATCTTCTTGGTGGTGATAGCTGCAAGTATTCAAAAAGGCCTGAGCTGCTTCTTGTTTGAACTCTTTTCATAAACTAGAGAAGGCATTGATTTTTGGAGTTCTTCCTCTTTGTGGAGTCGCCAAGTATGCCAAAGGACTTTTATAAAGTCTAGAATTCACTGGTTGCATACTAAATCAGTAGTTCAATCTAATTTCCATCCCACTGGGCATGCTAGAAACTGTTGTCACCTAGAAATGCACCCTATTCAAAGTTTACAAAAAATTGAGCTTTCTAGAGCAACAAGGAATCATTTCAAGGTTGTGGGTCACCTATAGTTAAAATGAACCTCCAAAGAAGGCCAACTTCCTTTGGTGTCACCTAACTACTGATTCTTGTGGGGAAAAAGGAAGAAGGAATACATGAGATAAAGATTAAAATCTAAGGTGATACACCGAAATGATGAGGAATTATGAAAAGAAAATAGGATGAACATACACTGGGAAACCTAACTATAAATGTTTTATGTGTTCAACACAACTTCTTCTAGACTTATGCATCAGTCTTAATAGGTTCGATCTACATACACATCTTAGGAAGGAAAGATTAATTTCACAGCTCTAAGATATAAGTGTAGAATTATAAAACATAGTTAAAGACTTGCATAATAAAAAAAAGATACAGAAATGAGAATAGTACAAACATGAACACTAGCTTCCAAGGTAAACTCTACGTTGCATTCCAAATTTTGGTTGAGTTACAAAATATACATCAGTCAAGGAAGGATAGCTAAAAATCACTAACTCTTCTGGATGCATTATTTTGAACTATTTACAAAAAGGAAAAAAATGCCTTATATATCAAACTATGTCGGCCCCTTAGGGCTTACAAAATATTAGTCCCGAAAAGATCTCCCCACAGATCTTTTAGATGAATTAAATGCAGAACTCTGCGTGTCCATGATGATGAAGAGTCATCCCTGGAGAAGCCCTCTGATCTTTCTGCAACCATCGCATTCATTCCTCTGTCTTAGTGTCCTCTCGAACTTCCTCAGTTGAACGCCTTGAATGCTACTGAGTTCACTGTTGATTCATGTTGCATTCATCTTGTGTTGGAATTCTATGTTTTGATTAGACTGCCATGGCTTGTCTCAGCTCCTCCTGGTTGGTCGAGCATTTTCCACGCGGGCTCGGTAGACGGTCAAAAATCTTTTTGAAAAGAATCGCATCTCGGTGAGACACTGAAAGTGTCTCACTGATGTGATTATGTCCTCTACGATTGATTAGCATGACTCAAACTGTCGCTAAGAAGTCATGACGAAAATCCTATCTCCTAGCGAGACCATCTATTTTGGGGAGACCCTTTGTTGACGCCGACTCAAGAGTGATTGTCGAAGAGACCTTCTATAATCGGTAAGACCTCTTAACAAAGTCTATTGACATATGCTGAAGGCTATCCTCTCAGTGAGACCTCCCATAGATTTTCATTACATCCTAGCGAAGGCTTCAACCTATGTCAAGAGCATTCCTCTTGGTATGACTCAACTCCCTCGGCCAGACCTCTTAGCGATAACCTCCATCCTGCTCGACGATGCGTTTATTTCTCCTTCGATCGGGGAGACATCTTCACTTCGGGGAAACCTCAGGGAAAAAACACAACACTGTACTAAAGGAAATCCATGTCAGCAAGATCCCCTTAGTTCGCCAAGACATCACATAGAAACCCCTTCCCTTTGGAAAACTCCTTTTCATTTTGGTGAGGCCTCCCTTTGATCAGCAAGACCATCTTCATTCGCCGAGACCTTTTTCCGAGCGCTGATCTCAGTGAGACATTACGAGTCAGGGAGACCCTTCTCTGATGGTTGCTTCTTATGCCGACAGTGCCTCAACCTTATCATTGTCAGGGAGACTTCAATGGTCACCGAGACTCTCTGCCGAAAGACAACTCACGCTGATAGGATCCCTGGTTTGAAGCACTCAGACTTAATGGAAACCTTGCTAGTCGGCGAGACCTCTGAAATTTCCTACCAAATTTCTCCTTAGATGATTTTCATTTTGAACCTCCCTTGGACAGTTTCTCCCACTGAGTTCCCTGTGACCTAGCAACAGATGTAGAGTCTTTGCCCTTATGTGAATGTTCCATTGGCCTCTCAAAGATCTAACATATGATTATCTTGCCTAATTTAACTATAGGTGAAATGTAGGCAACAGAAACAATTGGATCCCTATTAGATATCCCTTGCAATTTCCCAAAGCATGAATTCCAAGTAGAGTAGCTTCTCGTGCCCGCATTCATGGTACCAAAGTCTGAATTCCTGTGCAAAATCGTTGGTCTTGGTGATCCTTGGTACCATGACATATACACTTATCTAAGAATAGGAGTCCTCCTAGCTGACATAACCTCAAATCTTAAGAAAACCTTTATCAAGAAAGCATCTTGTTGGGTGATCCCACAATAGTGGTTTACAATTTTTGGCCAATCTGAACATTGAACTATTGTTTTTTAACTAAATCTTCACTTTTGGGAACCTATAGTGTCTAAACTTTGAGAAATTTGAAGATGATGTAAACTAGAGTTTCGTGATATTTTGTCTGTAGATTCTAAATATATTTTTTTCAAAAATCTTGGAATCATATTTCACTTCTTTTTCTATCTCCCTTGAAAACTAGTTTTTTTCTTCAGAAAACAACATTTTTAAAAAGTGATCTCACCGTATAATGCATAATTTTTTTTCCATGAAAGATAAAATTCTAATTCTTTCAAATTTAGATTTCTACCTTTGATATCTAGTTCTTCCACTTGGTTAGATATTTTTTTATTGAATGTTTTTTCTTTAATCAAGTTTCGTAGTCAAACCAATTATAATTCAGACATAGCACAACCGTATAACACATAACTTTTTTTGTATATATCAAAATTCAATTTACCATTTTTTGTAAGATAAAAGATTTCAATATTTGGTGCACTCATATTTTTCAATTTTTTTTTGATAATCTTCTATTTTTCCACGTGTAGAATAGAGAGGTTGATTTTTGATGAAAAATCTACATTCACAAGAAATAAAAAATAAATATAATCATTGAATTAAATTTAATTAAAATTATACTTTTTTGGAAGCTTATAATAAGGAATACATACTTTAAAAATATAAATTTTAAATGAATTCATTTGATCCCCCAAAATTTAAATCAAAAGTAATTTTTTATCAGCATTTTGATAGGTGTAAAGGAGACTTCGTTATAGGTATGGTTTAAAAATAGCGGGGTTCTATCCAAAGGGGATTTCTCTAAGGTGGTTTGATCAAACTTTCTTAAACTGGAATTGTTTAAATGGAACTTTTCAAGGGTTACATCATTATATTTTCTAAAAATATATGATTTCAGCAAAAATCAGAATCTCCTAAAAAGTGTAAACCACTATTGTGGCAGCACCCTGTTTCGTCATCCTAGGATATACCCTTTACTATAGAAGCATTGAAGGAACCTTGTTACGTTGCCTAAAGGCTAAAGAAGCCTTGGCCACTTTAACTGAGGTACATAATGGTATTTTTGGTTCACACTCGAGTGGAATGACATTGGCTAAGAAATTATTGAGGATGGGGTATTATTAGCCTACTATGGAAAGAGAAGAACATGACTATGTCAAAAGGTGTCTACAATGTCAGCAGTATGGGGACCTCATCCATGCACCAACTCAAGAGCTCCATCTGATTGTCACACCATGGCCCTTTTCATAGTGGGGGCTTGATCTCGTTGGAAAAATCACTCCCACCTCATCCATTGGCCACAAGTTTATCATTACCGCCACTAAGTATTTCACCAAGTGGGTGGAAACCATCCCCATGACATACATAACTAGAAAGTAGATATCTAAGTTCATCCTGAACTACTTAATATTCCGCTATGGTTTCCCCCAAGCCATTATCTCAGATAATGGGACACCTTTCAAGAATTAGGATGTCTGTGACTTTTACCAAAAATTTAATGTCCAACATCACTTTTCTACTCTATATTATCCCCAAGGCAATAACCAAGCAGAAGCTACTAATAAGACCATTATGAAAATCCTTAAGAAAATATTTAATGACGTAGGTCATGATTGGTATCTGCAACTAAATCCCACCCTTTGGGCCTATCAAACCAACATTCACACACCAACAGGTGCCACCCCATTTTCCCTGGTCTACGGATCAGAAGCCATTCTCCCCATCAAGATCGAGCTCACGTCACTAAGAATATCACTACAAAACCTCATCACAAATGAAGAATACCAAATATCAAAACTGAATGAGATGGAGCTACTAGATGAGCAACATATGGACACCTTAAATCATTTGGAAGTCTATCAAAACTAACTCAAATGGAGCTATAAGAAGAAAATCAGGAATCAGGCATTCCAGGTTGGAGAACTGGTGCTAAAGGAAAATCAGAAGAACGTTCCTAATCTAGATAGCAAGGGAAAATTTGAACCCAATTGGTTGGGACCATTCATCATCACAACAAGCTACAAGTCAGGGGCATATTAGTTATCAACATCTGAAGGGGAACCTCTGTAGGAGCCCTTGAACAACTCCCATCTCAAAAAGTTTTATGCCTAAATATTTCAAGGTATAGAACCAAAATACAAAAAAATAGAAAATTTCCTAAAAGAATGGTCACCCTAATGAAAACCTGGCAAACATGTATCTTGGTGACAACAAAAAAATTAGAAAAAGGATTAAAAACAATAAAGAGAAAAATTGTCCTCTAGTGAAAACCACTTCAGTGGTGCTTTGGGCAAGTACTTTGGTGAAAACTTGGCAAATAGGTGCCTTGTATAAATAAGCACTTTCCATCCACTAGGATCTTCACGGCTTGTCCTACATCATCCATCACATTCCATATCTCCATCCATCACCTATTCGCATCCACATCATAGCTTGGTCTTTCGTTCATGTCATGATCCCTTCTAGTACTACTCGACCCATTCTCAAGGTTAGTTTGTCCTACCTTTATCAGAGTAGTCTATTGCATCATGTTGGGGGCACATTCTCATCGGATCAGATTTGTGTATATCTAAAAGTCCCTAAATCAAAAAATCCAAAAACGTCATAAAAACACAAAACACAAAAACATTCAAAAAACACAAAATCCAAAAACATTCATAAAGTTTGAAAAACATCAAAAACATGGAATCCAAACTATGTCGTCTCTGAGCCTAAACATAGGTAAGGCTAATCTTTGATGAGCCCCTGAGACACAAAATCCAAAAACATTCATAAAATCTCATAAAACCCAAAAACATTTGGAAATTTTGAAAATCAAAACATTTGTAAAATCTTGAAAAACCCAAAAATAGCCTCAAAACATTTCAAAAAGATAAAAAAATCCAAATATTTGAAAAAATCCATCCATCCCATTTTTCTTTCACTTGCAATAATCTTATCCATAATAAACAAATCTTCACACTCACCCTTTGGCAATACAAATGGAAAACAACCACAACAATTAGCAAAAATGAACTTCAAACTTAAAATCAAAATTGAAACAACAAACTTTTAAATGCAAAATCAAAATCTTGATCATTCACAAACATGCCAATCAACCTTATATCAATATCCTTTCAAACAACCTATCAACTTTCCACCATCCACTAACATGTCTTAGGATGCGTCCTTCCTACAATGGGAATTATCTATTGGAAATCCTTCGGATCTTTATCCTCAAAACAAATCCCTTTGGCTATAGGTATGAAGAATATTGACTTATTTTTTTACTTGATCTTTTCTTTTGATCTATCTTATTGCACTCATTCCAATGACCTCTCAATGATGTATACTCAAAACAATTTAGAGAGAAAAGAATGGGGCAGTGGTCATTATCTTTCATCTGTTGTGCTTGGTGGACATTTTTGTAATATAGCCTTGGAAAATACTTTCTTTGTTAGGTGTGTATGGAAGGTGTTTTGGATAGCTTGTTGAATATTGCATTGATAGGTTATACCTTTCTATGTTTTGGTCTGAGATGTCTGAAATATCCGAACTGTATTTTGACTAAGGTTTCATATGTCAGTGATGAACATGGATACTCCTATCTGATTGTTGAGTCAAATTCCATCACACTAGGTGCAACACCATCATGGTTCTTTATACCTTGATTCATCGTGCCTATGTGTGTTATCAAACATAAGGTAATTGGTCCTTTTAAAATCTTAAATCCTTGGTAAGCAAAGCATCATCATCATCGTCGTCGTCATCTCTAATAAAGCCTCGTAGATCATGGACTTGTTGGATCCTCTTGTCATCATCTTTTTTCCATCTTATTCTTCTTTTCTTTACTAACATTTTTGTCTAAGTATCAGGTATGTGAAATATATCAAAGTATACATGAGGCTATCCATGGCTGATGATTGTCTACATCATCAAATATTTTGCATCAAATATTCGAGTTGAACTAATCTTGAACATCTTTGTTGAGAGATCGACCCTCAAATCGAACCTCTTCACCCGATCTCTCGAGGGAATAGTATATCATCATAATTCGTCCGCCAGGGTAGTAGTGGGGCAATTGTGAAAATTAGATGTTTTTTTAATTTGATCAAGATAGTTTATTCTTTGAATCAACGCAGTGAGTACTTTGCTTCAAAGAGGGGCAAAATGTAGACATGGAAAATATAACGACATACTTGATCCTGATTGCTAACATCTTTTCATCCTAAATCATCTTCTTAGCTAATCATCACCCTTCGTACCTTAATTAAATAAATCTTTATTTATCTTACTAAGTCATTCTCTCTCATTAATTAAACAAATCAATGTTATTTAATTAATCCTCTGGTATCTATTTAATTAAATAATTCATTTTATTTGATTAAATCTCTAAAGTCATCTTATTAAATTAAATAAATTAAACCTTATTTGATTTAAACTAACATCATCATCCCTCTTTGATTAAATAAATCAAAATCCTTTATTTAATTAAATCTAAATCACATTCTTCTCAACTTTGATTTAAATCAACCTAAAAATATAGATCAAATTGTCAAATCATTTAATCTCGATCATCCTAATTTCTCTAGATTTTTCCACTTGCACATAAAAATACATTTAATTGATTTATTAAATCCCTATTTTCTTTCAATTTGACATCTTTTGGGGAATATTCCTCGAAGTTTAAAAATCCCTCCAAGTAGATTTGTCCTTCCAACAAGACATTCATTCCCTCTTACATGTCCTTATGCATTGAGCCAAGTGGCATTTAATTCATTCTTTTTCCCTCTAACATGTCATTTCAAAAATTTGAAATGCCACCTAATTTCATTTATTGTGCACATTCATCAAAATGTGCTCAAGCTTCCTCCATTCACATCTTGACAAACGACACTTTCCCATTGGACATTGAATGATCCCACATTGCTTCATTTTGATCAATCCTCCATCTTGTCTTTCTATAAATAGAAGGATTTCCTTTGTATTTGATCATCCACGAGTTGAGGAAGTTTACTATACTCAATTTCATCATCAAGCATATCCATTTTCATCCTTTTTATCAAGTTTATAGCTAGATTATTGCAAGTTTTCTTCATGGAGTTCAATTGAATCAATCATCAAGTGGATCAACCTTCATCAAATCATCACAAGTCTACATAGGAGTTGGGAAAGGTCCAATTTTCACATCAAATTGGCACCAATTCCCCCATGGGATTGAGTGTTTGCATCTTAAAATAGGATTTCATTGCTTTCTTGGTTCATTCTCTTCATTTTCTTTCCTATTTGAGCTTTGTAAATGAATTTCATGGGGAATCTTGATTCTCACTTGCATTTGATCTAATATTATGTTTGTTTTTTGTGTTTGTGTAGGTATAGGATTGAGGTTCCACATTATTAATATAATAATGATCAAATAGTTGAATTCATTATTTATATTGCTTCATAATTTTTAACTTTTAATAAATTATATATGACATTTCATAATTTATAGACAATGTCTTTTCTTTAACTAGTTATTAATAATTATTGAAAGTTTTATTTTTATATTTTTAAAATATTTGTCTATTATTAAAGTATACATGCAAATCATATAATGAAACATATTTGACAAATTGAATTTTTGTAAATATAATTAGCAAGGAAAGTTTTTTCCATAAGAACGATTTATATAGTTCCATCATCATAGTTGCAACAATAGTGGTAGATGGGAAGGGAATTGCTTGCTAGACTTGATTGGAAAACCATTATAAGTTGGATCCTATTTCAACTTGAAGAGTTTGATAATCAGAGCAAAGAAAATAATAGCTACAATATATGAGTGCACTACTGAGAGGAAATAGTTTATTTTTTAGAGGTATTCCTGTTCATATTTGTGGTATAAGAGGCTTAGTACCTAGGACTTAGATGATCTATCCTAGCTGAGTTGGAAAAATTAAATAGTAGTCATTTTTTTTTTTGCTTTATTGAAAATTGATGGCTTAAAATTTGAATGGTTGTTGTAGAGAAGATGCGGGGTTGATTCCCATATTTCTATAAAGGAACATTTCTACATTGGAGAAGTGTGTAGTCTCAGTAAATTCAGCTACATTTCTTGAATTAAAACAAGCTAAAATTTCTTGTAAGCTCCCAATTTGCCAATTTCTTTTTCTTGGAAGAATTAGACCTTTATCATGTTAGTCTCTGAACCTACAAAGAAATACAAGTCAAAACTATATAAAATCTTAGGAAATCAAGCATGCATGTTTGTTAGGTGATATGATCATCTAGAAGGTTTTTTAATCCTAAATGGATAGAAACATAGAAGAAAAATTATAAACAAAAATATTGTTTCAAATTCCAAAGTTTCACCTATCTATTAGAGGTCTTTTGAATGTATCTTTTTAACTCATCTTTGAGAGTGCCTATTGCTTGTGGATCATAGAAAGGATTTCCATGAGCATCCAAAACATACGCACCCTTCTCAACAATTTTTTTTCTCCTCCACAGTAGTTCGCATAAGAGTTACCTTTTGAAGAAAGGTGAAATTAAGGTTGAGAAATGCCTTCCAAACATTAGAAAAATTCAGAATGTGACACAATAATTCTTGACATTAATAGATATTAGATTCATGTTAATATAAATCACAATAATCAGGCTCTTGCTGCTAAAAGCTTTGGGACATTCTTTTTTTCCCAAAAAATCTACTTCAAGAGAAGTTGTAGGATAAAACAAAGGGGCTAAAATAATCGAAAAATACGAGTTGCTTTGCTATCAAATTGAAATTGAAAATACGAGTTGCTTTGCTTATGGTATACTCTAGTTTTTTTACAACCATTTGGATTTCTGTTGTAAAAAAAATGTCTATTTGTTGGAGTTATTTCAAGATGAAGACTTAATTGTAAATTGGAAAATTATGCTACTGTTGGCCTCATTTTTTTTGCAGTGATTTAATTTGTTGTGATTATTTTTATTTATTTTTATAATTTGAGATTTAATTGTAGATAAAGAAGTATTTATTTATTAAAACATTTTTTTAAATCATATATAGTTAAATTATAGGTAGTGAAAGTGCCTCCAACAATTTAATTTGTCATGGCTTAAAGCATTCCATTTCCTAATTAGAGCATTTTAAAGTTAATTGTAGATAGATAAAAAAAATGTGGTGTTTAAATTATTTTTTCTTGTTTTTTGCATCATTTTGATTTACTATTATTGAAAAAATATATTTATTTATTAAAGGTTTTTAGAGTTCCGAGAATGGAAAATTATTTTTGATAATGATTCCAATTTTCCCTACAACTACTTGATTTGTTGCAACTTGTATTTTTTAAGCCCATTAGGAACTTGGTTGGGGTGGCTTATGGCTACTATCCATATGGGTGGATGATTTCCACAAATTAGTTTAAATGTAAGTTCTTATCAATTGCATTTCAAAGCTTCTAAGGTCTAATAAGGTCTAAGTTTATATTCTTGTAATTTGTTTGGTTCAATATTTAAACTTCTATTGGACAAGCTAACTATGTAATTATTGATAAATGTTGGTTGTAGATTAGGAGAGGGATAGTTTAGGTATGCTTTCCCTTTGAACTCATTGACAACTAACTTTGAATATGGGGGTATATGCATGATCATGATGGGCCAAAAAGTGGCGATATGATGGGTATGTGTAGGGTATGTGGCTGATGACTTTTTTTTACTCAAAATTGATGAAACGCAAAGGGTTTTTAAAGGAGATTCTCAGCTTTCCACCAATATAAATTATGATTTACTTTGAATTTTAAAAAATATTATTATTCATTTTCTATTTGAATTACGACTAAAGTCCTGATTGATAGGCTAATTGAAAAACATCTATAGCTTTCAAATGGTATCACATTTTTTGAATCTGAAACATGCGTCACATTCTATGCTTTGCATACTATAGGATTAAAAAAAATGAATTTCATGAAGTTTTGAACAAGTTAAGGTGGTCAAACATATGATTTTTTATATTTTTAAAAGTTTTAATAAAAAAATCATAATTAATTATTTACTTGGAAAAAAATTACAAAAAAATATGCATCACATCGCGAGACATGATTCCTTTACTTATATATAAAATCTTATAAAAAAATATTATCATTTTATTGTGGTTAGGGTGGTCAAACAGACACCTACTTATTTTTTCCCTAAAATTTAAGTGCTATTGCATTGAAATTTCAAATTTTCATCAAATAGATCTTTTTTTTAAAATAAACCTAGTAGTTTAGAAACTACATTTAATTTTCTAGAGATTCTATTCTTACATATTTTTGAAATAATATAGATAACTTATTCAAATTTTTACATCAAATTGCTTAACTCTGATTTTTCTAAATTTTTTGCCACTTAAGGGCCTATTTTTTCCATGATGATCTTGTGCATACCTGTGGTTTGCATGGATATAATTCACCCTTGTTATTTTCTTCTATTATCAAGGTACGAATCCATTGATGTTCATATTTTCTCTAATAGGGAATATAACCTATGCGGGAAGGTATAAAGCTATATTTGGTGTTTTCTTTTATAATCTGTGTTAAATCAAGAGCTATTTTTGGTGGCTGAGGATGTTAACATAACACATGTTCCATTTTATTGTTATGGTTTTATGTTCAGTAAGGACTCTAGAGTGGGAACTATTAAAGCCAAATATGTCATGGCTTGTGGATGTTACAATATGTGTACTATTGGATTTCTTTGTATCCTTTATCATAGTTGATTATTATCTTTTTTCTTTATTGATTTATACTTAGCTTGAATTTGTGAATAAAAACTTATTTTATTCAATCTTTACATAAGGTTGTAAGTGATTATGAATAAACAAATATGATGCTTAACCAAATTCCATAGATTATAGCCCAATTCAATTTTTACAATTTGAGATGAATGAAGAGTTATGAAGATAGAGATGTATTGTCTTAAATTTTTACTAGCTTTTTAAAGATTTAATTTTGTGACAACTAATTCGCCCCCAAAACAATTGTCCTATTCAAAAATTGGTATCAGAGCTTGGTTCCTTGGTGAAGAGCTTAACCACTTGAGGAAGGTTTGGGATGGTTGGAAAAATGGTTTATGGTTATCCAAGGTTCAATGGAACTAATTATGCTATCTAGAAAATATTGATGGAAATACGAAAAATATTGATGGAAGAATATCTGGAGTATTGTGGATATGATGTGGAGAAAGCTTACAAGAATCCTTACACTCATCCTACTAATGGTCCGAGCATGGCTAATGAGATCAAAGCACATGAAGCGAACAACAAGGTGAAGTACATTTTGAAGAACAATATGAGACATTCCAAGTTGAATAAGGTTTAGAATTAAAAAATACTAAGTAAGTCTGGGATGCTTTAGAAAGGGCACATGAAGCTGATGAAAGAGTTAAAAAAGCAAAGTTGCAGAATTTAGAGACACAATATGAACTTCTACATATGTCTGAAGATGAGAATGCTAAAACTTATGTATAGAGATTGGATGAGATAGTGGTTGGAATGCAAGGACTTAGTGCTACTATAGATGAAATAAGGATTGTAAAGAAGATTCTTAGAACTCTCCATGATGCTTACAACGAGAAGGTGTGTGCTATTGAACAAAGTATAGACTATGACCTGTACTAGAGATCTACTATTGGGATTTTTGACATCTTATGAGATGAGGAAGCCAAATCTAAGGAATGGATACAAATCAGAATTTTTTTTTAAGGATACAAAAGATAAAGACCCAAATGAAGAAAACCCTAATGAAATAGAGTCTAACTTTGTAAGAAAGATGAGAAAATGCTTTGGAAAGTATGAAGGTAAGTTATCCTTTGCATGCTTTAGTTGTGGAGAAATAGGTCATTATGCTACAAAGTGTTCAAAAAGAGCTAAGAGGAATAAATAGAGATATGAGAATGAAATGAAAGTAAAGAAGATTAACATAGCATATTATGTGAATGAGAAAACTAGTATATTTGATGAAGATTCTTTTTTTGAGGACCTTGATGACAATAAATGCTTGTTCTTGGCAATAAAGGATGAACCTACTTCTACTAATTCTAAAAAATAGGTAAAGGAAAGCCCTTCGGAGAAGGAGAAAGATGAAGGTACTATTATCTCTACCCTATATGCTAAACAAGAAAAGAAATATTAGGTTGTTGAAAGTGGTTGTTCACATCACATGACTAGTGATAAAAGTAAGTTTTTTAAACTTGAAAAATATGATGGATGTTTGGCTATGTTTGGAGATGATGTTGGTACTAAAATTTTTGGGATAAGTTCAATAAGTTTTGATGGCAAGCATAATACTGATGATGTCTACCATGTTAAGGGTTTAAGGCATAATATTTTGAGTGTTGGAAAAATGTGCAGTAAGGGATATGATCTTGTGTTTAAGGATTTAAGAAGTGTGAGATCTAGAAAAGGTCCAAAAAATTGATTGCTACAAGAACAAAATCTAAATGAAATATCTACCAACTTAAGGGTACTGATGGGTGATGTTTTGTGACTCAAATCAATGAAAAATGGTTATGGAATTGAAGAATGTGTCAAATGAATTTTGATAACTTGGAAAGGATTAGTGTTGTTCAAGCCGTGAGAGTTTTACCAAGGATTACAAATCCCTTCAATGCTATTTGTAGAAATTGTTAGATTGGAAAGTAAGTAAGAAGTCATTACAGATCAAAGGAACAGTCTATTACTGAACTACTGGATTTAATTCATTTAGATGTCTGTGGTCCTACAAGAGTGAGAAGTCTACAAGGTGAAAGTTACTTTATGCTTTTGATTGATGATTATTATAGATATACATGGGTTACATTTCTAAGAGAAAAATTAGATGCATTGGATAGATTCAAGACATTCGAAGCTATTGTTGAAAAAGAAGTGAATTTGAGGATAAAATGATTAAGATCTGGAAAAGGTAGAGAATTCACCTCCCATGAGTTTAATATGTTTTGTGAAGTGCATGGAATAAATAAACAATCATTTTCTCTGAGAACTCTTGAGCAAAATAGAGTCGTTGAAAGGAAAAACAAAATAGTTTAAGAGGCTACTAGACCAATGATTACTAAAGTTGGTTTACCAAAATTTTATTGGAAAGAAGCTATTCATACTATTTTTTATGTATCCAATCATGTTCAAGAAAGAGAAAACAATATAAAAGACTCCCTATTAGCTATTTCATGGAAGAATTCCTACTATTAAGTATTTCAAGGTATTTGGAAGCAAATGTTATATCAGACGAGATGAAGAAACTTTGGGAAAGTTTGATGCAAGAAGTGATGAAGTCATTTTTCTTGGATATTCCACTAAAAGAAAAGCATACAAATGTTTTAATAAAATATTGAGAAATATTGTAGAGAGTACAAATATCAAAGTTGATGAAACAATGAATAATTCTATTGAAATTGATGGATATGTATTCAATGAATTTGATTACACAAGAATAGAATATATTGTGGAAGAATAGGAGAAGGATGAGCAAGAGAAGCAGGATGAACAAAATGAAAAAGAAGAAGAAGTTTGGTGGTGTCCCCTAAGAAACCTATACATGTACAAAAGAATCATTCAAAAATTTATATTATTGGTGATAGGAAAAAAGGTGTATTGACTAGAAGAAGAGTTGTTTCTGAAGTAAACCTGTGTTTACTTTCTGAGTTTGAACCGAAAACTATAAGTGAAGCTTGTAAACATGAGCATTGGATGGAATCCATGAAAGAAGAGATTATGTAGATTGAGAAGAATCAAACTTGGGAATTGGTCCCAATATCAAAAGATAAAAACATCATTGGATTGAAGTGGTTGTTTAGAAATAAGCTGGACAAGAATGGAGAAGTGGCTAGAAATAAAGTGAGGCTAGTGTGTAAAGGTTACTCACAAGTAGAAGGAATATATTTTTAGGAGACCTTTTCTCTAGTAGCAAGAATGGAAGCTATAAGGATGATCTTAGCATTTTTTGCTCATAAAGATTTCAAGGTCTATCATATGGATGTCAAATCATCATTTTTGAATGGTGAGCTAGAGGAAGAAGTCTACATGGAACAACCAAAAGGATTTCAGTTTTTGGATAAACTAGATATGATGTGCATATTGAAGAAAGCTTTATATGGATTGAAGCAAGCTCTTAGAGCTTGGTATGTGAGGTTAGACAGTTATTTGATTCAACACGGTTTCAACAAAGGTATGAAAAATAGTAATTTGTATTTTAATATTGAAAATGAAAAAATATTGATTGTGGTCATATATGTTGATGATATTATTTTTGGAGGAAATGAAAATATGTGCAAGATGTTTGTGGAAGAAATGCAGAAAGAATTTGAAATCTCTAGGTTCGTAGAGATGAATTTCTTTCTCGGGCTACAAATAAATCAAATAGAGAAAGGAATTTTTATTTCATAGTCTAATTATGTGAAAGAGATGTAGAAGAAGTTTGGGATGGATGGTTCTAAAATGGTATGTACTCCTATGCTAACAAGTTGCAAACTGGGTAGAGATGATGGTTCAACTAAGGCTAATCAAAGCAAGTATAGATCTATGAATGGTGGACTATTGTATTTGATTGTTACTAGACCAAATATTATGCATGATGTCTTTCTTGTGGCTATATTTCAAGAAGATCCTAAGGAAACACATGTTGTTACTATTAAGATAATTTTCAGATATATGAATGGAACTTTGGATTATGGGTTATGGTATGCTAGAGGTACTAATTTTACACTAAGTGCTTATACAAATGAAAATTTGGTTGGATGTGTAGATGACATAAAATAATACAAGTGGTGATGCATTATTTCTTGGATGTAGATTGGTGGCATGGTTGAGTAAAAAGCAAGATTTAGTTTCATTGTCTATGACTGAAGTTGAGTATATTGTTGCTCCATCGTGTTGTACACAAGTTCTATGGATGAAATTGACATTGAAAGATATCATAGTGGTGTATGATGATCCTATCTCTATATTTTGTGATAACACAAGTGCAATTAACATTTCAAATAATCTTGTGATGCACTTGAGGATGAAGAATATATCTATCAGGTATCATTTCTTGAGAGAGAAGATCATGGAGAATGAAGTAAAGCTTGAGTATGTTTTGAAAAAGCATCAGGTGGCTGACATATTCACAAAGGATCTTCCTAAGGATACTTTTGAGTATCTCTGGGAGAAGTTAGGGTTCATTACCCATCCTTTATTGAACTAGATGTATATGGAGTTGCATTAGTTCAGTGGATCTATAGATCTATCTTTCTTTTGGACTAATGTTTTGGTGGCTACCTCTCAAAGGGAGCAGGTAGTGTTAGGTGGTGTCACTGTGTGTATTTTGTTTCTCATGTCAAAGGGAAAATTAATGTAAATATCCTTTTCCTTTTCCATTGATGTCAAAGGGGGAGAGAAAAGGAAGAATGTGAAAAGAGATTATCTCCTATGGGTGAGAAACAAAAAGAAAAATCTTGAGAAGCGTATTAAGAGCTAGTATGTTGTATTTGATGGTTTTTCACATCATGTGTAAAGCCTAAATGCTGAGTTTTCAAATGTAGTGAGTAGAAGGTGTACTCTATCATTCATGCATGTTTGCAAGTGATTGTGGTGGATTTATTTGTTGCTTTGAGCCTGTTGTCTCTCTGTAACATATCTCTTTTATCTTCTTTGTATCTATGTGGTAATGAGCCCTCTGAGTTGTTAGCCTTGTTGGACAGTGAGTCATGTTCTAGACAGCAAGTCCTATTCTGGACAGTGAGTCCTTGTTTTGGTAGTGATCCTTGTTTCTTAGGAAGTGAGCCTATCGTAATGGGTTTCATATTCCCTATAGTGTGATTTAATCCTCATGATGGTTTTTCCCTCATTGGGTTTTCCACATAAATCTGGTGTTGTGTTTGTGTGATGGTTTTTTAGTTTCTACACTTACACCTAATGTTTAATCATTTAAGAAGTATTAAGGATTAGTTCTAGTAATTGAATTAAAGGTTTAATTATGTGACAACTGATCCACCCCCACTCTCATTTTTCCTATTCAACAACGATGAACTAAGGTATGAAGCAGTTGTAGATTGGAACAACAAAACAAGGGAGTTCTAGGTTAAGCTAAACATCATGATTGTTGATTAAAGAAACTTGATGAAGGTTGAATATGGGTTATTATAACTAGTTAATAAGTGTTGAAGAAGAGGAATCCTTTGATTGATAGGATCTTGACAGGTGTTTATGTGTTTACATGCAAGTATGTTTTGCAGATTTTTAATCCTAATATGATTCTTTTTCATTTTTTAGTTTGAACAATTCAAGTCTTAACTGTACACTCAGATATCTTGAAGTGGAAAGTTAATGATTTCAATTAGTTTTTGTTTTGAATAAAATTCCCTCAAGATTGTATATAGTTGTGGGATGAATCCATGGAAAAGTTAGTTGGGTTTTTAGTTTTATGTTACTAGTTATTTTTAGTTCCAAGACATGAAATATTCAGAATAATTGAATACAATCTATGGAAAGATCTTGTGTAAATCTTCATGATATACAATGAATGCAGTTGATTTTTTGAAATACATTGAATCTATTAGTTAGATTTGGGTTTAGTTAAAGTGAGAATAGCCACTTGAACAAGGCACTCAAGTTACTATTCCTCACTTCATTTTTAGTTATTCATTTCTATTTAATAGCTATTTTCATTCATCATTATTTCATAAGCTTTATGGAAGTAAACTAGAATCTTATAGCTTTCTTATTGTTAATGAATGTTCATGAACATGCATAGGATGGCTAACCAGTAGTACTCTCAACATTAATTTAATTGAGTTAGTAGTTTTTATCAATTTTGAGTTGTCACAATATCATATCATTAGAAACAGTTCAATTACAGTCTAAGTTGTAGGTACCCATAGCCACTAAGTTTTGTTTATGTCTTTTACTATTTTGTAATTCTGTGAATTTCTAGCAAGTAGAATAACTTAAATAGGATAGCTTAGGTAGTTTTGAGTCTTTGAAGGCATTACAATGCTGCATCATCACAATTTTACAAACCTTGGGTTGAAATTTTAATGTAGTCTTGCAATGTTGAGTGGAATATTTAGTTAGTTAAACCTCCAAATTGTGTAGGTATTACCGTGTTTACAACACATTAGTTAAGACTCTACATTTTTGGCACCATTTATGGGGATTCTTCCATCTTCAAAGACTTTGTTTTACAGGTTTCATAGTTAACTTTTGTTTCAAGCATTAGGACTGTTAGATTAAATATTTTTCCAACACTAGAGATACACTAACATTGTGCAGGACCACTACGTTATAAAGCCATATTTCATGTATGTAGAGGCTGAGAGATCCCTTGGGTAGATTCCTTCCCTCTACATTCCAAGAAGCTATATCAAAAATTGGTGAATGGGGTACTTAGAGCTAGGGTAACACTAAAGAAGAAATTTCCTTATCACCAAAATATAGCACACAAACAAAAGGAAAATACTACACCATGGGAGATGCAATGGATGATGATCTTGAATGTGCCACCTTTGAGTTCCCAATCACTAACTAGGAAAGGGATATAGGGCTAAAGAACATTCCTCCTTCATCCTTACCAGTCTTCTATGGGTTAATGACTGAGGACCCAAATACATTTCTCTTTGAATTTGATGTCCTATACAGAAGTTATGACTATAGTTCTAATTCTCATAGGCTCAAACTCTTCCTTGTAACTCTGAAGGATGTAGCCCTAATATGGTTCATGGGATTAGGTAGAGATGTTGTCCCTAATTGGGACACTATGAAAACATTGTTCTTAGAGAAGTATCAGGACTATTTTTGGGGACCTGCTAGTAGAAAAGATGACATTTTCAGAATGTAACAAAAGAAGGATGAACCACAAAGATTAGGTGGAGATAATTTAGTTTGCTTTGAAGAAAAAACCATAGAACAAGTTGGTAGAAGAGTCCCTCAAGTTAGTCTTTTTGAGGGGAGTCAATGCTGACTGCATGGATGCCTTGAACCTCATTGGGCAAGGAGATATTTCACAAATACCATTTCAAGAAATTTGTTAGGTTTGTAGGAATTATTCTAGTACCTTCACTAAAATGCCAAGAAGAGATAGGACATCCACTATTGGTAAATCATCTATAGGGGTTTCAAAGATAGAGATAAGAAACATGTTGTCCAACATGAAGGAGGACATTATCATCCATTTGGAAGCTTATTTGGATACTCTCCACATCAATAACAAGTAGGAGGAATTTGAGGCTATGCTCATTGAATATTGTCCAAGCTGTAGATAGAGAAAAGCAAATTGCAAATGCAAGAGAGTGGCTAGTATCCAACAAGATAAAGTTGGGAAACTTGATTTTTAGCCAATTGAAGGAGATGATGGATAACTCTTTTATATAACACAAAGGAGGCCATGGAAACAAAGAAAAGGTATGCCAAAATACCCCCTTAGCTTTAATTCATCCTTTCCTATTGGGAATCAATTTTTTTTTGCTTTGAACTCTTAGCCTTGGCTAACAACCCAAAACTAGTGGAAAAACCCTTAACAATGGCATCAAACTCAGCTAAATTGGAACTAGTAGCCAAATCCTTGGCCACAAAATAATTTCCAAGGTTCCAATTATAATATACAATGTCCAACATAGTAGACTCAGTGGTAGCCCTAGTGGCAAAAAGGTCAGCAATGGAAGCAACAAAATATGAACTATTAGTAGCCTATGCTCCCTCCTCCACCACAACAACAAGCTATCATGCATCCATAAAATACTAAATCCCAACCACCTAAGCAACCAAAAATATCTTCCCAACTTGCATCTAACCCTAACACTAATCTTGTCCAACAAGCTTATACTAATGAAGCTATGTAATACCCCACTTATGGGGTAGAGGTGAGTGATGTTCACCTTAGATCAGGAAAAAAACTCGTTGTACCTTCATCCCCTCAAATTAAAGAGATGGAGGATGAGGAACCTATAGTTGAAGCTTCAAAAAAATCACCTTTAGAACCTAGGTGAAATCAGGTATATCAAACTACCTCAAGTCCAAAGCCTTATTTTGTTGAACACCTATCTATTCAAAAACATCACACACAAGCTAGGATAGATCTTTTAGGTCAGTTAAAAGATGTGAGCATCAAGATACCACTCATCCAATCTATCAAATACATACCTATCTATAGAAAAAATGTGAGGGATTTATGTCTTAAGAAACCAAGAAGGAAAAGAAAGGATCCTTAGACAATTCATGTCTTGGGATACCTTGCAGATATCACATTGGGGAACATAACTATCCTTAAGTATGCAGATCCTAGTAGTCCAGTAGTGGATTCCAAGATTAATGGCACCCTCATCAAGAATACTTTGATAGACTTGGGGGCAACAATCAATCTTATGACCAAAGACACAATGAAATTACTTCAGTTAGCTAACCTTAGGCCTACACAAACCATTTTGCAGTTAGATGGTGGGTCAAAAGTCAAGCCTGAAGGAATCATTGAAGAATTGGTTATTGCATTAGATTCTTGGGAATATTCTAGTTATTTTATATTCTTACAAACAAAGGTTAATCTTTCAGGGTACCCACTCATCCTAGATAGACCTTGGTTAGCTACAGTTAATGCATTTATAGGTTGTAGGTCTAGAAAAATGATAATATCTAATGGAACAATCATCAAAAACTTGGTTCTCTATCCTCTAGCCCAAGCTTATGTTGACCATGAGCACACTATTTGGCCCACTTTGGATGAGGAAGATAACTATTTTCTATAGACATTAATGACTATAGAGTGTAACCCTTTATTGTATGACAAGGATGAAGATGGCCTCATTGCCCACATAATCCAAAATGACTATGGAAGGAGCCCGCAACAACAAGACTACCTCATATTCCTACAAGACCCCTTGAAAAGTATTATATACCCACCAATTATATAGAAGATATCTTAGATATTTCTATAGAGGAGGGGGACCAACCACACCAAGGCTCTAGGTCATGGAGAGCCAAGAGTATTGAAGGTTGCCCCAATCTACCTCAAGTTGGAAAAGTGTTTTATATCAAGGATAGAGAATGAAGAGAACTCTCAGTGCTTCCACCACTCTTCTACTTGAGAGTTTTAATGAGGATAAACAAGTAGGTTCTTGGAACCCCAAATGTACCTTAGATAGCTCTCTTCTAGAGGACAACAACTCAAAACAATGACAACAATACCGCGCATTAGCATCTCACAGGTGTGCTAGTGTCTATATGGACAAACAGTGGAAGAGAACAACCAAAAGTGCAAGAAACCTACTAAAAAATTAGCGGATGAGGTTTATTGGTGATAACTAAAATGATAAATAATAGAATAGCTGAAATAATGAGAAATCTAGTATGAAAATGACAAGAACAAAGGTAGAGAAGATTTAACTCATGAGATGTCCATTTTTCCAGCAAGCTCCACATGAATGAATACCTACACACAATAAAGAAGGGAAAAATGTTGGGGTTGTATTGGGGCTTGCCGTAGTCAAACCCCTATTTTGGTGTTTCCACCACCATGGACAACCAGATAGATAAAGAGATAAAAATATGATAAAGGAAATAATGTCAAAATGGAAATGAAACCAAACACTATGAGAGGAACTATGCTACTCAAATAAAACAACAAAATAGAAATAAGAAAACATTACCACCCTCGACCAAAGGAACTCAAGGCCAATGAGAGAGGAATGCAAGTCTACAACAATGGAAGAGTTGATGTAGCCACAACAACCTTGAAAGTAGTCTCGCAAGACACCAAGTTGTAACTTCTATGGTAGATGTGAAGAGTCTTGTGATGTTGGAGTAGTGAAGCCAATGGTACATCAAATAGCTTAGAGTTGCAAGAATATGAAGCTAGAATCATGTTTAGAAGGTCAAGAATAGCTAAGAAGATGGATTGAGAATGAAAGATAGGAATTTGAAAATGAATTGGGAGGGAAAGAGTCATTCAAAGGTCAACAGGAAGGCGCAAGGGTTTTACATTTTGTCACCAATGGAGAATGTAACTCTTCTAAAGATTCCAAAGGTAGGAATCATGTTAGGATGACAACACACCACGTAAAAATTTGTGTTCTATGCACGCATCCTTGATTGAAATTTCATCAACTAACACTAAAAAAAAAGCACCAAGTGGATGGATTACAGATAAGTGATGTAGAATTACTTGGTCAGATTTGATTCTTCTAAAGGGAAGGATGTAAAAGGGGAATTTGAAAAGGGAGTGTAAATTCACTCCTATACGTTTTTCCCCCACTTTAGCAAACATGAGTGTTAATGAGTGTTTAGTAAAGTAGGTTGAAAAAGTTTCAAGAAATAATACTTGAACTATCAAGGAAGTAGACCATGATCTAGCATGTACAAAAGCACAGGGTACGCAAAAGGCTTCACAAGTACTCTCTGATGAGGAGGTTTTAACAAAGTGCATCAGAGGCCCATAGACCAATGATGGAAAAATCTTGCATGATGTAAGCACTTCATAGGTCCTCAGACTTGCAAAGAAGATGCCCCCATGAACTCTCTCTTGAAGGAAGCCTAATGTAAGGGGACTCTGTAAAGTTAGATTAGAAAGAAGCTTCACAAGCACACCTACAAAGCAACATGTTAGTGTGTGGAAAAAAATATCTTAGAAAAAAAAAATCCATGTAGGCAAGTAGATAGATAGATAGTCAAAAATTGAAGGGAGAGACTTAAAAGAGGTCCCTTGGGAACCCTTCAAAAGAAAAAGGGATCCACTCAAGGGATGCTCTGTTTGAAAGTGCAAGAGTATTTTTCTTAAATCAATTCAACATTTAGGAATCATTTTGAAAGATTTCACTTCATTAAAGAATTTGAAAGGAAGAAATCTCCCTCGCAAGGGGAAGGTTAAAACTTCCCCCATAGGAGAAGGTGGTCCCTCCTTAGAGGAAAGGTTTTTCAAATTCTTTCTTTGTGAACCCATGATGAAGGAAAAGTATTCTGTAGGGGTCCTTGTTGAGGAATGTGATTTTTGAAAAATATTTAAATATTTTCAAGAAAATATTCATTGGCCACCGAATGCTTTTTTTGAAAATTGAAGTGATATGATGGCCCCCCTTAGGATGGTGCATGCCAAACACAAAGGCATGTGAAATCCTAAGGAGAGAAAAGTAAGAATGAAAAAAAAAAGTGATGTGGCCTGCGGAACATAGTGAGATGTAACCATGGTAATTTTGTTGCATATGCGAGGGAAAACACATGAGCACCACAAAATAAAAAATAAGTGAAGAAGAGAGAAGGATGCAAAAAAAGGAAAGAAAATATCAAGGGACATGGGTGATCTAATATTTTAGGGTCAGAGCTTCTCATAAATATAGATAAATAGATGTAATAGTATATAAATGAACTATCATCAACCCTCTACTATATCAAACCATGTGAAGAAAGTACATGAAGACAAAATTTAAAAAAATTTAAAATAAAATTGGGTCAACATGGAAGGGAAGCCTAAATGCCTCCAACACTTCGCATCATCTCGAATTTTTGAAAATCAATACATGACAAAGAGAAGAATGATGTGAAAAATAGAGGAATTTTTATGACATAATAAAGCTCCTATATCTAAGCACCTAGGAGGGTGAGAATTTTCATCTAGGAACACATAATGAAAACATGGGGGAACACAATAAACACACACAATCTAACTATAGGTAAAGAAGAAGTGCCCCCTAGTCCTCAGCAACCAAGAGGTCTTCACTCTCCCAATCTAAATCATTGTAAGGGGAGGGTGGATGAGCCTTCAAGGGTGGAATATCAAGGGTAGAACCCTCCAACCCTCCCACAACAAGATCCAAGGAAGAAGGCCTATCAAAGTCTTCTCCACTCAGTTCTTGTGGGGTGAAAGTCAATGACTTTGTAAAAATCACTGATAGGGCTGAGACATGATCCACAGAGTTGAACATGAACTTCACAGGAGTGTCATGCATCAACTCAACAGGAAAGGGAGGTGGTGCCCAAGATCCACTAGTATGATCATTGAAAGACTCAGGAGTAATGACAAACTCCAAAGATGTCGGGGCTTCCTCCATCACTAGGATAGAATAAGCCAATACAAAACCACCCTCTGAAGAAGGCAACCCTTCTTCTAACCCCCATTGCAAGTAGGGTTGTCCTCCATCTTCCTCTTCATCAAGGGATATGAAATATCGACAAATGAAGTAGAGGGCGTAGAGGAAGAGGAGAAAACCATGACAAACACCACTGAGGTATTAAGCATGTCCATAGGTTTTGAGAATGATGGAATGTCCAGAAGGGACTATTGTTAAATAAAGTTTTCACCCTTGCTAAGCTATGAACTTTAGCAACCTATTGACACATGGGAACACTTTGAGGTTGTGGGTGACTTGGGAATGAAGTGGACCTCGAGATTATGGGATGGTTCCCCTTAAGATAACTTGAAAATAGGATAAGGAAAAGAGTAAGAAGGATATGCTTGAAATCTAAAACCTATCACTAACAGGTGGTACACCAAAGATGAAAATTTGACAAGACTATTGAAACTCACAAAAAATCTCAAAAAATCTAAACAATCTCACAACACAGAGATTTATGTATGCAAAAGTGATTCTATGCAAGGTTTTGACTATTCTAATGCTTAAACACAAGGAAAATAATGATGTTTTCACAGATATAAAGGAAATAAAAAGAGATCACTAACATGAACCTGCACTATGACATAATATTCTTTGCATCTAGTTTTGAAGGAATCTGATAAAATAAAAGATTACACAGAATTTTATCATGCAATTCACAACCAACACTAAAACAACAAAGAAAATAGGTAAAGGAAATGACTTTCTATTGAGAAAAATAAGGAGTCTCTGTATTACAAATCTATAGCATTCATAAAAATGAGTTACAAAGTTTGAATAATGCTTTCTCAACAATGTCTTAAACAAGAACTCTCCCTTTTCAAAGAGGAAAAATTCCATATATATAACAAAACACCAAAAAGTGTTGGCCCCTGCCTTAGGGTTTTTAAAAAATGAGTTGGTTCTTGAACACATCACCCCTCGAAGAGTTTTTTGGAATAAAGTCAATGAGGCATTAAATGTGCATACCCTATTCATGTCGGTGAAAGATCACTCCCAAGCATGGCCTTCAAATTTTTTTCAACCATCATATTAACTCACAGCCCTCATGTCCTCCCTCGAGACCTTTTTGTAGAGCTTCTTTGAATGTTCTAAAGTATGGTCATTAATGTTGATCTACCTATTCCAGTAGAAATCCCAGGTGTCATTGAGACTCGTGGCTTCTTCCTATCTACTTTCTTCTCATTATAGATCTTTCCGCAAGTTGACCCCTTGAGAAGCAACATCCGACTTTCCCATAGATCTTTACAGATGAACACCACTACTCACCGAGCTGATTATCATCTTTGATCACAAAGTAGATCCATACCACAAACAGTCTATTGATCTTCTTCACACCAGTCAAACTGCCAACGGTTTGCCTTTAGCTTCCTCCAATTGGTTGAATAGATACCACATGGGATCTTCAGACTTTCAAAATTTATTCCCACAGAATCGCTTGTCAGTGAGACACTAGTCATGTCTCCCCGATGCTACAATGCTCCACAACAGCTATTGGCATAACTTACCATTTTCGGCAAGAGTTTACAACGAGCTAAAAGAGTCATACTGATATCCAACACTATCACCTAGACCATCGCCATCGAAAAGACATCATAGTGATCCCTCAAGTCCTACCGATGTTAAAACACTTATTGGTGAGACTATAGCATTCATCGGCAAGAGTCTCAAAGATCCTCCATGTCACACTAAAGCATCCTTTCATCAACGAGACCAATAGTCATCGACAAGACATCATACCATGAGCATCTTCATCGATGCTACTTTTCACCAAGAGTTCCATCGAAGACATACATAACCCTTGACAAGACAATCACTCATCGGCAAGATCAACAAGACCTTTCACTGAAGTCCACAACAAACCCATCGGCAAGACAATTGCTTTCACTATGAGTCATATAGAGCCCTTAAGTCTTACCGATGTCAAAACACCTGCAAGCAAGACCAACAGTCATCGGCAAGAGTTTACAACAAAAGCACCCACAGTAGATATCACTCCGACCAAACCATCAGCGAAAGTCTCGGTGAAGCCCAACATGAACACATCCATCAGCAAGACCAATAAGTCTGAACAAGGTCTTGGCGAGCCTCAATGCTACGCCGAAGTGTCCCCCCTATCAGCGAGACTTCCTTAATCAGAAAGATATCACACCAAGAGAAAACCATTCGGCCAAGAGTCCCCCAATGACACCCTTGTGAACAAATTTTGGTGAGAGTTCTCCCCGAGTGGAGAGAAATAGAAAAATCATAGTGATCAAAATGTCTTGGCAACCCGAGCATTTCGAAAAGAAAAGGTGGAGTTGGAGTCGGGATGAAAATTGAAAGTGAAACTAACCAACATTTCCAAGTCCATCCCACATTCTAAATTTAAAACATAATTTTCCCTTGCAACTAGACAAGAAGCAAACAAGTTAGAAAATATGTAAATTTGATGCAAATATTCCTCCATTTGGCCTTCATGATCACTTGAAGACATAGATTTCCCCACTTAATTGAGCCCCTAGGTGAAAATCGGGTAATAGGGACATCAAATGGGGACGCTCAACTGAAGGAGTGATGAATACTTGCACCCTCTTCGATGAGGGTTTTTCATGCTTGCGATGGGAGTCAGAAGAAAAATTGAAGCTAAAGGAACTGAAGCAGAGAGGATGAAAGATGAGGGCACAATAGAGGATTTTTGAAGCAGGAGTTGTTGACTCCTCTCCCTTCTTCTGCAAGGTGGCCTACTGAGTGGCTAGAGACTTCCTTTGAATTTTACACTCTTGCACAAGGTGGTTTGTATGAATCTAGGAGTTATAGGTTGTGGTCTGAGAAGGGATGAAAGAATCTTGTTTGACCATCAAGTTATCCATCATATCCATTTCTGGTGGATGGATGGACTGCTAGATGAGAACAAGAGGGAGAGATGGAGAGGATGATGGAACAATAGTGGAGAGAGTAGGATCTAATGCCTCAACAATGGGCCTCTTCCCATTCACTACCTTATAGGTAGGAGTAGTAGGAGGTTGTGGAGGCCAAGACATAGAGGAAACTTCATGGGGGTCCTTCCCCTTACCACACAAAATAGGATGAGGCACCATGGGTAAGAGAAGAAGTTCAAACATTGGATTCTTGGGTTTTTCGCCAAGCGAGCACCATCAGACTCTCCAAAAAATGCAAAGGAGTGGAAATAGATGACACTGAAATAGGGAAAGAGGAAGCAACATGTGGTACGATGGAAGAAGAGGAGCCCTATGCAGAATAATCCTCCTCCCTTTTTTGAGTAGCAGAGGTGGCCTTATGTTGTGCCATCATAGAAGCTCTATGAGAGATAGTATAGGGAGAAGGAGGGTATCTCACCTTAGGCGTTATGCCCCTAATCTTGTACTTCACATAGGTTTGATACAAGAGGTCTATCCTAGGAGGAAGTGGGCCTACAGGGGCAGGCTAGAAGTGATCTAGTGAGTAGCCCCCATGTGTAATCATTAGTTTGTAATTGGTGTCATGGACTACATGTACCAAACCCTCATGTGAAAAATTTAGGCACTTATGGACCAACGAGGGAACTACATTCATAGAAACCAACTAGGGGATTCTTAGTTTTACCTTGAACAATTCTAACCTCAGGATTATGTGAAAGAGTGCATTTACAGTTCTAGGCCCAACTAGGACTAACAAGGTGATGCAACCGATGGGAGGAATGAAAAGCCCATCATGTGCATGAATAGTGCTCCTAGATTTTTCATATACAATCTTGTATAAGAAATTGATTAACATGATCTCTGCTATAATGACATTCACCCAACATGTAGGGTCAATGCAAACACCTTTTACGATGTTTCCATTGATACATGCAAGGATGTATAAGGGAGATGGTTCTCTGTTAGAGTTCATCAACAAATATTGTGAGGTAAATGTTATAATGGGAGATCCACTCATAGGTTGCATCGATGGGATGCGTAGGTGTAAGAGGGAGGCCATCTATATGTACACTAAATATAACTTTCATAGATGCCCCCAAGGGTTTCACAAATAGACAATTACCCACTCAAGGTTTCATTCTGCAATGCTTAGGGAACCCTCCAACCATGCTACTAGGGGTTGTATGTTGGGTTGCAAGGCTAAGCAGCTCACAACACTCAAACCTATAACACTCCTAGGATATGAGGGAAGGGTCTTTCACCACTACTAAATGGAACAAAAATGGTTCACATCAGGATCACCAAAATGTAGATGAGGGGCCCCAACTACACTAAGGCTCTAGGTCATGGAGAGCTGAGAGTAGAAGGCTACCCTAATCTACCTCAATTTGGATAAGTGTTTGATATCAAGGATAGATAATGAAGAGAACTATCAGTGCTTCTACCACTCTAATACCCAAGAGTTTTAATGAGGCTAAATGAGCAAGTTCCTTGAACCTAGACTATACCTAAGACAACTCTCTGCTAGGGGATAGCAGTGTAGAATAGCGATGATAGCATGACACACTAGCATCTCATAGGTGTGCCTGCATCTATACTGACAAACAATGGAAGAAAGTAGTTAAAAGTGCAAGAAACCTACTAAATGTTACTAATTTTATGTTTCTTGTCAAACTAAGTGAGCTAATAGTGTTTACAAACTAAAAGTGAAGTACATTTCTTATCTATCTTCCCTATATTGCATTCAATTGTATAAACATAAGAATCAAAGAGATTACATTTTTTTAGTAATAGATTATTGCATTTATACAAGTGTTACAAGGTGTGACCCTTGGTCTTCCTTGCAACACTAGTGCTTGGGTTTGTGACTTAGTATAACCACCTCCTGTGGTTCTTAACCAAAGCTTGTATCAGGCATTGAAAGGTTGATCTTTTGGTGCAACAAAAAGTCCAACAATTGGTATTAGAGCTGTTCATAGGTTCAAACCCCATGCTTGTGCTAGGGGGGATTGTTGCACGGTGTGACCCTTGGTCTTCCTTGCAGCACTAGCACTTGTTTTTGTGACATGGTCTAACTTCCTCTTGTGCTTCTTAACCAAAGCTTGTCTCAGGCATTGACAGGTTGACCTTTTAGTGCAACGAAAAGTCCAACAACAAGTGCATACAATACTGAAAAGATCTACATAAATCTTGCTGAAAGTAATCTTTATTGATTTAGGAGTACAAATTTATCTCACAAAAGCCATGAGATTTAGCTTGTTCAATGTAAATGAAAGGAAATTTATAAATTGATAGATGAACAAAAGAAAAGAATGCACATATAGGGGAAGATACCAGTCATTGCCTATTGAATGGTTAGAGTCTGTTGTCTTGCTTGGCCTTCTACTTCAAGTTTCTTTGCATCCTTTGTAGCTCCCTATTTAAAGTTCTTACATTTGAAAATAATTGCAATGAGGTTAGAGAAAAGCTCTAAGTAATAATGGTTGCTAACACTACATGTACATCCCCCACTAGTGTATAAAGTATCCTTCACATGCATTAAACAAACAATAAGTTGTATATGTCCAAAGAAAAGAAAGATAGGATCATCAAGTCTTTTGGGCATATGCACATATTTTTCTAACTATTTACTTCATGTGCAGTTACATGGTAATCATGTTGTTGGTCTATTCATCGTAATTCAACATGTGGGGTAAAATGAGGCTCCTACTAGAGTTGAGCCCAACATGCTTGAGAAAATGAGATTTTCAGGGTGAATCTTTGTTTATACCTTGGTTTGATATGCATATGAGTAGTATCAGTTTGTGTAACAGTTGTGTTCTGCTGCCTCTTGTTTAGATATTCCCAATCCAGCATGTTGATGCTTATAAAAATGAGGTAACTCTAAATAAAAAGGCAACAAATGCCAAAAGAAATTGTGTTACCTTTATGCCAACATAATTCCCAAATAAGGTGATGTACTTGGAGGTCAAGTTTCCTATGTTAGATATACACAATGTAAAAACTATTGATAGCATGTGAAAAGTATAGTGATAATAGTAGAGCAGCTAGTGTAGAACACTACTTTTGAGAGGTAGATTTTCTTGATGAAGACTGTGAATTTTTGGAGTAACAATGAATACAAGACAATTTCTTTCAATTGAGCCTCGAAAAGCAACTATAAATGGCATGGAAATTATCAAATATAAATGTGGGGAGGAAAATCCACAAAATTTCAAGCATAAACAACAAAGGATTTATCTGCAATAATTGCAAGCATCTATTGTTACCTTGAGGGTAGCAAAGTATAATCATCTAGTCACTATAGTAGCATTGTTTGTGTTAAAAATGGATCAGTCATAAGAATTGTGCATTTAAAACAAAAAATAAGTGCAGTCATAGTTTGAATTAAAAGGTGGTAGTACAAAGTGATGAAATGTATTTATACATTGCTTGTATCATAAAGAGCCATGAACAAGACAAATTCATATTTATAGAAAAACAGATTTAACAAAGTATATGGTTAAGTATCATTCACTTACAAGTATCCATGAAAGTTGAGCATATTAATAACAATGGATACATAAGAAATTTAATAACTAGAAGCTAGAAAAGGGTATGTTCTAGACATAGAATGATAGGTTTAGATATTCACCAAGATCTTATTCTGTGTATGGAAAGATACAAACTTCTACGGGGCCATGTTGTAGGGGTGAAGTTTGTGACTTTTGAAAACTCTATTGTGACATGAAATGAGTAGTGAAAATCTAAGTTGGAATCCATTCTAGCATTTATTATATGACAAGGTGAGGAGGCTCTATGTCAGGAAGATATGTTTGTAAAGATACAAATTATATTATTCATGGAATTACAAGAAATCCTTCACGTGCAAAAGAGGATTGTATAGCAAGAAGCCCTAGTGGAACCTTTAGGGTTCTCTCTTTTCTTTTTTCAGAATGCCATAAGGAGGTGGAAAATTTTGCAATAATTAGAGTGGGAACCACAAAAATATATGGTCTTTTTAGGTAGAGAGAGTTTTCAAAATGAAAAATTTAGAACATGAACCTATAGGAGGTTTCTAAGTTTCAGAAAATAATATCAAGGAAAAGTTGGATATCAAAACCCATATGGCAATTTTTCAGTATCTGAGGAAAATTAATAAACTGTTACCTATGAATGCAAGCTCACAATTTGTAAGGTTACAGGAAAAATGACTTAGTCGGGGTTTTACTTGAAAATGAAGACCTTGAATAAAAGTCAATTCAAAGTGTCATAAATCTACAAATATATCAAGGAAGATATAGTGACTACCATAGAAAATGTTAGATGGCCAAGATCAAATAAGTTTTATCTCATGAAATACATATACACTCATGGCTATGGAGGTTTTTTTCTTAGGTTTATAAATAAAATCTCAAACAGCTACATGGGAAGTCACATAAATGAAGAAAATATGTGTTTTTTAAATTCCCAAGAAAAGTCGTGGCACATAAGGAGCTCTATACATGGAAATGTTTCTTTACAAGTTATTCATGTGAGCACCCATAAAGAAATAAATTTGCAGAGGAAATTTGGCTTGTTTTCTATGGTTATTCATATGGAGGAGCAAATAATATACACAAAAATTATAAACAAAAACGTAGTGATAATAGTTTCTTTGCTTACCCAACTATTTTTCTTCATTCTTCGAGTATGTGAGCCATATTCATTTTCCTTTAATGGCTAAGGATGGTAGATAATACAGAGAGAAAAAAATGGAAATGGGTAAGAAAATCCCAAAATGCCATGACTAATAAAACCCTAAATCATCAATTTGAGGGTATACATTCGAAGTTGCTTTCAAGAAATGATTTACCTACATGTGTATGTAGAAAATCAATAGATTCTTGCAAAATGCTTGAAATACAACTCCAGAGAATTCATAGAGATGTTTCCCAACATAGTGCCAAACCCTCGTTGTGTCAGCGCTACTTAAAGCTTCTTTTCAAAATGATACAAATGAAGATTTCTTTCTTTTTCTTTTGTTTTAGGGTTTTTACCCTAATTCCAAATGACGTCAATAGGAATTAAATGGCATTTTTTATGTCATTTTTAAAAAATAAAACAACTCAAAAAATGTGTGACCACATGGCCAAAGAAGGTGTTCCATGTTTTAGGCACTTTTTCCTTAGAATACTTTTGAGTTTTTGTCATGATAAATGCATGTCTACACATGGAGTTTCCAACATGGAGAGGTTTATGTTATGTGGATGCCACTTCAACTTGCAGTTTTATTTTGATATTTTTGAATTCATAGTGGTCGTGATTTGAATTTTCCTCTTTTACATTATTATTTATTGTAAAAAAATAATGTTAAGGTGTATTTATAAGCCTTTAAGTTATTTTGTTGTATTTTAAATGCAAATTGAAGAGAGAAACAAAATAGAGCAAATATAGGAGAGTTATTTTCAGTTTGAAGACACGTACCCACAATTCTAGGGTCATTAATGTAGTTTGTTCATGGTTTTGTCTACCTAAGATTTTTGGTTTGACCAAAACCTTCTTCCTCACATGTTGGAGGTTATTTTAGGAGGGATTTGGAGCCTCATTTCTAGGCTTTTCTAGGGAATCTAACCCAAGGTGGTTGCTTGCTCCTATTTTGGTGCAACCAATTGGGTTGTGTTTATATTCACTCATGTAACTCATTTTGAGTCAGTTCTCAACTTGAAAATTTCTAGAGATAGTAACTCAATAGTTCTTCATTAGACTTCATCTTCTTTTTGTAACTCATTATGTCATGCAAACTGTGAGTACCTTGGATGATTAATAGTACTGAGTCATTTTTACCATCTTATTACTTGCTTGATTGTGTAAATGTTATGGTGATTAATTGATCTACTTGTAAAATTTTTTGCTTTTTCCTTGTATTTCTGTCTCATTGAAAGTACTTTCTTGCAAGAAAATATATGTTTATAGGTTATAAGTTGTGTGAAAATACAAGAGTTCTAGTTATGAAATTTATGTTTTTCTTTCTAGGGTCTTGTGTCAACACCCTCTTATAAAATATTTGTGTAAACAATATGAAAAAATGAGTTGTGTAAGCCTTTTATCAATCTGTTAACTGAAAAGTGTAACAAAAATGAGTTTGCATGCCATTTAGTCAGTTTGGTGTTTCATCGTAGGATAAAAAGTTTAGTTTCATTTATAGATTATATTTTTCTTGCCTTTTCCTCAGAAAGAAAAGTAGTAGTTTTAGGTGAGACCAATAAAGAGCCAGCTTTCCCTGGAGGTCATTTTCTTTCATAAGGTCACTCACAACCTTAGAAAATTTCCCATGTTACTCATGATTAGTTGTGTCAAATCTCAACCTAGGTGCAAATCATAGAGTTAACAATTTTGGCATGGCTAGTGGGACTGTCAAATCAGACAGTTCAAAAAAAGCATAGATTATTGTTGGTTCTAATATGCTACCAACATTTCAAGCCTTAAAGAGGAATTTTTTTGCATATCTGGTGACTTCCACTATGGGTAAAGCTTTAAAACTAGTGTTGTGTAGCTTTACATGAAAAATATTTAGACAAGAAGTTTAGAATCTTTAGGTTTTCTCTTTTCTTTTTTCAAAATGCCACAAGGAGTTGGAAAAAGTTTCAATAATTAGAGTGGGAACCAAAAAAATGTATGGTCTTTTTAGGTAGAGATATTTTTCAAAATGAAAAATTCAGAACATGAACCTACGGGAGGTTTCTAAGTTTTAGAAAATAATATCAAGGAAAAACCGGATATCAAAACCTAGATGGCATTTTTCAATATCTAAGGAAAATTAATAAACTATTACCTATGAGTGCAAGCTCACAATTTGTAAGGCCGCAGGGAAAATGAATTAGTCATGGTTTTACTTGCAAATGAAGACATTGAATAAAAGTGAATTAAATGAGTCATAAATCTGCAAATATATCAAGGAAGATATAATGGCCACCATAGAAAATGTTATATGGCTGAGCTCAAATAAGTTTTATCTCATGAAATACACATATACCTACGGCTATGGATGTTTGTTTCTTAGGTTCATAAATAAAATCTCAGAGAGCTACATGGGAAGTCACCAAAATGAAGAAAATACATTTTTTTTAAAATGTCCAAGGAAAGTTGTGGCACATAAGGAGTTGTATACACGTAAATTTTTCTTTACAAGTTATTCATGTGAGCACCCAGAAAGCAATAAATTTGCAGAAGAAATTTGGATTGTTTTCCATGGTTATTCATATGGAGGAGAAAATAATATACACAAAAAATATAAAGGGAAATGTAGTGATAATAGTTTCTTTCCTTACCCAGCTATTTTTCTTCATTCATTAGGTATGGAAGCCACTGTCATTTTGCTTTAGTGGCTAAGCATGGTAGATAACACAAAGATAAAAAAATGGAAATGGGTAAGAAAATACCATAATGTTGTGGCTAATAAGACCCTAAATCATCAATTTGAGGGTATACATTCAAAAATTCTTTTAGGAAATGATTTACCTACATGCGTATGTAGAAAATCAACAGATACTTGCAAAATGCCTGAAATACAGCTCTAGAAAATTCACAGAGATGTTTCCCAACAAAGTGTCAAACCCTCGTTGTGTCGGTGTTGCTTAAAGCTTCTTTTCAAAATGATACAAATGAATATTTATTTCTTTTGATTTTGTTTTAGGGTTTTTACCCTAAGTCCAAATGATGTCGATGGGAATTAAATGACATTTTTATGTCATTTTTTAAAAAATAAAACAACTCAACAAATGTGTGACCATGTAGCCAACGAAGGTGTTCCATGTTTTAGGTAATTTTTCCTTAGAATGCTTTTGATTTTTTGTCATGATAAATGCATGTCTACACATGGAGTTGGTAGCATGGAGAGGTTTATGTTACATGGATGTCACTTTAGCTTATAGTTTTATTTTGATATTTTTGACTTCATATTGCCACTCATCATAGTGGTCGTGATTTGAATTTTCCTCTTTTGCATTATTTTTATTGTAAAACAAATAACTTTAAGGTGTTTTTATAAGCCTTTAATTTTTTTTGTTGTCTTTTAAATGCAAATTGAGGAGAGAAACGAAATAGAGGGAATATAGGGGAGTTATTTTCAGTTTGAAGAAATGTACCCAGAATTCTAGGGTCATTAATGCAATTTGTTGGTGGTTTTGTCTACCTAAGGTTTTTGGTTTGACCAAAACCTTCTTCCTCACATGTTGGAGGTTATTTTAGGAGGGATTTGGTGCCTCATTTCTAGGCTTTTCTAGGGCATCCGACCCAAGGTGGTTGATTTATCCTATTTTGGTGCAACCATTTGGGTTGTGTTTATATTCACTCATGTAACTCATTTTTAGTCAGTTCTCATCTTGAAAATTTCTAGAGATAGTAACTCAATAGTTCTTCATTAGACGTCATCTTCTTTTTGTAACTCATTATGTCATGCAAACTGTGAGTACCTTGGATGATTAATAGTACTAAGTCATTTTTATCATCCCATTACTTGCTTGCTTGTGTACATGTTATCGTGATTAATTGATCTACTTGTGAAAATTTGTGCTTTTTCCTTATATTTTTTTCTCATTGAAAGTACCTTCTTGCAAGAAAATATATGTTTATAGGTTATAAGTTTTGTGAAAGTACAAGAGTTCTAGTTATGAAATTTATGTTTTTCTTTCTAGGGTCTTGTGTCAACACCCTCTTATAAAATATTTGTGTAAAAAATATGTAAAAATGAGTTGTGTAAGCCTTTTATCAATCTGTTAATTGAAAAGTGTAACAAAAATGAGTTTGTATGCCATTTATTTAGTTTGGTGTTTCATCGTAGGATAGAAAGTTTAGTTTCATTTCAAGATTATATTTTTCTTGCCTTTTCCTCATAAAGAAAAGTAGTAGTTTTAGGTGAGACCAATAAAGAACCAGCTTTCTCTAGAGTTCATTTTCTATCATAAGGTCACCCACAACCTTAGAAAAGTTCCCATGTTACTCATGATTAGTTGTGTCAAATCTCAACCTGGGAGCAAATCATAGAGTTAACAATTTTGGCATGCTCGATGGGATTGTCGAATTAGACAGTTCAAAAAAATCATAGATTATTGTTGGTTTTGATATGCTACTAGCATTTCAAGCCTTAAAGAGGCAGGTTTTTGCATATTTGGTGACTTCCATTGTGGGTAAATCTTTAAAACCAGTGTTGTGAAGCTTTACATGAAAAATATTTTGACAAGAAGTTCAAAATCTTTTGAATATTTATAGTTATCTCCACATAGAAGGCAGGGTAGGTCTATTAAAAGAGTTTCCATTTCAAAGAGGGTTCAATCAACCCCACCAAGTTTCAGACTAGCTTTTAAAGCTACTTCAATTATAGTTACAACCTCAATTCCTACTGTCTCAATTTGGGTCAATCAACCTCTAGTTGTGCAAATGGCTAGAAATCAACCTTTTGTGCCATTCAATGGTGGCAGTCCATTGAACTTGGCCCAACATGATGATATCCCTATATTAGCCTTGAAGAGCTTTCCTTTTTTCATGGGAGAGGATCAAAAAATGCCTATTGAACACATCAGAGATGTAGTATCTCTTTGTGGGGTTCACCATATAACCCAAGAGAATGTAGTTGTCAGATTGTTTTCAACCTTCTTTAAATGAAAAGCATTACAATGGTTTAGAGGTCTGCAACTTGGGTCCATTGCAACTTGGGATGAGTTAGGGGGCAAGCTGCATAAGTAGTTTTAGGATAAATGTGACCATCTATCACTAGTTGAACAATTAACAACTATAAAAAGAGCTCCTCAAGAGAAAATGCTAGACTTTAAATTTAGATTTCATAAAACTTGGGACAAAATCCTAGCTACTATGAGGCCTTCTCCTGAGCATGCCTTCTTGTACTATTTAAAATCCATAAATAGTGAAATAGTAGTTATGACACAATCAATGGGAGGGGTGTCTTTACTAGATGCTTATGAAGTAGCAATCAAGGATAAAAATTGTTTAATTCAGGTAGGGAAGATTGCTCCTAAGCCACCAATGCCTATGTTTCCTGAGATTCAACCTAATATGCCTCTACAAATACCACCTTTTACACCTTTTCCAATTGTTCTAGTGTCATCAGTTGTTCCAGCTACTATTCCAACTGCTGCAAGTCAAGAAAATGCCACTACAAGCTCATCTCAGGAATTGCAAGAGATCAAGAGTTTCCTTCAAACCTTTGGTAATAAATTTGTAAGCTTAGAAAAGTAGCAGTCATATAATAGATCCTACCAACAACAGAACCAAGCTGCAAATCAGCCTTATCAAGGTCAACAAAAATAGTACCAAGGTAATTGACAGCCTTATCAAGGCAACTATCAAGGGCCAAGACAAAATATTAATATAAGGCCACTTCAAGTATATAATCCTACTCCTCTTAGCACAACCAAGGATATTGTCCCTGTTCAGAACAATTTGGTTGTAGATTATGAATGGTGTTATCCTTGCAACCAACCTCATAATTAGGCCACTTGGTCAAATGGGATAATCAATCAAGCTCTAATGGTGAAAAGTGTTTCAAATTCACAACATAATATACCTAATGATGGAACCTTACAACAACAAGACCAACCTTCAAGTGATGCTACTCTACTAAATTGGCAAGGAGAAGAGTTATGTGGAGTGAATGCAAATGATTGTCCAATTCCTACAAACACAAGAGCAAAGAAAAGAGCCTTTGAACTTGAGGGTATGTGCAGGATCATCATGGAAAAAATAGGCCCTTAAGTGGAAAAAAATTCATAAAAAATCAAAGTTAGGCAACTTGACGTAAAAATTTGAATAAGTTATCTATATTATTTCAAAAATGTGTAAGAATAGAATCTATAGAAAATTGAATGTATTTTCTAAACTACTAGGTTTATTTTATTTATTTTTAAATCTATTTGGTCAAAATTTGAAATTTCAATGTACTAGTACTTAAATTTTAGGGAAAAAATAAGTAGGCATCTCTTTGATCACCCTAACCACAATAATATGATAATATTTTTTATAAGATTTTAGATATAAGTAGAGGAGTCATGTCTCGATGTGATGCATATTTTTTTGTAATTTTTTTCCAAGTAAATAATTAATTATGAATTTTTTATTACAAATTTTAAAAAATATAAAAACTCGTATGTCTGACCACCTTAACTTGGTCAAAACTTCATGAAATTAATTTTTTCTTTTTTTGATCCTATAGTTTGCAAAGCATAGAATGTGACACATGTTTTGGATTCAAAAAATGTGATACCGTTTGAAAGCTATAGATGCTTTTTAATCAGCTTATCAATCAAGACTTTAGTTGTAATTCAAATAGAAAATGAATAATAATTATTTATTAAATTCAAAGTGAAGAATAATTTATATTGGTGGAAATCTGATAATCTCCTTTAAAAACCCTTTTCGTTTCATCAATTTTGGGTAAAAAAAAAGTAGTTAGCCACATACCCATCATATTGCCACTTTTTGGCCCATCATGATCCTACACATACCCTTGAGAAAAAAGTTGACAAAGGAAAAATAGTAGCTATAGAGCCATCTACATCACAAGTGCCTTGCATTTTGTAGAGGAATCCTCAAGTAGCTACCAAGGAGCAACCCCACTTGCAAACTGAGCCTGTTGTTGCAAGGGTGCATCATAAGGTAAATCCTATTGTTCCCTTTAATATTTTTGAGAATATGAAAAAGATGAATATCACAATGTCTATGTGGGACTCTTTGGAAATCCCAACCCAAAAGGAGTTATTATAGTCTTCCTTAACTAAAAAAGTAGTGACTAATGAACCTTCAGTTGACACTGCTAAGGCTATTTTCATAAATGTACAGAAGGATAATGATACACAACAAAATAAATGGCTAGGTAAAGATTTTGAAAAGGGTGTCAAGCCTCATCCTTTCTATGTGACATTGATTGTAGGAGACAAACTAGTTCATAATTGTATGTTTGATAGTGGAGCCAGTAGTTCAGTCATGCCAAAGAAGATTGCAGACCAGTTAGGACTAAAATACCAACCCCTTGAGAAAGGAGTACTTTAGCTAGATGGTACATCAATTAACACTATTGGTGTTACCAAATATTTGGGACTCACACTACATGCCTATCCAAATTTTTCAATTCCCTAGGATGTCTTCATCATTGATTTTCCTCCTTTCTTTGCCCTGTGTTTATCAAGGGACTTCACTACAAAGATTGGAGGATATATATTTTTTCTGACTAGTCCCACATGCTCTTTAGTACCAGGTATGGAACAAAAGTAACAATAAAATTAGAATCATTGGCAAAGGATCACATTGAACCATATGTGCCTAGTGTAGTTAATGTTAACTATGTTGTTTTTGAAGATAGTGAGCTTGCTCTAGCTCAGAAGCTGCAAGCTAGAAGTATACAAGAGGTGTTGTTAAATGAGGGGGCAACATAAAATATAGTAGACAATCCAAATGAGCTCGTTGAGGAGACTGGATTGGGAATTTATGTGTTGCATGAATCAAAAATAGAGATGCCAAACATTGAAAAAGAAGCAAAACAACAATTACCACAACAGAATGAGCTATAGAAAATTTACTTTGATGGCTCCAGAAGAAGAAATGGAGCTAGTGGAGGTGCAATGTTAATTTCTCCACAAGGTGATAAGTATTATGCTGCTTTTAGATTTTCCTTTTCATGTACTAACAATTATGCTGAGTATGAAGGATTGAGATAGGGCTTGAAATGGGTAAGGAGAAGAGGAATTAGTTGCTTGCAAGTGTTGAGGATAGAAAATTGATTGTTAATCAAGTGAGAGGGCTAAATGTAACAAAGAATGATACTTTGAAATCTTATAAACACAAGGTATGGGATATGATAGAGGATTTTGATGCTTTTAATCTAATTCTAGTCTCCAGGAATCAAAATAAACATGTAGACATATTGGATACAATTGGTGCTCAATTTGACATACCCAATGAGATTAGGAAAGAGAAGGAACACCCACATGTTAAGATAGTTGTTAGGCCCTCTATCCTTGACAATAATATTAATTGGAAAGACTTTGAAAGTGATGAGTAGATTTTGAGTTTTTTACTTGAGGAAGATTAGTTTTCTGTTGGAAATCAAGAAAAGTTAAAACAACAATATGAGGATCAGATTATTTAGCTCAAGATAAAAAAATTGCCCAGAGGTCTAGTTACATTAGAATCTATTTTCAGTACTGATGACCAGCTAAAAAAAAAACTAGCATTCAAATTAAAGAGGAGCACTATGAAGAACTGGAGATCTTTAAAGGTAAGGTTCTTAAGATAGGAATTTTTTTTTTCAACTGAAGATAGGAAGGCTTTCATTGCTTTATGCTAAGAATTTTAGGATGTTTTTGCTTGGGATTATTCTGACTTGAAAGGGTTTGATCCTAGAATTGTTCAACACACAATAGAACTAGAACCCAATGGAAAGCATGTAAGAAAAAAGCAGAGACCTTTGAACCCCAAGCTTGAACATTTAATGATTATGGAACTGACAAAGTTAGTTGAAGGGGGTATTATATTTCTAATTAAACACACCTCCTAGGTTTCTAACCTTGTTCTGGTTAGAAAGAAAAATGGTGAAATCAAATTATGTGTAGACTTTAGAGATCTTAACAGAGAATCTCTAAAAGATCATTATCCATTACCTTCTATGGAGTAGATCCTCCAAGTGGTTGTTGGTTTAGAGAGTTTTTCTTTGCTTGATGGATACTCTAATTATAACCAGGTATTGGTCAAAGAGGAGGACCAATACAAGACTGCCTTTACAATAAAATGGGGCACTATGTCTTACAATAGAATTCATTTTGGCCTATCCAATGCTGGAGCTATTTTTCAAAGAGCTTTGGACATGGCCTTTCAAGGCTTAATCAATAAAATTGTGCTCATATATTTAGATGTTTTAGTATTCTCAAAAAATACTAATGAACATTTGTAGCATTTAAAACAAGTGTTTGAAAGATGCAGGGAGTATGAATATCCCTTAATCCCAAGAAAAGAATCTTTATTGTTCATGAGGGTAAACTGTTAGGACACATAGTGTCAAAGCAAGGAATCACTATTGGCCCTAAGAGAGTTAAAGCTATTTTGGAGCTGCCATTACCCAATCACAAGAAAGGGCTGCAGAGTTTCTTAGGAAGAATTAATTTTCTGAGAAGGTTTATACTTGATGTTGCAAACCTTTTACAACCTTTGACTGCCATGTTAAGAAAAAATGCAGTTTTCAACTGGACTAGAGGGGTAAAATGTAGTTTTGAAGCCATTAAAGAGGATTTAGCATCAACTCCCACACTGGTAAACCCAAATTTCACAAAAGACTTTATTCTATATGTATTTGGCAATATTGATTTTGTTTTTGCAATACTTGTTCAGAAAAATAGTGAAGGCTTAGAGCAACCCATTGCATTTTTCAGCCAAGGTTTGATAGACTATGAGCAAAGATATTCATTTTTGTAAAAACATGTTTTGGCTGTCATAAGGATCCTTAAAAAATTTAAGCCATTAATTTATAATAATAAGATTCACTTAATGGTAGCACATCCTAGTGTGAAAGAGTTCCTATTGAGTAAGGATCTTAATGAAAAGAGAGCTAGATGGATCACTAAGGTTGTGGAGTTTGATGTGGACATTAAAATCACAAAGTTGGTAAGAGGTAAGGGACTCTATGATCAACTTTCTTCAACACTAGAAAATGAACATAAAACAGAGACAAAGGTTGTTTTAGTCACCGATGATCAAGATCATAATGTTGCACCTACATTGGCAACAAGTTGGGTTCAGGATATGACTCATTTTCTACAGACTAGTGAATGTCCACCAAGTTTAGACAGAGCTAAGAGAAGATACTTTAGGTTATATTCCATTCCATATGTTTTGATTGATAATGTATTATTCAAGAAAGACCTCAATGGTGTTCTATTGAGGTGTCTTGATCTGAATTAGATTGAAAAAGTGCTCCATGAGTTCCATGATGGAATTGTAGGGGGTCACTTTGGCCCAAAAACAATAGCATGGAAAGTCATGAGAGCTAGCTATTACTGGACAACCATTTTTAGGGATGCCCATATATGGGCTAGAGAGTGTGAAATGTGCAATATTTGCAAGAAAGGAAAAAATACCAGCATTACCTTTACAACCAATTCAGGTGGAGCAACCCTTCATGAGATGGGGCATTGACTTCATTGGACCCATAAACCCACCTTCCAATCTTGGGCACAAGTGGGTACTCATTGCTATGGATTATTTCACAAGGTGGATTGAGGCAGTATCCTTTAAAGAGGCCAATGAAACATCTATTTTGAACTTTTATGATGACATAATAACCAGATTTAGAGTTCCTGATTCCATCATTTCAGATAATGCCTTGGCATTTGTAGGATTTAGAGTGACTGATTGGGCAGTGAAAAATGGAATATATTTGAGAACTTCATCAAATTATTACCCTCAAGGTAATGGTTTGGATGAAAGCACAAACAAGAACTTGATCAAAATCATAAAGCAAATAATGGAGTACAATCAGAGAGCTTGGCACACCCAGCTGAAATCTACCTTATGGACAAATAGGATACCTCCCAAATGGTCTATTGGAAATTCTCCATATGTGTTGGCCTATGGAAAGGAAGCCAAATTACCTTTGTCTGTAGAGCTTCCAGCTCTTGACATTATGCATTAGTTGGAAATGTTCGAGGAACAAGATCCATTAGCGGTTAGATTTCCTTAGCTCATGGAGTTGGAAGAGACTAGAGACAAATCTATGAAGTATTTGGAGTACCATCAAATCCAAACTAAAAGAGTTTTTGATAAAAGGGAAAATTCCAGAGTTTTAGAGAAGGTGATATTATACTCAAAAGGGATGAGTTGAAAAGCAGGCCAGGGAAACATACAAAGTTTGAGAGCTTCTGGAGTGGCCCATTTGTTATCACAAAGTGCAATGAACATAATGCATTCCATTTGTCAAAGATGGATGGATAGATTTTTCCTATCTCAGTCAATGGGATACACCTCAAGAATTTCTTTGAGGTTGATCTATATCATTTCTGCTAGTTTAGCATTTTATGCTTTCAATAAGTGTTGTTGCACCTTAGTTTATTTCTATTTTTAGTTTCCCTAAGTGATTTTCAGCATAGTTAGTTAGTTTCCTACTACTCTTTTAGTTTTCAATAAATTCCAATGAGTTCTGAGTTATCATGATTGAGTTACAACATTGAGTCAAGTTGTTTTCAAATTTGATCTAAGTTTTTGAGTGACCCCGTGCCCAATGGATAGTCTAGGCAGCTGGTATTAATGTTTAGCAGGAAAACATGTAGCAGATGTCACTAGAAATGCTACTCATTTTTGTTTCTTGTCAAACTGAGTGAGCTAATAGTGTTTACAAACTAAAAGTGAAGTGCATTTCTTATCTATCTTCCCTATATTGCATTCAATTTTATAAACATAAGAATCAAAGAGATTACATTTTTTCAGTAATAGACTATTTCATTTATACAAGTGCATATTATATTGAAAAGATCTACTCAAATCTTATTGAAAGTAATCTTTATTGATTCAGGAGTACAAATTTATCTCACACAAGTCATGAGATTTAGCTTGTTTAATGTAAATGAGAGGAAATTTATACATTGATATATGAACAAAAGAAAAGAATGCACATATAGAGGAAGAGGCCAATCATTTCCTGTTGACTAGTCAGAGTCTATTTTCATGCTTGGTCTTCTACTTCAAGTTACTTTGCGTCCTCTGTAGCTCCCTGTTTCTAGCTCCTACATCTGAAAAAAATTGTAATGAGGTTAGAGCAAAGCTCTAAGAAATACTGGTCTCTAACACTATATGTACATCCACCCACTAGTGTATAAACTATCCTTCACAGGCATTAAACAAACAATAAGCTGTATATGTCCAAAGAAAAGAAAAATAGGATCAACAAGCCTTTTGAGCATATGCACATATTTTTCTAACTTTTTGCTTCATGTGCAGTTACAGGGTAATCATGTTGTTAGTCTATTCAACCTAATTCAACATGTGGGGTAAAATGAGGCTCCTACTAGAGTTGAGCCCAACATGCTTGAGAAAATGATATTTTCAGGGTGAATCTTTGTTTATACCTTGTTTTGATATGCATATGAGTAGTATTGGTTTTTGTCACAGTTGTGTTCTACTGCCTCTTCATACAATTTTATTATGATATTTTCTACCTCTACTTTAGAGATTCCCAATCTGACATGTTGATACTTATCAAAATGAGGTAAATCTAAAGAAAAAGGTAGAAAATTCCAAAAGAAATTGTGTTACCTTTATGCCAGCATATTTCCCAAATAAGGTGATGCACTTGGAGGTCAAGTTTCCTATGTTAGAGATACACAATGGACAAACTATTGATAGCATGTGAAAAATATAGTGACAGCAGTGGAGAAACTGGTGCAAAACACTACTTTCGAGAGGCATATTTTTTTGATGAAGACTATAAATTTATGGAGTAACAGTGAATACAAGACAATTTCCTTCAATTGACCCTTGAAAAGAAATTGTAAATGGCATGGAAATTATCAAATATAAATGTGGGGAGGATAGTCCACAAAACTTCATGCATACACAACATAGGATTTATCTACAACAATTGCAAGCATCTACTGTTACCCTGAGGGTAGAAAAGTATAATCATCCAGTCACTATAGTAGTGTTGTTTATGTTAAAAAATGGAATAGTCTTAAGAATTATGCATTTAAAACAAAAATTAAGTGTAGTCATAGTTTGACTTAAAAGGTGGTAGTACAAAGTGATGAAATGCATTTATACATCACTTGCAACATAAAGAGCCATGAATAGGACAAATTCATATTTATAGAAAAGCAATTATGCCAAAGCATATGGTTAGGTATAATTCACTTACAAGTATCCATGCAAGTTGAGCATATTAATAACAATGGATACATAAGAAATTTAGTAACTAGAAGCCAAATAAGTGTATGCTCCAGACATAGAATGATAGGTTTAGATATTCATCGAGATCCTATTCTGTGTATGGAAAGATGCAAACTTTTATGGGGCCAAGCTGCAGGGGCAAATTTTCTAACTTTTGAAAAATCTATTGTGACATGAAATGAATAGTGAAAAGCTAAGTTGGCATCCATTCTAGCATTTATTATATGACAAGGTGAGGAAGCCCTATGTTAGGAAGATATGTTTATCAAGATGCATATTATATTGTTGATGGCATTTCAAGAACTCCTATAGGTGGAAAAGAGGATTGTATAGCAAGAAGCCCTGGTGGAACCTTTAGGGTTTCTCTTTTCTTTTTTCAAAATGCCACAAGGAGATGGAAAAAGTTTCAATCATTAGAGTGGGAACCATAAAAATGTATGGTCTTTTAAGGTAGAGAGAGTTTTCAAAATGAAAAATTCAGAACATGAACCTACGTGAGGTTTCTGAGTTTTAGAAAATAATATCAAGGAAAAATCGGATATCAAAACCTAGATGGCATTTTTCAGTATCTAAGGAAAATTAATAAACTGTTACCTATGAATGCAAGCTCACAATTTGTAAGGCCACAGGGAAAATGACTTAGTTAGGGTTTTACTTGCAAATGAAGACCTTGAATAAAAGTGAATTAAATGAGTCATAAATCTGCAAATATATCAAGATATAGTGGCCGCCATAGAAAATGTTAGATGGCCGAGCTCAAATAAGTTTTATCTCATGAAATACATATATACCTATGGCTATGGAGGTTTGTTTCTCAGGTTCTTAAATAAAATCTCAGAGAGCTACATGGGAAGTCACCGAAATGAAGAAACTACGTTTTTTTTAAATGTCCAAGAAAAGTTGTGGCACATAAGGAGCCGTATACATGAAATTTTTTCTTTACAAGTTATTCATGTGAGCACCCAGAAAGCAATAAATTTGCAGAAGAAATTTGGCTTCTTTTCCATGGTTATTCATATGGAGGAGAAAATAATATACACAAAAAATACAAAGGGAAATGTAGTGATAATAGTTTCTTTCCTTAGCCAGCTATTTTTCTTCATTCATTAGGTATGGAAGCCACTATTGTTTTTCTTTAGTGGCTAAGCATGGTAGATAACACAAAGATAAAAAAAAATGGAAATGGGTAAGAAAATCCCATCATGCCGCGACTAATAAAACCTTAAATCATCAATTTGAGGGTATACATTCAAAGTTTCTTTTAGGAAATGATTTACCTACATGTGTATGTAGAAAATCGACAGATACTTACAAAATGCTTGAAATATAGCTCCAAAAAATTCACAGAGATGTTTTAGTGTTGCTTAAAGCTTCTTTTCAAAATGATACAAATGAATATTTCTTTCTTTTGCTTTTGTTTTAGGATTTTTACCCTAAGTCCAAATGATGTCGATGGGAATTAAATGACATTTTTTATGTCATTTTTTAAAAATAAAACAACTCAACAAACATGTGACCACGTAGCCAAAGAAGGTGTTCCATGTTTTAGGCAATTTTTCCTTAGAATGCTTTTGAGTTTTTGTAATGATAAATGCATGTCTACACATGGAGTTGGTAGCATGGAGAGGTTTATGTTACATGGATGTCACTTCATCTTACAGTTTTATTTTGATAGTTTTGATTTCATATTGCCACTCATCATAGTGGTCGTGATTTGAATTTTCCTCTTTTGCATTATTTTTATTGTAAAACAAATAACTTTAAGGTGTATTTATAAGCCTTTAAGTTTTTTTGTTGTCTTTTAAATGCAAATTGAGGAGAGAAACAAAATAGAGGGAATATAAGGGAGTTATTTTCAGTTTGAAGAAATGTACCCACAATTCTAGGGTCATTAATGTAGTTTGTTGGTGGTTTTGTCTACTTAAGGTTTTTGGTTTGACAAAAACCTTCTTCCTCACATGTTGGAGGTTATTTTAGGAGGGATTTGTTGCCTCATTTCTAGGCTTTTCTAGGGCATCCCACCCAAGGTGGTTAATTTCTCCTATTTTGGTGCAACCACTTGGGTTGTGTTTATATTCACTGATGTAACTCATTTGAGTCAGTTCTCAACTTGAAAATTTCTAGAGATAGTAACTCAATAGTTCTTCATCTAACTTCAACTTCTTTTTGTAACTCATTCTATCATACAAACTGTGAGTACCTTGGATGATTAATAGTATCGTGCAATTTTTTCCATCTCATTACTTGCATGCTTTTGTACATGTTATGGTGATTGATTTATCTACTTGTGAAAATTTGTGCTTTTTCCTTGTATTTCCATCTCATTGAAAGAACCTTCTTGCAAGAAAATATCTATTTACAGGTTATAAGTTGTGTAAAAATACAAGAGTTCTAGTTATGAAATTTATGTTTTTCTTTCTAGGGTCTTGTGTCAACATCCTCTTATAAAATATTTGTGTAAACAATATGTAGAAATGAGTTGTGTAAGCATTTTATCAATCTGTTAACTGAAAATTGTAGCAAAACTAAGTTTGCATGCCATTTAGTTAGTTTGGTGTTTTACCATAGGATAGAAAGTTTAGTTTCATTCCAAGATTATTATTTTTTTGCCTTTTCCTTACAAGGAAAAGTGGTAGCTTTAGGTGAAACCAATAAAGAACAATCTTTCTTTGTAGGTCCTTTTTTTGGTCATAAGGTCACCGAGAGCCTTAGAAAAATTCTGATGTTACTGATGATTAGTTGTGTTGAATCTCATCATGGGTGAAAATAGAGTTAACATTAACAACTTAGCAATTGAGGTTTACTTGTGATAACTGAAATGATAAATAATAGAATAATTGTAATAATGAGAAAGGTAGTATAAAAATATCAAGAAAAAAGGTAGTGAAGTTTTAACTCATGAGAAGTCCAATTCACCAGCAAGCTCCACATGAATGAGTACCTAAACATAGTAAAGAAGGGAAAAATGTTGGGGTTGTATCAGGGCTTTCTACAATCAAACCCCCTTTTTGGTGTTTCCACCTCCACAAACAACCAAATAGATACAAAGATAGAAATGTGATAAAGGAAACAATGTTGGAATGAAAATGAAACCAAAAACTATGAGAGGGACTATGCTACTCAAATCCAATAACAAAATAGTAATAAGAAGGTGTTACCTCCCTTGACCAAAGGCACTCAATACCAATGGGAGAGGAATGCATGTCTACAACTATGGAAGAGTTGACATAGCTGCAACAACACCAAAATAAGTCTTGCAAGACACCAAGTTGCAACTTCTGTGGTAGATGTGAAGAATGTTGTGATGTTGGAGTAGTGAAGCTAATAATACAACAAGTAGCTTGAAGTTGCAAGAATATGGAGCTAGAATCATTTGTAGAAGGTCAAGAATTGCTAAGAAGATGGATTGGGAATGAAAGATAGGAATTTGAAGATGAATTGGGAGGGAAATATCTATTCAAAGGTCGACAGGAAGGCATAGGGGTGTTACATTTTTTCACCAATGGAGAATGTAGCACCTCTTTAGATTTCAAAGGTAGGAATCCTATTAGGATGACAAAACATCATGCAGATGTTCATGCACCATGCACACGTCCCTGACAGAAATTCCCCCATCAACACTAAAAACAAGCACCAATTGGATGGATTGTAGATAGGTGATGTGGAATTACTTGGTCGGATTTGGTTCTTCTAAAGGGAAGGGTGTAAAAGGGGAATTTGCAAAGGGGGTGCAAATTAACTCCTTTATAATTTAATGCATTACTACCTCAGCAATGTGTTCCTATCATACCAAGTTTTGACCTCTCCTCTTTCCAAGAATCATCAAAGGCATTGGAAATCATGCCAGGAAGGAAGTTAAACATAAATAATTCCTCCACAAAAGAGCAACAAAATTGTCTACAAATAGTGCTATAGGAACACTCAACCATATATGCATGGGATTGCCATGATATGAAAGGCATAGATCCTAAATTATGTATGCACAGGATTTATATCAATGATGGTTATAGATAGATTAGACAACCTCAATGATGTATGAATCCTGCCTTGAGGGAGATAGTGAAAGTTGAACTATAAAAGCTCCCTAATGTAGGTTTTATCTATCCAATATAAGACAGTGAATGGGTCTCGCCTTTGGTAATTTTTCCCAAGAAAGGTGGAAAATGGAGAGATTTTGTAGACTATAGGGAACTAAATACAACTAGGAAGGACCACTTTCTTTTTCCCTTCATAGATCAAGTACTTGATTCACTAGCTAAAAGTGAGTAAATTGGGAGTGTGAATGCAAGTGAATTCAACAGTATAAGTTTGCAATTGAAAGATGAATCCCTTTGTCTCCAAATAGTGTCCTATTTATAGGAGAGCAAATGAGAAATGGAGGGTTGAGACAAATAAGATCAATCAATAGTCAAGGATGAAAGGAAGAAGAGGCATGGATCATGGATTCTCATCAATGAATGAGAATTCATGTTGGGATTTAATCAAGGGCTCACATTTGCTTCAAAGAAACACACTTTTGACTTGCTCACACAGGTTAAAGGTGACTTGTTCAAAATGTTGAAGGTTAAAACTTGCATAAGAAGCAAAGTGAGTTGATTGGAGGAGAAAGAATATTCCTTGGAATATTCATTTGGGTGAGGATAAAGATATTTTGAAAATTAAAACAAAGCTCAAATTGTGCAAAAAAGGGGATATGGAATATTCCCCTTTTGGAGGAAAATTAGTTTAATTGCTTATTAAAGAAGGTTTAATCATGCAATTAAGGGATTTGAAGAATTTAAAGTGATATTCATTAAATTAAATAATTTAATGAATGTGGGAGAGATGAAATAATATTTAATTAAATAACTTAGGGTTATTTAATTAAATAAGATGACTTAGGAAATTAAATTAAATATTGTGATTTATTTAATTTAATCAGATGAAATGTTAGTGTGAAAAGGGGATGAATTAACCTGAATTGATGAATTAGGTTAATGGGAGAAAATGATGCCATTAATTAAATTAGTTAGGTTAATTTAATTAATTAAATAAAAAGAGGATGGGTTTAAAGAGGAAATTATGTTATTAAACCTATTTTGAGTGTATGATATCACTCAAGACATTTTCAGTGTCTATATTTTCCCCCTCTTTGAAGCGAGGTACCTGTTGCTTCGGTTCAATGAATAACGTGCCTTGGATTAAACTACTGCCTAAATCAAAAAAAAAAAAAATCTATTTTTTTAGATGCCCCAGTGGAAGGATAAAATTGATTCCATGCCCCCTTGAGAAATTGGGTGAAAATTTTGAATTGTTGATTTCTTGATAGAGGTTAAAAGCTGCCCCAAGGGTCTAGAAAGGCTATGAGATGCAAGAATTATGCCAAGAATGCAAAAAATGATGCAAAATTAGGTTTTGATTGGAAAAATTAGTGAAAATGATGATAAACCCTAGATTGAAGGTGGAATTAGGGAAAAAAACCCTAATTTTTAAGTATAAATAAGCCAAGAAGGGTCACTTTCAATTCATTTGTGCATTCAAACATGAGAGATTCTTGTTATTTTGAGCTCTAATCTTCTAACAAAATGGCATGACGAGAGCTTCTAGGAATATTTCCAATAGAGTTTGAGAGCATCAATGGGTTCCAAGCTCAGAACCACTGGTATGTAACTCAAAACTCAATTTGAAATTTGAATTTTTGATGCATTAATTGCGCTTTAAAGTTTAAAATTCGGCGGCATCAGTGATGCCCATTTTGTAATTGACAACGCTAAAATGAATTATAGTGACACATATGTATATGGTGACACTATTTGTAATTTAAAATTAGGGTTTCTAATTTTAAATTGCGGTGCATGCTTATATAATGACACACTTGACGATTTAGAAATTAGGGTTAGGGTTTGCCAAAGTTTAAATTGCTACGCTAGTGTATTGGGTGACGCATCTTGCAACTTGCAATTTGAAATTTAAATATAGCGATGCTATGGAAAATAGCGACACTATTGTGATTTTTGAATTGAAAATTTCAAATTGAGTCAAATTTCTTCAATTTTTGACATTGTGTGGTTTGTGGGTGTAGGAGGTCATCTCACCACTAATGTCACACGAGAACAAGCCCATATTTTTGGAGAGATTGGGTGATTTATCAAAGTTACACTATGAGCATTTGGGAGAGATCGGGCTTTGGTACATTGTGTATGCACCTGTCATCTAGACACATCTGGCCAAGATGACTGCTCTATGTGAGAGATGGCATAGTGAGACTTCATCTTTTCATCTTCCCATTGGTGAGGCGATAGTGACTTTAGAGGATGTATGGCATATTCTATGTTTTCTAATACATGGTAATCATGTGATTTATGATGTTCACGCTGGGTTTGATGCCTATCATGACGTGATGGAGTTGGAGAACATTGCTCTTGTTACATCATATAGATCAACCTTGAGATGTATAGACGTCACATGATAACATTCAGATTGATCAATGTAGCCATCATTTTAGGTTTGGTGGCTCCTGATAGACGTAGTAGAGGGTTCAACCTAGGATGGGGCTTAGCATGGCACTAGATGCTCCATAGGAGGACTCTTTTTGCATGGGGGCTAGTGATGATGGCCTCACTTTATCATGACATGCATGACTTCATTTGTTGCAATGGGAGATCCATTGGTGAAAGGCTGACTCTACTTCACATTTGGGTGTGGGAGCATATCATTGTGCTTCGACCAATTGTACAGATGGCATATGTTGAGCTAGATGATCCTATGATTTGGCAATACAAAAGTATGATTACTTTGTGGCACATTGGACAAATTGGGCTCCTGTATTGGCAATGGGTTTTGGATGACATGATAGTTTTTTGATGGTGCCTATGGCTATAGATGCTACCATGGTATGATGTGAAACAACTATACTTTGCCAAGAAAACTCAAAAAATGTAGGGTTGTGAGTACAAAATCATTAAAGAATATCTTCTAGATAGAGTGGCACAATAATTCAAGGAGGTTCAGGATAGGCTAGATGATGCGTAAAGGGCCATTTTTGCATGGTCTGAACATGAGGTTCCCACATGGGGACCTACTATTCCAGATCTAAAGGTAGTTGAGAGCTTTAGATAGTTAGAGGCTCAACCATGGGCCTATGATTAGGTTTAGGCGGTAGCGATGACTACACCTACTTATGATGCGTGGTTCACACCTCTGTGATGCTTGATATATTTGGTAGGTTCTCCGCCATGTGGGAGACCCAAAGGCAGGGGGGAAAAGCAAGAGGATAGGGATAGGACAGCCAAGATAGCTAGGATAGGCAGGTTCTAGGGTCTCCACCAGTTGGGAAACAACCTCCTCAGGTTTAGCCACAGGTTGCACAATAGCAGGCAATGCCTCCACCACCACCAGATGCTAGAGATGCACAAATACAATAGTTGCAGCAATAGGTGCAGATTTTGATCGGTGAGTGGGATCAAGCCTGCCAATAGGTTTTAGCTATTACTATTGAGTGAGACTAGGCGAGACAATAGGTGGTCACTATTACTGCAAAGAGGGACCATGCTCAACAATAGTTATAGGTTGTGACTATAAAGAGAGACTAGGAGATTGGTTGGAAGCATCGGATAGAGGCCATGACAATAGCCTCCCAAGGTAGGATAGTTTCAGTGAGTTTATATAGAGAGGTCATGAGAGAGGCGACATATTATAGGATGCATTACCACCAGGATGTACAATAGGCACTCAAATAGCCTAATTTTTCATAGCGCAGTGATGCACAGCCAAGAGTTGAGGAGCATCCATAGAAGCAAGCCAAAGAGGGTAGCAACCATCAGGGGTAGCCTTCGATGTACACACTTTTTGATTTTTTTTCCCCATTCTTTACCACAAATATACATTCATGGGATCCTTTTTGATAGCCTCATAGATATTGTACTTATGATCTTTATACATGCAATGATCCATACTTTGTACCATGACATTCATTTTTGATATATATATATATATATATATGATATGGATACATATGATTTATGATGTGATGTGTTCACTTTATTTCATGCATATGATATGAGATGCTTATAGTTGATCATGTATGGATGCACTTTATTTATGCTTATGCAATATGATGATGATATGATATCTAATGTAATGATATGGATGAATGCAATGTATTCCTTTTCATTATATTTTCATGATATGTTATGGGATGGATGATTATGTGATGCAAATGTCATGGATGCATTTATTTTTGTATATTTTCTATGCAATTTTATGATGATGATGCATGCATATGGATGTAAATGATAATTCAATGCATGTGTATGATATGATATGATATGTGATGCAATGATTCAAGATGCTTAGAATAAAAAATGTATATTATTCATACAACTTAATGATAATGCAAAATGTATGATGCAATAATTATGCTGATGGATGTTTTATGATTATGCTATGATTATGAGATGCATGTATTCTAATGGTTTGTGGATGTAGGGTGCATGCATTAAATGAAGTTTTTGTTGACTTTCATGATACTAGGTTAGCATGGAGAGGAGATAGAAGAATAAAGAATGAATGATAGTTGATTTTGATGACTGCTTCAAAAGATCCATCAAGACTTTATTAGAGATGGTGATGAGACATAAAAATGAGGATGAAATGCAAGATGATGAGTTGCTCACATTTCAAGATTGGGATTTTTCATTGTTCCTTTTTGTTTGATATAACAAATAGACATGATGCATCAAGGTATTGATAACCAGGATGATTGTGTATCTAGTGTAATGGAATTTGACTCAACAAACAGATAAGATAGTTCTTGTTCACACCTTGACATACAGAAACCTCATTGGAATGTAAGTTAGAAGGTTAAAGGATATTGGACCAAAGAATACATAATAGTCAACAACATACTCCAAACAACTTCCCTACACACAACTAAGCAAGTATGCACCAAGATTATTTTACAAGAATACCCACAAGCACAACAAACAAAAGATAATTATTGATGCGCCATTAGTTTTTTTCTAAATCATTTTGATAAACATCATCAAGAGGTCCTCAGAATGGGTCATTAAGATAAATCACAAGAAAATATCAAAGATAAACAATCAGTGTTATCTATATCTCTTGCCCATTTAATTTTTCTAAGGTGATATCTAATACTGATGTCCATCACATGAAGGATACATCCTAGGACATGTTGATCAGAGGTTGTTTTGATGTTGGGATGATGATGCTAAGATGAGCCATTGATATAAACTTCACTGATGCATTTACCTATGATCTAGACTTTAGATTTTGACAATTAGGTTCTCACTTTACGAGTTACTATACTTGCTTTCTATTTGTTTTTCCAAAGGGTGAAGGTGATGATCGATTTATTATGGGTGAAATTTTATTGTGGGTGAAAGCAACATGGGATGGATGAGTTTTATATTTTTTGGAATATTTCAATGTTTTTGGTATTTTGAAAATGTTTTGAGGCTAGTTTTTGGTCTTTTTGAAAGTTTATTTGGATGTTTTTGGGATTTTCCATTATTTGAGGCTATTTAGGGTTTTCTAAGATATTTGAGGCCTTTTAGGTCTTTTGAACGTTTTCTATTATTTTTTGTGTTTTCAATTTTTCAATGTTTTTTGTTTTTTTGAGATATTTGGATTTTTTAGGGATTGTTCAAATTATCTGGATGTTTAGGGATTTTCCAATATTTGGATGTTTAAGGATTTTCTAAGTTATCTAGATGTTTAGGGATTTTTGAGAATTTGGATGTTTAGGGATTTTCTAGGTTATCTGAATGTTTAGGGATTTTCAAGAATTTCAACCAAGAACCTAACCTAAAAGATCTATTCTAGGGGTCTTAGGGGTTGATCAAAGATAATCCTTTCCTATGTTATACACGCAGAGACCCTGTAGTTTGACTAAATTGACTTATTAACAAGATGAGAAATGAACAGGTGATGGAATGCCAATTTATTATCACGGACTCCTAAAGGGATGACCCAAGGTGTCTCGGGGGAACATCAATGATGGCCTTGCCTATGTTCAAGCTCAAAGACAACATAATTCAACAAGGGGTACCACTTTTTGGATTTTTGATGTTTGACATTTTTAGGTTGATGTGTTTTGGATGTTTTGGATTTTTCCTTTACAATTCTTTGAATTTTTTTTGGGTTTTAGCTGAGATTTTGAGGCAAACGATATCTAGATCAAGATGTCGATGTTACATTGTGAGATATAAGACATGGATCAAGAGTTATTTGAAAACAAGAGTGTAATAACCTGCCCCTAGTGTCTAATAATTCTTCATAATGCAATGGATAACCAAGATAGGTAATGTATATGTGAAGATTTTGACAAAGTTTTTTAGCATGCTAGATATAGGTTATGGGACTTCACGAGATAAAATGGTAAAGAGCACATCAAAATTTTCACGAGTAGAGTTGAAGTATACACCAAATCTTTATCAAGATCAAGATAAAGTGGAATATCTAGATAAATCAGGATTGGATGGATGGAGGGAACATTGGATTTATCATGAAAAGGATGAGATTCTTCTGTCTATGAAGGGTCATATAGATGCTTGATTCTACTCATAAGGCATGTTTTCTATGTTTTCATCATGGTACTTTCCCAAAGTCCCACCGTAGTGGTTTTCACCGGAGGACAATTTTTATATTTACTATTTTCTTGATTTTTTGATTGTTTGGAAATTTTACCCTCATGTTATATCACCTAGTGCTACTGATGTAGAGGCCATCATCATAACATGCCAACGATACCCTACTTGAAGAAGCTGCTTTGATAAGATACAATCACTTGGATGCAACCTTGAAGAGTTCTTATTTTCCTTGTGGATACCATAATTAACCTTGTCTATGTGTGCACATCATGATAAAGTTCCTTCAGAATCCTGATGAAGGGTAGTTGCAAACACATGGTCAATGCAAGAATTGGATATTGTGAATGGAGTGTATGATGTCATGCATGAAGGAATATGAGATGGATTGGTTGATAGTTTGGAACCTTTGACCCTCCAAACTTGGGAAGATGAGTGATTATGGGTGAGAATGAAGGTTTTCATAGAATTAGGACCAACCACTGGATATACTTTGTTCCTTGCTTGAGAAGCTTGCTTTTGTATTTGAGGACTCTTTTGATGGATACATTTCCCTTTTTTATTTTTCCCCATAGTTTCTTTGACTAATGCAGTTTTGGAGGGATGATTTTCTTTATTTTTATTTGGTATCCATTTGTATTTTCTTTGTCCTTTTTGCTTTACTTCTTTGTTTTCTTTGATGATCTTCACCTTGCTTAGATAGGAATTCATTGGTCCCAATTTGTGTATGAGATGATGGGTGAATGCCAACTCATGATACGACTAGTTGTAACATTGACAACATTTTCAACATAAGGATTCTCCATGCCCCACATGTTGATGTTTGTTGTAGACAAGATTTCCCCTAATGTTGTGAAGGTATTATCAATACCTAATCATTTTCTATGATAATGTATCCTCTAATCTATAGCCATTGAATATAACTTGTCATGAACACATGATATTGCTATTGGTTCCTATTGTTCAAGAATATGAACTGTTTTCTCTGGTTCTATGACATTGTTATCTATTGATACTATTTCAAAAGATGTTGATGTTGACTCAAAAGATGTTGATGATGCTAACTCAAAAGATGTTGATGATGCACAATCACTACAAGAATCAAGAATCTCAATTATTGCTTGATCTTGTGTAGGAATATCAATAGGGGGAGAATCTTTTTTTGGATGAAGAACATCTATATGTCCATCCAAAAGAAACATCTCATGGGTGATATCGAGGACATATTTGGAGTTTAAAATGGTTTGGAAGATGTCCCTTAGTTCTTGGTGAAAATCTGGGGATAGGGGTTCTTGATCTTGAATCGATTTAGAGTATCTTTCATTATCCTCAAGAGCCTCCTCTTGACATGATCCTTGGGTGAATGATATATCATCGGTTAAAGAATCTTCATAAAAACTTGTGGGTATGGGTGAAATAAGGGATATTTATTGCTTTTTTGGAGCTTCTTCAACATGCTGAATCATTGAATCATATGTGGGAGAGATATCACAATTTGATATCCACTTAATGTCATTGTAGTATAAAATAGTGCTAAACATTGTTGATGGGTTTGGAATTTGTTTTAAAATAGTATCTTGATACATTTTTGATTCCTCGTGTTGTGATAAATAGATATTTCCCACTGTTATATCATGGTTATTGTTTACATTTATTGAGGTTGATGCCTTTCCCGAATCTTTTTCTTTTGTATGATCAGGCATAGGATTTGTGTAAATTTTCAAATTTTCATTCCCAAATTTTTGATTGACATGAATGTATCCTTTTTCAATAAGATCTTCTATTAGATGTTTGAGTCCAAATTTTTTTGTGTTATAACCTTTGTATCAGTGAAATTCACAAAAATGATCTTCTCTATAGCTACGAGGTTTGACTTGTGGCTCTTGATAGTTTGAGAAATTTGGGAGTGTGATAAGATTAGACTATACCAACCTCTTCAACACATCTTCTATAGGTTCCCCTAAAGAAGTGAATTATCATTTTGCAGCATTGTTTGTTATTTTTTGTCCATGTTGAATGTTTGTAGCATTGATCATTGGTTGATAGTTTGGTGGTTGTGTGTATAGTTGTTTTGTATTCATGGGTTAGGTGTTTTCTTGTCTAGGAGCAGTTAAGACCACCTTTGCATCAACAACACCATCACTAGTAACATTTTTGTTCTTGGCCCAATAGTGGGGATTTTCATTAAAACTAGTGGATGGGTGGTTGTCTTTATACACTTGTTTGTTTCCCTGTAATATCAGAGCTCTCTCGATGTTAAAGGTTCTAGCGAAAATATTTTTGTAAGATGTGATGCACTACATCTTCAAGTGGAAGGATAGATCTGGATCTATATTTTCTATGATAATTCCCACTTGTTGTTCATCTAGAAGTTTCCACTTGCTTTTACTAGCTCTTCTCCTCCATCGTTGCAAAAAATTGGTGAAGGATTCTCCTTTGTTCTACTTAATTGTGTATAACTCTTCTAAGCTCACATCCATGTCAAGATTAAAGGAGAAATGATCTATGAATTTTTCAATGATTTCTTGGAAAGTTTTGATGCTAAGAGGTAGATGAGAAATCCAATCCATAGTAGGACTTGTTAAACTTTGAGGGAAGAGACACATCAAATAGGAATCATTATAGGACACCTCCATGCACAATACATTGAATTCCTTGACATGGTCCACAAGATTTCCTCTCCCTTTGTATTTATCAAATTTGGGGATTTCAAAGCCAGGAGGGAATGGTACCATTGTGATGTTTTAGTCAAGTGGATAAGGACATAATTTTTTTGTATGGGGTTTCTTTGTCTTACCCATTTGAAAGTCCCACATTTCTTGAGATAGTGCCTTAAATTGTGATGCTAGATCATCTGGTGGGTTTGGTGGAGGAACATATGTTGGGATGATGGATGGGTTGTATGTGGGATTTTGATATGATAAGGTGTTTTATGGGTTTTATTGTGGTGTAGGATATTGTGAAGGTAATTGTGGTGGAGGTGTATATGTTCCCAACGTGTTTGGATTAATGATGTTTTGTTGATGGTTATAGTATAAACCCTATTGTTGCTACTGTGCAAGCATTTGTTGTTGTTGGGAATATTACTAAGCAAGCAATGCTTGTTGTTGCATGAATAAGGTAGCTTGTTGGGCTTGTTGTTGTTGTTGCACTACTAAGGTGGATTGCTATTGTTGTTGTGTTTCTAAGGCTACTTGCTATTGTTGCTACTATTGGACGACTTGCTGATAAGCCTATTATTGTTGTACTACTAAGGCTGCTTGATGAGATTGTTGTTGTTGCACTACTAAGGCTTCTTGTTGGGCTTGATGTTGTTGTTGCATTGCTAAGGTTGCTTTCTTTTTGTTTTTTTTGTTGTTGTTGTGCCGCTAAGGTTGCATGTTGTTTTTGTTGTTGTTGGAATGCTTTCTAGTAATCCTATTGTGCTTGTTGTAAAGCTAAGGCATGTTCTTGTAATGTAGGATCAATAAGTGGTTGGGACATCTATGAGAGGTTTTGGGTGTTGATGTTTTGTGCGGGTTGCAAATTTTTGATGAGAGGTTGGGAGTTCACTTGGTTCAACATTCCATGCAAGATGGTGGATTGAGATGGAGGAATGTAAGTTTGAGGTCCCATTTGATTTTGCATGGTGAGAGGGACCATGGGGAAAGATGATGATTCCATTGGATATTGTGATGATAATGACATATTAGGACCTTGATTCCATTGATTAAAAAGGTTTCCTTGACCGATGTCTTGGGGATTTCCTTGTGTTTGGTATATGGCCAAGGTATTACCTTGGTTGATGGGGTTCGTGACCAAGGGGTTGTTTTGATTTGGGTCGATGATAGATGGGTTTTATGTAGATGGTGCATTGAATTGAGTAGCTTGGGTAACCACTTTTTTTGATGTGTCAATGGGATTGTTGGAACCACTACTTGTCAAGGGTTGACTTTGCGTGAGAGTGTTAACTTGCCCTTGTTTTCCTACTTGAGGCACCTGGTTCACATTAATTTTCATAAAATTAGGCACACTTGGGGTATTTGTGGTGATTGATGAAGATGATTGCACTCAAAATGTCAAGGTTGTTCTGGTGTTATGAAATGTAAGTGGTTTGGAAAAGGTTGGTGTCCAACTTGTGTTTTGGGGAAGGCTAGTGGTTAATGGAATGGTATTTTTGTGAGTACCAAAAGCTGTGTTTGTTCATAGACATGAAGAGAGACCAAGGTTGGTTCCTAGCCTTGTTGCAAGACTAGATGTTAAGGGTTGAATTGGCACAAGGGATGGAGTTGATTTAATCGTAGATAAAATCAAGGCTTGTGTCAATGATTGTGCAACAAAAGATGGGGAAATTAGAGCCATGTTTTCTAAGGCTTGATGTTCTTGTTTGTACTCCATGATTTCTTCTTTAGGAAGTCCAAATGGGTTTTTTGTGATGTCTTCTATCTCATATGGTCTTGATGGAGATGACGGTTGTGATGGGGTAACTTGAATTCTTGAATAAAATTCTTGAGGATTCATATCATTTGAGGTGGATGGCACTTTGGTTTCTTCCATGATTCTCTTGTGTTGTGATATTGTTGTAACCATAGATTGTGGGTCAGTAATGGGAGATTTGTGTTGAGATTCAGAATGTTTAAACTCTCTAGTTGAATCAAATCTAGGTAGAAGAGACACTCTAAGTATTTTTGGAGCAATGATGATAATAGGGGATGAAAATATGGGTGATGTGGGAAGTTATCTTTGCAAATATTTTGGGACAACACTTTTGGCTTGAGTTTGATGTTTTGATGTTAGGATAAAGGATGTTTATGAACTTGGAAATCTTTAGGGTAGAATCATGACATTCAAGATAAACTAGTTCAAATATGATAACTAACTTAACTAGATGCATGGAAAAGGATTCATTTCACATACAAAATAGCTAAGTTAGGGGTTGGTTTGATAAATTTCCAAGTCAAAAAGTGAGTGTATTTGAAATTTTTGTAAAGTTTGGTGAAGTGAGGGATGAAATTTGATGGAGGGGTGGATGAAGTGTTTGATCCAATGTTGACCTAAAGTGAACCTTTTTTTTGCAAGACCAAGGTAGTGAGAAAAGTGCTATACCTCTAAAGTGATGAAACCCTCAGAACTCAATGATTTTGGTAAAATAGAACTAAAATGATTTTGGAAATAAGACCCAATGATTTTGACAATAAAACTCAATGACTTTTGATAATGGAACTCAATGATTTTGCAATGTTTTTCTTGTCTCAATTTGCTTGTTTTGGGGAGTCAAAATTTGAACATACATCAATGTGGGGTGTTCATTTGATCTAATCTTGGATTAATGAGGTTATTTTTACCACATATGCCTCTCTTGATTATGTTTTCAAACTAAATTTTATGTCAAAAACATCATAACTTCATAATTTCCATTTTGTGAAAATCATGAGGTTGAAGCCATAATTCTCTATGTTGTCTTTGGAAAATATGGATCTTGATATAAGTCAAGATATTTAGAAATCTCTAAGGATTGAAACCCTTAGGAAAAGCATTAATATAAAGGCTAATTCAAGAGGTATCCATAGTTAAGCCAAAGTGTTTGAAATTTCAAGGAAGATAGTGAATGTTTTCTTTTGTAATGTTTTGGAACTGAGCAATGTATCAAATTGACTCACAATCATTTACATACCTAGGTTCAAAATGGATATACTTGTTCAGTCCCCACTTGGATTTCTCCAAACACTAATCAATGCAAACAATTAGAGATTTGGTGACACTGGATCCCCCTTTCTCGGCACACACTTGTCGGGACCACCAAATCTCAAAATCCTTAAGATCTAGAGATCAAAAAGATTTTTCTATTTCTACAATTGAATAGTAAGAATGTGGAGCAAATTCAGAATGAATTTTCTTGCACCAACAAGTATTTTAAGATTTTGGATTTTAAACAAAGGTTTGTAATAAGGGCTTCTGGTTTAGGGGGTACAATGATAAACTCCCTCAATAGGTCTCCCAACCCTTAGAAAAAGGGCTTTACGCATCATAAAGATACTGGGGGAGAGCTATCATGTACCATATCCCATTGATCACAATTTTCATTGCAACCAAAAATTTATATAGCAGTTTGGAAGAACTTAGCTTTAGTTCATTAGCGCTTTGGTTGTTCCCTCCTTTCAAAGCAGGGAGGTAGGTCCTTTTAAGGATAAACAATAGCAAGGAAGTATTTTTGTAGTTAGATCATCCTAGTTTGTGTGAAACAAGGAGAGAACACACACCACATCCTTTTCCTACACTCGCAAAGCATTCATTTTTAATCCAAAATGAAAGATGTAGGTGATTTTGTAAAGTGTTAAGGAATGTTTCTATTTCTCAAGATCGTCGAGTGGCATGAGATAATTTCATTCACATCCAATAACAATGTTGTAAATCAAAGCACAACAAACACTTGTAAATTTTAACCCCTAAATCTAAGATGTTTTCATTTTATGCACCTAATGAAATGTGAAGTTTTCCTAATTAAATTTTAAAGCCCAAAAGACAATGATGAAATGAGGGTTCAATTTTAGCCAACCTTGAAAGTGAATTTTAAGCCCAACTGAAAGCTAGTTGGACCTAAGATTGTAAGTTTTAAAACCCAATGGAGAGTTAGTGGTCCTAAAACATAAACCAAAGCAACATATGATGGGTTATAATTTCTCCACAAGTTTCAAAACTCTATTACAATAAATACAACCAAGAAAAACTAAAAATTAAAATTTAAAAAAAAATCAATTTTTTCTATGTTGTAGTAAATCACGTTTTCGAAGGCATTTGGAGCGGAATCTGGGGTTGAAACTTGTGTTCGTCCCTAAAAATTGACTACCAAAGGAACTTTATTTTTAGGGATTGAATCAATCCTCTCAAAGAGCTTTCCAACGGTGCAAACAAATTCAAATTCTGAGCAATGAGTAGAAAGTTATCACCCCAACAAGTTGGGGTAAATTTTTTCCTATTTTTTTCTCCAAATTTGCAAAAATAGTTAGTCTAAAAATAAAAAATGAGAAGTTAGTGACATGTTAACATTTAGATAAAGTCAAAAGACTAAAGAACATGTTGAAAATTGATCAATATCTTGCTTACCAGAGATGGGCATCGTTGCACTCGATAGTATCACAATTTTTCATTTGGGCATCACTCTAGTGAATTCAGGCATTGATCTACAGCAAAAACAGAGAGCACGATAGAATTGGTATTTTTTCAAGCATCGCTACACACGATAGTGTCACGATTTGAAATTTGGGGGCATTGTTGTTTGAAATTGAGGGCATTTCTATTTGAAGTCTTCAATACCTCTATATTAAATTAGCATCACCATATTTAAATCAGTGCTGGTGCATTTAATTGGCGTTGGTTTTTCAAATTGAGATAACATCACTATATGGTGATGCTCCTTAAAGTGAATTGTTGTTTTTGATTTGGGTGTCATTGTATTCTGCAAAATACAAACAAACAAAATTCAAGCTAAAAAATAGTTAAGTTAATGGTTTTCCCTCCTTCCAACACCAGAATGTGAGATGGGGATCATCAACGTGGGTCAATTACGCTTGATCCATGATGAATCGAAGCATAATAGATCCACTCATACTCAAATCTCAACAAACAAGATAATTCAAATTGAAAAGTTAAACTAAGCATTTATTGAAATTGAACATTGTAAACTACAAAAAATAGTTAAATTCCTACTCTAACCCATTTGAAACTTATCCTATTTTGGAATTGGTGTCGTGTTGATGTGAAATGATGACCCTTTCAAAATCCTGTGATTAGTGAGTCTGCTTCAATCAATTCTATGGAAGAGAATTGATGAAACCATTGTGATAAATGGATGAAAACCTAGTTTACGCTAAATTAAATAGGTTGCAAGCTAAGTTAACATGATTTTATGCTAAAAATGAACTAAGTATGAAATTTCTAAGCTAATTTAAGTTAATTCTAAGCTAAAATATGGAAACCTAATTTATATACAAACTAAGATGGATGCATGGAAGCCATTAATGGATGTCTTAAGCTATTATGCAACTAAAAATGAACTAAAATTAGCTAAAATTGAGTAAATTGAGAGTGTGAATGCAAGTGAATTCAACAACATAAGTTTTCAATTGAAAGATGGATACCTTGTCTCCAAATAGTGTCCTATTTATAGGAGAGCAAATGAGAAATGGAGGGTTGAGATCAAAAAGATCAATCAACAGTCAAGCATGAAAGGAAGAAGAGGCATGGATCATGGATTCTCATCAATGGATGAAAATGGATGATGGGATTTAATGAAGGGCTCACATTTTCTTGAAACAAACACACTTTTGACCTGCTCACATAGGTCAAAGGTTAAAACTTGCATAAGAAGCAAAGTGAGTTGATTGAAGGAGAAATAATATTCCTTGGAATATTCATTTGGGTGAGGATAAAGATATTTTTCAAATTTAAAAGAAAGTTTTAATTGTGCAAAAAAGGGGAAAAGGAATATTCCATGGGAGTATTCCCCTTGTGGAGGAAAATTATTTTAATTACTTATTAAACAAGGTTTAATCCTGCAATTAGGGGATTTGAAGAATTTAAAGTGATATTCATTAAATTAAATAATTTAATGAATGCAGGAGAGATGAAATGATATTTAATTAAATAACTTAGGGTTATTTAATTAAATAAGATGACTTAGGAAATTAAATTAAATATTTTGATTTATTTAATTTAATGAGATGAAATGTTAGCATGAAAGGGGGATGAATTAACCTGAATTGATGAATTAGGTTAATGGACGAAAATGATGCCATTAATTAAATTATCTAGGTTAATTTAATTAATTAAACAAAAAGAGGATGGGTTTAAAGAGGAAATGATGTTAGTAAATTTTTTTCAAGTGTATGATATCATTTAGGACATTTTTCAGTGTCTATAGTTACAACTAGATTAATATTGCTCCTAAGGATCATAACAAAACTACATTCACATGCCTTTGGGGGACTTATGCCTACTCTATTATGCCCTTCGGCTTATGTAATGCTCCAATGACCTTTCAAAGAGTAGTACTCAGCATATTTTTTAATTATGCACATGACTATATGGAGATACACATGGATGATTTCACTACCTATGGTGAAACTTATGAGGAAGATCTCAATCATCTTGAAAAGTATTGAAAAGGTGTAAAAAACACAACCTATCACTCAACAATGAAAAGTGTTTCATGATGATGACACAAGGAATTGTGTTGGGACACTTTATATCTAGTGTAGGAATTTAGGTTGATCCAAACAAGATATAAATAATATCTACATTACCAGTTCCACAAAAGCAAAGAGATATTAGAAGCTTCCTTGGTCATGCAGGCTACTATAGGTGGTTTATATTAAGAATTTTAGTAAGATTGTTGCACCATTATTTTTTTGTTGAGTAAGGACATTGAATTTGAATGGAAATCTGAATGCCAACACTCCTTTGAAGAGTTGTAAAGAGCCTTGACTCAAGCATGTGTTTGGAGAGGTCCTAATTGGACTCTACCCTTTCATATACATATAGATGCTTCATATTTTTCCATTGGAGCAGTTTTGGGTGAGAGGGAAAGTAGAAAAGAGTACGCAATGTACTATATCAACAAGAATCTTCAAGGAGAAAAGTTGAACTATATTGTAACAGAAAAAGAGATTCTTGTTGTAGTATATGCTATTAATAAATTCAGGCACTATATTATTGGCTATTAAGTATTTTTCCATACAAACCACACAAAAATCAAGTATTTGATGAACAAGCTTGTAGTTGGGGGTAGATTGGTAAGATGGTTGCTTATTTTATAGGAATATAACATTACCATAGTAGAAAAACCTAGTAAAGAAAATGTAGTGGAAATTTTTTTGTTAAGACTGCCAACACAATCAGTTGAAGGCAGAGTGGTGAATAATTCATTTCCAGATGAACACTTATTTTCTCTAAATGTGAATATACGCTATTATGTAGATATTGATAATTATTTGGTCACAGGGAAAATTCCACCACACTTTTCTTCAAGGGAAAAGAGACAGTTGGTACACAAGTGCTTCCCATACTCTTGGGTATCTGGTTATTTGTTTTATACTAGCCCTGATAACATCATGAGAAGATGTATAAGAGAGGATGAAATATTTGACATCATGAAAGCATGCCATGATGAGCCATGTGGAGGTCATTTTGCAACAAAAATATCAACCTTTAAGATTCTCATGACTGGCTATTATTGGCCAACTTTGCATAAAAGATTCTACTAAATACAACAAGACTTGTGATAGGTTCCAAAGGATGGGAATACTAGCAAAGATTGATGAGATGCCATTACAACCTTAGTTAATATTGGCACCTTTTAAAAAATTGGGTTTAGACTGCATTGGACCAATCTCACCTACATCAAGCAATAAGGAATACATCCTTGTTTGCACTGATTACTTGACTAAGTGGGTGGAAGTAAAGGCCTTAAAATTTTATAGAGATGGCAATGGGGCTAAGTTCTTAAATGAGGATATCTTTACTAGGTATGGAGTACCTAGAGAAATAGTCACTGATCAAGGTCCCCAATTCGCCTCTAACCTCATCACAAAATTGGTTGAGGAATACCAAATAAGACACAAGAAATAGACACCCTACCACCCATAGGCTAATGGTCAGGTGGAAGTCACTAATAGGGAGATTGGAGGTACTCTCACCAAGACAATGTAGTTGCATAGGAAAGATTGGGTTGTAAGGTTACCTGAAGCAGTATGGGCATACATAACAACTTGGAAAACCACCACTAGTTTTACACCTTATGAGTTAGTACATGGTAATACAATAGTCCTTCCTATTGAGTTTGAATATAAAACACTAAGCACAACAATAGAACTGGAAATGGATTTAATATAAGGTTAGAAGGAAAGGTTGCATACCTTAAATGGATTGGATGAGATAATGATGGAAGAAATCCATCAAACTAAGGTAGTATGTAATAACAAAGAATGAAGTGGCATGATCAGTACATTAAAACCAAGGAGTTCACTATAGGGGATTGGGAACTGTTATATGATTCAAGGTATAAAGACTTCAAAGGTAAATTCTAGTATAGATGGTTAGGCCCCTTTGAAATTAGTCAAGTTTATCCTAATGGGGCAGTCCAATTACATACCATTAATGCATTCAAATTTTCACTTCTTGTAAATGACCATAGATTTAAGTTATATAAGAACCCATTACAAAGGGATGATTTCATATTTTCCCTATTTCAACAATATGGTGCTTGTAGTGAACCAAATACAAAATCTGACACAGAGTGATACTTCAGTAGCACATGATATACCAAGCACTTCTAGTGACCTAGAGATTAAGCTACATAGCTCAATCCTTGAGCTCAGTTGGGATTAATTTCTCATTTTCTCTCACAAGCACATACTACATGTTATAATAGTGTTCAAACTATCTTCGGAGGGACCTATTTTTCAACATTCACAAAGGGTCCCGATGCTATAGGGACCTATAGCTTAATAGATGTCAACATTTAGAATGGGCCTTGACACTACAAGTACTCATAGCACCATCTGGTAGCAAAAATGAAAATTCAAAATTAGTTGGTGCTATATTCATTGCAAGTTCACACACATTAATTTCACAATATCCACATGTAATATCCATCACTCCACAATAAGTACCCATGAAACAATTCTTTTGTTTCCTTCTCACATTTTAAATACTCAAGCTATGAAATTTCCAACTCATATCTGTAATACCTATCCCATCATTTGCACCCGTCATCCCACTATTCATTAGCTTGCAGTTAATTTCCATAAAATAAAATCAAAAAACATATACATTCTTTTTATTTTACACACATCTTGAATAGCTATCTCAACTAGCCTTTACTTTAGGTATGCTATCATGATTAATATAGCATTTCTTTAAACTCATTATATTTTTCATATTATTCCATGCATATGAATTGTTTATATTATTAATTTCCATCATTTCATATTTTAACCACCTTCCAATAAAAATGTGAAGTGAGGTCACTTCACTAATTAAGTAGGGGGGAGAGTACAACCTAGTCAGTCTTTTCTTCAATCTTTTCAAAAATTTCCATCTGAATTAAAATAAATGGATAGAAACGACATGCAAAACCCTCCAAATTATATCTCATTTTTTTCCCATTTCCAATTGCTAAATTTTACACCCTAAGAGCTTGAGCTTAAGTCTAAACCAGAGTCAAGAGTCAAACTTAGAACCTATTCATGAGCTCAAATTAAGTTGGTACTAAGAAGGGAAATTTGCAGTATGGTACATGCTAGTAAAGACTTACGAGGAAGTAGAAGGAAAGTGAAAGGTTTTGAAGGTGGTAGAGAAGATTGAGCTAAATATGAAAATTTGAATTGAGCACATTGAGTTGAGAAAGGAAGCAAAAATGGGAGGTGATGTCATAAGAAGGGAACCAAAAACTCATTAGCAAATTCTAGAGGATGCAACGATTTTACCCATTTTTACTAGGGTTGGTTGGCCCGACTACTTTTTGAAGTTTATAGAATTAAATGACAATATGACAAAAAGGTTTGCATATACTCTTGAATATGATGAAGATATGGTAAAGGTACTTTAAGTAGATGCATCTGAAACTGCCATCACACAAGTCACTGGGTTACCAAGAACAAGGGCATAATTTCCAACATGAGCCACTGCAATTGCAACCAAGGAAGAATTTTGTATACGAGGAGAGGAATTAGACTCCTCATCACAAAGTATGAAGATACTCTCCCTCCCATGATAATGGGAAAATTGTGCCTCTTACATTGTTAGATACATCACTTGCAATGGTAGGTAGAACCTTTTGTGTACTATTCATTTCAAATTGCTCAATCAGCTTAGGAATAATAGGTTAGTGAATGTACCAAAATTTCTTTATAATTTGTTGAAACATATGGCATCAAAATACCAAATAAAAAAAGTGATACTTCTCTATCTCATTATTGTTTAATTTATTTATTGATAAAGAGAATTTTAAGGATTCAATACCTACAAGTGAATTGAGAAGACTTTAAGAAATGTACAAATATTAATAGTTTGTTGGATGCACTTGTAGTACCTAATAATACATAACCCAAAAATGAACCTGCAAGGAAAAACCTCACATCTCACCTATGGCTTCTCCTACCCATAGCCAAGGTGAGAATGAGGAACATGAAGAACCATAATCTAGGCCACCTATAATTGAGGAAATACCTTCTTCTTAAAGATAATAGAAATCTAAGAGTCATAGAAGTACTGCATCCACCTCTACATCCTCTAAACCAAAAGAAAGGAAGGATACTCCAAAGAAAAAATGGATATTCAAAGAAGGAAGAGGATGTTCTAAAGAAGAAGAAGAGTGTTCAAAAGGGAAAGAATAAAATTGAGAAAGGAATACTCACACCCATATCCTCTGGTAGGTTAAGGAAACAAGGTTCCATGAAGGAAAATGTAGAAGAACTAGAGGAAGAAGAAAAGAGAAAGGAACAACAATAGGAAGATGTAGAAATAGACTCTAAGGTAAAGGGGGATACCCCTAGTAATGTGAATATGCCAAAAAAAAGGAAAAGATATGTACTAAAAAAAATTTGATTCAGAATCAAAAGACATATTTGCTGTTAAGAAATTATGAAAAAATACCCTAGATAGTCCCATTCATGGAGACTATGAGGAGGGTGATAATGAACAATTTGTAGATATAGAAGAGATGTACATTGAGGAAAGAGATGTAAGGAAAGAGCTCCAAGAGGCTTTACACAGGATTTAAAACTTGGATGAGTTAGTGAAAAATTATGAACAAAAGGACAAGGAAAGAGAAGCAAAAATGTAAGAGATGGAGGAGAATGACAGTTGTATGGCCATGGCTCTAAGCTAGACTTGCTGGCATAGTTGGTTGTCACCAAGACATGGGACAAAGAACTAGAAATTATAGATGAGAAATCTCCTCCTATCAAAACTCCTAACTATCATACAACCTTGTCACTTGGCCACCAATTATGGAAGGTAACTATTCAGTTTTACATAGGAAAAGGAGAAGTGGAAGAAAGAAAAGGAAGAATATGTTAGGGAACTGAAAAAGAGAAACATGGAGTTGAGAAAATTAGTAGTTAGGTTGGAGGAGGTAGTTGTTAAGGTTGCATAGATTTTCAAATGCAGACCACCACCCAAGACACACATATTGTTTTTACAAGAAATATTTCTATGTTTTTTAGTTTAGCAGATTAATTAGCAAGCAGTTGGTATAAGTAGAAATTTTGAGTTTCTTGAAATTTTTTTTGCTTCCACACTTGAAGAATAGTGTGATTTTTATTTACACAGTTATGTAGTACCTAATGAGATAGAATGGAACCCTCTAATTTTTTTAGGAGATATTCATATCAAAGCATTTTCCTCCTATTATAGAAATGAAAAACTGAGGGGTGAGATAATGGAAGAGTATGAGGAGAAATAGAAATCCATTACACTTCCCATAAGAAAAGAGGCTAAAAATTTAAATGTATTCATTGATGGATGGCTGAAACTTATTGATCATAAGGGTGTGGGTAAGAAAATCATTAAACTCAAGAAGGTTGATTATGAAAGAATGAAGATGTTAGTTGTGGGTGTAAGAAAATAGTGCTACAAGTATGTATAGAGTAGATGGAATATTTTAGCCCCTGAATTATAGATGGAGCCATGTTCTATGTATAATTTAATTGCTATGATTCAAAGGGTACACAAGCATATAGAAATTCGTGTTAAAAAAAAAGTTTACTAGGTACTACTCTAATGTAGAGTAGACTTGATTAGCCTCAAAATGATCGAAAAAAATCAACTCCTCAAGTTTCCAAGCATTAAATGGTTGGTTTATCTTCTTATGTTTGCTAACTCCTAGTAGCACTCCATAATCTATTTTTGCAACATAATTTTCAAACCAGACCTCATACCCAAAATATAACTACAGATTTAGATACCCTTTATTCCATTTGACAACACATCTCAATTTTAGGTGGGGGTGTTTTAGAAAAAAAAGGATAAATTTTTGTTTCTATGCTTTGAATAGGCCTAATTAGGCTTGCTTCATTAGGTCACAACAAGGTTTCCCAACTCTAGACTTAAAACCTTCATTCCAATGGCTCATACATGTCATTTGGTGTCTGCCAAGACCTTCCAAATCAATTTCAACAATCTTCCAATATTTCTTTTACAAACCCTAAGCCCTATGCACTTTTGATGCCTAATACATGAGGTTAGTTAGGCGAGGGCATCACCAAAATTCCACTCAATGCCATCCCTAATCTTGCAAGTTTGTAGACACTAAAATCACCTTAACCCCATCCATTCCACCAAGTTTCATGAGGTTTCAATGATAAGGGGCTCAAAGATACTTTCATAGTGTCATTTTATGTTTAAAAGACTTGTTTATTTTATTAATTAACATAATTGGTGATAGACTATAGACTAATATATTTACTTACTTTGCTTTATGTTTGGATAATTTGGTATATATATTTGAGGTAATGCTTTATGTTAAATGCATTTCTTTTGTGATGATATTGATGAGTCAATTATGCAGTTTCAATCTTTTACTATCATAATTGGTATCCTTTTCTTAAGGGTTTTATTCAGGGTATTTAAAAGACTAATGATAAAGTTAACTCCTTGTTTAATCAAATGAAGAAAATCATGCCACTGATTGGCCTAGCTAGATGATAAATCTCTAAATTCCAAATCAGCTTTTTTTTATTCGATTTAGGAACTTCTAGTCCTAGCGTTGATTTGACATTTCTCTCTATGTCTATTCTCAGTCCTATTTTAGTTATGCTTTTGTTTTATTTAAATCTTTAGTTTAGATGCCTTGAATCTTAGTAGTTAATGCCATGTTTAGATTATCTAATGGTTACAATACTCTGTTCTGCATCCCTATTTCATCAATTTGAATGAAGATAAAAAGTTAACTCAAATTACTGTGTTAAGAGATCTTATCAGAGGAAGAGAAGGGCCCACTCAACCAAAGGAATTGATCTTGTGTGGTATTTTTATGAGTTTATGTTATTTCTATTCATTAATATTAAATCTGGAGTGTTAGATGCTAAATATGGAATGTTGAGTTTGTTTGAATCATTTTCAGCAATTGTGTTTAAATCACTTTTACTTTATCATGGTTAGAATAGTTTGTTAGATTCATTGTAAGGTTTATTGAGTAAATCATATTTAGATGTTGTTTGTAGGAATCAAGTTTGGTAATTATCTATTAAGTTTAATTAAAGCAATGATGGGAAATTATGGAAAGATGGAACTAAATTTTTTTTGGAATCTATTCATGGAAATTAGTATTCATGTTTTCTAGATTAATCATTATTTCCTTGCACTTTATTTTTTGTCCTTTAAAATAGCATTTAGTTTCCAGCAAATCTAAAAATAGATTTCATTTGAAGCAAATTAGAATTAAAATTTGGATTTCGAATTCTAGAATAAGAATTAAGATAAATGTTAGTATTTTCCATGAATCGGTCTCAATCAAGTCATATGAAGTCAGGAATAAGTTGACAGAACTTTAAATTAGTAAATAAGATAGAATCAATCCTTAGGAATTAGTCATTGATATTCAGCTCTTGAGAGCTCCTAAAAGCTCCTGAAGGAGCCAAACTGACACCTAAAGTCACTGTTTATAGTGTAAACCCCCCAAAAATATATGACAAACATCCTTATTGCATATAGCTCTGAGACACACCCGGTTCGATAATTAATTGACTAAATGATGCAAGTTGAGACATCAATGAGCTTTCCCATCATTCACCAGTGGAATGATGGGTTTTGCATTTTTCTGACTAGTTTTAGTAAATTTGCTATAAAATGCTCAAATATTAATGAAATTAAGTGATTCAAAAGGAAAGATTTATAGGACACACAACATCACAATCTCCAACAAGTTTCAAGCCATAAGAAGGCCATACAAAACCGTAGAATGTGGTGAAAGTTATAGGAAAGCAAGAAAACTCAAAATTTTCACTATGAAATGCAATGAATTGTCATTCATAACTTTCACACAGTACCAAATGAGAAAAATCACTCTAGTCAGATTTTAGGTAATGCCATTAAAGAATTTTTCTCCAATTTTTATGAAGATCTAATAGTGGAAACAAAAGTTATGTTGTATTTCCCAAAACTGGTAACCTTAGGATAGTTTTAGGCAGTTTTTACAAAAATGGCCATAACTCTCAAAATACCAAATAAAATTGATGCCACAAAAAGGAAAAGAAATATAATTCACATCAAAACAACACCCAATTGGTTTTAGGTTGAAATAGAGGTCATAGAATCCATACTTTGCACGTTATCAGAAAAATGTTAAAAAAATGCAGAAATAGAATTGTTTTATTTGCTTCAACCTCCAAACTCCATCAACCAAACCTTCTCTTCGACTATACAAGGATTTTTAAAGATTTCAAAATCATATTCCAACTAACTTCAAACCATATTTATGGTTAAGGAGTTACAAAACATCATTATAATTCATTATGACAAAAAGTGCAAAAGTTGCATTGACAACAATGTGCAACATTGCAATATTTTTGCACCTAGACCCTAACTCACACCTAATGATCCAAAATTGACTCAAACACACATGAAATGGTCTTAGAATACCTTATTACATTAAAATGACTCAAACTGAAAAAAATATCAATTTTTTATCCCTCTTCAACATGAAGACATGGGTGCCCCTGTACCAAACTCACCTTCCATCCACCTAGCCTCCTCTATCTAGTTCTACATTGAACTAGGGAGAAAGGTGAAGAATGTGAGAAAGAAAGAATTTTTAGGATGAAGTAGCTTTTAGAATATCAAGGTTTCTATTTGAAATAAATTCAAGGGTTGAATGTAGTCATGGGCCTGAGCTAGATTACTCTGCAGTACAATCAGTATCCCTAGTGTTTTTCTTGGGGACAAGAAAAAGGCTAGTTGGGGGGAGATGATGGGTCCACCTATTAGCTTATTTTCTATTGATTCCATACACATTTTGAGACAATTTTAGATACATTTTCTACATAGTACTACTATATTATACTATCCTTTCATATCTATTATGTAGACTTGAACCTAAAATATAATGATGGAAATATGGTTATAATATACTAGTATTGTATGGTTTATATGAAGATATGCATGAAATTTCGATGGAATTCTATATTTTGATTGTGATAGTTATCCTTGTATACATGCTTTATAAAATTGACTTGTTTGCAACTGAAGAGGATTTGAGGTATGATGTAGTTGTAGATTGAACCTGCAACAAAAGGAAATTGGAATGGAAAAGTAGGGGATTTCCAAGTTAAGTTGAACGTGATGATTACTGATTAAAGGCACTTGATGAAGGTTGAATGACTGTTATTATAACCAATTAATAAGTGTTGAAGAAGAGGACTCCTTTGATTGATAGGATCTTGACAAGTGTTTGTGTGTTTACACACAAGTTTGTTTTGTAGAGTTTAAATCCTATTAGGATTCTTCTTAATTTTTAGTTAGTTTGAAAATTTTGAGTTTTAATTGTACAATCTGATATCTTAGAGTGGAAAGTTAATGATTTCAGTTATTTGTTTTGAATAAAATTCCCTCAAGCTTGTATATAGCTGTGGGATGAATCTATGGAGAAGTTAGTTGGTTTTTCAATTTTATGTTACTAGTTATTTCAGCTCCAAGAAATGAAATATTTAGAATGATTGAATACAATATGTGGAAAGATCTTGTGTAAATATTCATGATATGCAATGAATGGAGTTAATTTCATGGGATGTGTAGAATCTGTTAGTTAGATTTTGGTTCAATTAAAGTGGGAACAACCACTTGAGTAGGCCACTCAAGGTATTGTTCCTCACTTCATTTTTAGTTATTCATATCTATTTAATAGCTATTTTCATTCATCATTATTTCATAAGCTTTATGCAAGTTAACTAGAATCTTATACCTCGCTTATTGTTAATGAATGATCATGAACATGCATAGGATGTTTAACCAGTATTACTCCAGAGGTTAATTTAGTTGATTCAGTAGTTTGTATCAATTTTGAGTTGTCACAGTATCATTTCATTAGCAATAGTTTAGTTATAGTCTAAGTTGTAGTTACCCGTAGCCACTAGGTTTTGGCTATGTCTTTTACTATTTTGTAATTATGTGAATTTCCAGCAAGTAGAATAGATTAAATAGGGTAGCTCAGGTAGTTTTGAGTCTCTAAAGGCATATATAATGCCACATCATCACAAGTTTACAAACCCTGGGTAGACATTTTAATGTAGTCTTGCAATGTTGAGTGTACTGTTCAGTTAGTTAAACCTCTAAATTGTGTAGGTATTACCAAGTTTACAACACATTAGTTAAGAATCTACATGTTCAAAGGTAAATTTTCATATTGTTTGTCTTTCCTGAATTAAAATCATGTAACATTAGACAACCAATGGTTCTAATCAATGGTAATTGCAAGACTATAAGCATGTTGAAGAATTGCACAACACTTTTCTATTGGGTCATTTCTAGTGGTTGACCTAGGAGAAGATGTACCTAGTGATTTCCTTAGTGCAATATAGCCTAAAAGGGTCAAGAGACTAAGGGAATGAACCAAGGCCTCTAGTAGCATTCACCAACCCACTATGATGTGTTAGAATAGTCAATTAAATCCCATGAGGTGTAGAAGAAAAAATATGCCTATTAAAAAATTTCCATTTCTCTTAAATGATGTATTTTGTAAGAATACATTCATTGATGGCAATTTCAAATGGTCTAGATTTGAGAAAAAATAATATAGGTTACTAAAGGGACCCAACATCCACCTCTAGGTGTAAATGAGACATTTGTAGATGCTAGGAATTGAGAGAATGAATGAGAAAATTTTTGGCAAGTTTTTCTTGCTCAGTTTCTTAAGCGACTAGATCAATGCAATGTAGCCTAGAAGGATCAAAAGATGAAGGGAATGGACTAAGACCTCTATTAGCATTCACCTACCCACTCTGATATGTTGGTGATTTTTTTTAATTACAACAAGGTGCAAAAGAAAAACCATGTGTATTGACACCTTTACACTTCTCTCAAATGACACATTTTGTAAGTGCATTCATTGTCGGTATGGTAAAATGGTTTGGAGTTGATAAAAAATAAGATAGACTACTATAGTGGTTCTTAAAATTCACATGTAGGTCTATATGGGATAGTTTTTTAGGTTCCATGAACTCTAAGAATTACTCTATAATATATTGGTAGTATTTTACTCTTAAGGCTCTTAACAAATTACCATTGAATAATATAGCTTGGAAGGATTAAGAGATCTCAGAAATTAACCAAGGTCCCCAATAGAATTCATCCACCTACATTGGCATGTTGGCGTAGTCAAATTTTCCCCATGATTCATAAAATACAAAATATTCTTGTTGGAATATTTACACTACTCTCAAATGATGCTTTCTTTTAGAATACAACCATTTTTTCCATGTTCAAATGGTTTGGATTTTAAATAAAATAACATTGGGTATTAAAGAGAGATCTAATATACACATATTGGTATAGATGGAAAATTCATAGGTGTTGTGAACTTCAAAAACTATTTCATCATAGATTGACATTTTTTTGCTTGTAGGGCTCTTAAGATATTGCCTTGGAATAATGTAGCTTGAAAAGATCAATATACTAGAGGAATGAACTGTGGAGTCGAGTAGCATTCAAAATCCCACCCCAACATGTTGGCATAGTCAGTTTAGACTAACAATAGAAGGAAAATAAAGTATGCTTCCTAGCATATTTATACTACTCTCAAATGATTCTTTTTTTTAAAATGCATTCATTCTTAACATATTAAAATAGTATGGAGTTGAAAAAAAATAAGATAGATTACTACAGAGTGACCCCATATCCACTTTTAGGTAGATAGATTTTTTTAGGTTCCATGAACTCTAAGAACCACTCCATCGTAGATTGGCAATGATTGACTCTCAAGTCGTAAGAGATTGTCCTAGAATAATGTATCCTAGAATTATTGAGATGCATAAATACTAAATATGTCTTATAAAATCATTCACTCAGCCACCTCAACATGTTGGAGTAGTCAATTTTTCCCCACAATCTATGAATCATAAAATATGCTTGTTGACACATTTACACTACTCTCAAATGATGTTTCTTGTAAGAGTGAATTCATTCTTAGCATGGTTAAATGATCTTGAGATGAAAAAAAAAGATATAGGTTATTGTATAGGGGATCCATATCTACTTTTAGCTCTAGAAATAACATTCATATGTGCCATGAACTTTAAGAACTACTCAATTATAGATTGATATTTTATTTCTCTTAGGGATTTCAAGAGACCACCCTATAATTATGTAGCCTCAAAGGATCAAGATACTTGGGGAATGAAACAAGGCCTCCCCTATAATTTATACACCTACATCAACATGTTGGCATAGCTAGTTCAACCCCAAAACACATATAATACAAAATATACATGTTGTCATGTTTACACTTCTCTCAAATAATGTTATTTGCAAGAATGCATTTGTTCTTGTCATGGTCAAATGGTTTAAAGATGTTGAAAATTGAGAGATGATATTGTAGAGAAACCCCATATCTAGTTGTAGGTATAAATTAAAAATCCATATGTGCCATAAACTCAAGGAACTACTTTGTCATAGATTGAAAGTTTTTTTTCTCTTAGAGCTCTTACTTGAGACTACCCAAAAATAATGTTTCCTAGAACGAGATACAGGGAATGAACCAATGCCTCCCTTAGTATTCAATCACCCAACCTAATGTTTTGGTTTTTTTTTTTGCCTCATGAACATGGAACACAAAATATTCTTGCTGACACCTTTACACTGCTCTCAAATGACATATTTTTGCAAGAATGCATTTGTTCTTGACACAGTCAAATAGTGTTGAGACAAAAAAAATGAGAGAGGTTATTGTGAATGGACCCCATATGAAATTTTAGGTCTAGAAAAAAAACTCATAAGTGCCACAACCTTTGATAAATACTCTATAATTGATTGGTATTTTTTTCTCCCAAGGCTCTTGAGAGATTACCCAAAAATAATGCAACTTTGAAGGATTAGGAGATCTGAAAAATGAAAAATTTCCTCCCCTAGCATTCACCCACCCAATTCAATGTGTTAGTGTAGTCAGTTTAGGCCCAAAAAATATTTTTGTTAGCACATTTACACTAGTCTTAAATGGTGATTTTTACAAGAATTCATTTATTCTTAGCATAGTCAAATGGTGTTGATATGATAAAAATTGAGAGATATTATTATGGAGGGACCCAATATCCACTTCTAGGTCCAAAATAAACATTCTTAGGCATTATAGACTCTGAGAAAAAAACTACTCCATCATAAATTGACATACTTTTTCCTCTTAGGGCTCTTAAGAGACTATCTTAAAATAATGTATGCTAGAAGGATTGGGAGACTTGGGGGATAAAAAATGCCTCTAGCATTAATCAACCCACCCCAACATGTTGGTGTAGTCAATTAAACCCCACAACACACAAAACATAAAATATACCTTTTGGAATATTTACAATACTCTTAAATGACACTTTTTTTAAGAATACATTCATTCTTTGCATGATAAAATGGTGTTGGGATGATGAAAATCAAGAGAGGTTATTATGGAGTGACCCCATATACACATGTATAACTTGATAAAACACTCATATATGTTGCAAAATTTGTAAACACTTCATCATGGATTGGTAGATTTTTTCTCTTAGGGTTCGAGTAAGGGACTATCTTGAAATAATATAGGCTAGAAGGATCAAGAGACTAGGTAAAAAATATAGGGCCTCCCCTATCATTCAACCACCTAGGTCTTATGTGTTGGCATAGTAGGTTCAGTTGCACAACACATAGAACATAAAATATGCCACTTTCTACCTTTACACTACTCTCAAATTATGCTTTTTTGTAAAAATACATTTGTTCTTAGCACAACCAAATGGTGTTGAGATAAACAAATAGAGAGAGGTTTTAAAGGAGGGAACCCATATCCACCTATTTTTCTAAAAAAAATTCATAGGCGCCACAAATTTTGAGAACTATTTTGTTATAGATTGGTAGTTATTTTCTCATAATGCTCCTAAATGGTTGCCCCAAAATAAGGTTCCCTTGAAGGATTAGGAAACAAATTAAGGAATATCCTACCATTCACTCACCCATAAAAACATGTTGGAACAATAAATTTAGGCCTGCAACACATGATAAAGAGGTTATTATTTAGGGACTCCATATCCACCTATAGATATAAAAAAACATCCATATGTGCTATGAACTCTGAGAAATACTCCATCATTGGCAATGATTTTCTACTATGGATACTAAGAGAATGCCTCAAAATTGTTAGGAAAATGGTGTCTCAACCTTGTAATTACATGAGGATACTATTTATAGTAAGTTTAAATTTGAGCATATGCTGATGAAATTTTTTCCTAAAAGTGTCAAATTGGATAAATATGCATGCTCATAAAGTTTCATCATAAGGTCATGTCTAGATTTGAAGATATTAAAGTTTTCATTTTTCAAAGTTTCATCAATCAAATACCTAGATCAAAAGTTATGGCCTCTAGAAGTTAGGTCTCTTGAAATGGGAGATGTAAAAATGAGTTGGACACATAAATTATTTGTAAAGGGGGGATTTCATGTGGTGGTGTGTGTTTTGACACATCGTAGGCATATGTTATTGGAGATAAGTATGGGCACCAATTTTTAGGTGGTTTTAGCTCATAATTTTGTAATCCTATTTGATGGTTTCATGTATTGTATCTCCTATATATTAGGTACAACAATTATATATTTTATGAAAAAAATATTGGTTGGTGGATAAATTGTTATGTGGTTATTATTGTTGTAGGAGTTTGATATAACTATTATGGATAAACCAGGGAAATAAAATTTCGTAGCTAATTTTATTTTTGGGATACAAATAAAAATAGAAAAAGTTGTGCATGATTCTTTTCTAGATGAACATTTGTTTTCCCTCACAGTGAAAACACCTTGGTATGCACACATAGCTAACTACTTGGTTGTAGGAATGACACCCCCACATCTCTCATCTAGAGGAAGGTGTCATTTAGTTGAACACAACTTTCTATATTCATGGATGGCTAGTTATCTAATATATATAGGGATAGATGATATAATAAGAAGGTGCATGAGGGAGGATGTAGTATATGATATCCTTAAGGCTTGTCATGATTAGCCTTATGGAAGACACTTTATAGCCAATATAAAAAATCTCAATATTTCAAACACTAACTACTACTATCCAACACTTCATAAAAATGCAATAAAATATACAAGAAGGTGTGATAGATACTAGAAGATGGGTAGAACTACAAGGAGCAATGAAATTCCTCTACATCCAAAATTGGTCATTGCACCATTTGATAAATGGGGATTAGATTTTATTGGACCAATAGCTCCCACCTCTAATAATAAGTAATACATACTACTTTTTATTGACTATCTCATAAAATAGGTGGAGGCTAAAGCATTATAGTTTGCTAGAGATAGAAAAGTTGCAACATTCCTTTATGAGGAAATATTCACAAGGTACATAGTGCCTATGGTGATAGCCACAAATCAAAGACTATAATTCACTTTATATTTGATTGCCCATTTGGTCAAAGAATATGAGATTAGTTATAAAAATTCAACTCCCTACCACTCACAAGAAAATGGGAAAGTTGAGGTCATAAATAGGGAGATTGAGGCCATTCTAACAAAGACAATCCAATTGCATCGAAAGGATTAGGCAACAAGGTTACTAGAAGTTGTTTGGGTGTATAGGAAAACCTAGAAAACTGATATAGGGTTTACACCATATGAATTAGTATATGGGAAAAATACTATTATTCCCATTGAATTTGAAAATAAAAAACTTAGAGCAATGGTGCGGCTTGGAATGGATCTCTCAAAAGCTCACAAAAGAGAAAATTCATAATCTAAATTCTTTGGATGAAATAAGGATGGAAGTAGTCCATCATACAAAGATTGTGTAAAAATAGAGAATCAAATGGCATGATTAATTTATAAAAACTAAGGAATTCCATGAATGGGACTAGGCATTGCTTTATGATTCAAGGTATATGGATGATAAGGGTAAATTATAAACACAATGGTTAGGTCCTTATGAAATTAAACATGTATTTTAGAATGGAGCAATACAACTAGCTACAATTGATTTAGTCGACTTCTCTTGAATGGTCAATAGACATCGACTAAAACTTTATAAAAAGTCATTGAATAAAGAAGAGTTTCTATGGGATTTGTAACAATAGTTTATGTTGAAAATTGAGGTGTTTATGTAGCTTAATAATTTGTAAAAAATTTATACTTTCTGATCTAAATATGTACTCTTTTTTATAGATCCTTTGTGGGTGATTATCTGATTAATCCATTTTATCATTTGTAGAATTTGAAGACAAAAGTTGTAGAAGAATTAGATAGGATATTAGAAGATACACAACATATACCATGGATAAACCCTTTCAGGAAAAAAACACCAAGAATTAATCTATTATTCAATCTCTAAGGTAGATTACAATAGCTCCAATTCTTGCTTGAGAATGCTTATTTTTCCTTCACCAAATCTTCTTCACAACTTGCAATAAAACTGATACAAACTCTCTTCAACTTGCTTGAGATATATAGGCAATAAACAACTTTGTAAACTCCAAAAGAGTTACAATTACAAATCCCAAACCCTATCTCCTAAAAGGTACACCTATCTCTTCCAAGTAGAGTTTAATCATGAAGAACAATTCCAAATCATCATATTCATCCATTTGGGCATCCCAAACTAAAGTAGTAACTCAACCTTTATTCCGTAAATATCTTCAAGGATTTATCCTCAAAGTAGGTGCCCAAGAATGGTCCCACTTAACTCAGCCTTCTGAAATATCTTAACATGCAAAGGAGATAATTCCAAGAAGCCAAATTTAGCACCCAAAGTGGGTCCAAGTCATTTTTCGTTAATTAAAATATCTTTCTCCACCATTCATGCAAGAATGGTCATCCCCTATTAACTGAAGGAAGTCACTTATTATCTGGCATGCAACTCAAGTCATTAATCATGCATTCCAAGTTAACTGAAGTCAACTAGAATTCAACTAAACTAACTGAAGATAATTGAACCATAATAGAACTAAACTAAACTAAACTAAACTAAACTAAACTAAATTGATTCTAAACTAAACTGAACTGAACTGAACTTCATGCATGTAAACATCAAACCTTGACTCCTAGGATCTTACTCCAAAAAATTAACTTAACTCAAGGTGAGTTCCACCTTCCATGTGGGTGCCCCATGTGCTCCTATTATTTAGGAACTCATCTTGGATACCCTCACATGCTCCTATCATTTAGAATTAATTACAATGTCAATTAACATGATTATTTCATTCAAAATTAATCTCTTTCTAATATTAGTATTGGCGAACACTTTCCAAGGACTTAGGAGATACATGAAATAAATAATGTTTAGGATTTCAATTAAATGGCATCCTATTTCCACCATTCTCCCACTTGACATTATACATTGTAATACTCTAAACAAGGAATAATTATAAATCAATTACAAAACTTAAGGCCAATGGCCTTCCTGCACCAACTAATCAATCCATGCCAACTTCAAATGCAACCTACATAATCATGAAGCTCTAAGAAAATGATTAAAACCAAGAGAACTTATCTGAAGGAACTGGTTTCATAAAATAATCTATAACATTAAATAAAGTGCCGAATTTCTCAATTAATACCTTCCCACTCTCAACCATTTCTCGTACAAAGTGATACTTAACATCAACATGCTTAGTACGAGCATGATACATAGGATTTTTGGCTAAACAAATAGACCTCTGACTATCACATTCAAGTTTAACTTTCAATTAAAACCAATACCTTTCCCAAGTATTTGTATCCAAACCACCTCTTTGGAGGCATGTGACACCGTTGAGTGTGTTGAACTTACGTTCAACCAAGGTGTAGGCTCTTCAGTCTTTTCTATTGAAAATAGCTTTTCTTACTAGTAACTATTCCAACATATATCTCTTACCATAAGAGAACTCAAGCCTCACCTATTTCTCCAAGTATCCATGAGGACCTGTAAACAACCAATCCATGCCAAACTCCAAATTCAACATAGCACTATCATGAAGTAATCAAGAAAATGATTAATGTACCCAATACTTAAGAGAACTACACAAGATCAATGTCAAAGTTCCAATATTTAACATAAAAATGACATCCATGATCTAACCATCTCCTCCTAGGAGATCACATGCACCATAACACACTTAAACATCCTAGTCTCAAGAGAACCATGCCAAACTCTAAATGCAACAAGAGTAAACCATGACATAACAACAACCACTCTAAACCAAGAAGAAACCATATCCCCAATCACATGAGGATAACCTTACCAATGATGCATCCACATCATTTCCAACAACTCCCACTAAACCATGGTACCAAGTCACACATGGAATCGTGACTACCATCCTCTTCATAAAGATCACTATATCTGACCAAATCACCCACTAAACTATAATACCAAGCTATAAATGGAAACAAGATAAAAATCAAACCATCACTGTCAAAAGCATATGGAATTTCAAATATTTCCTCATGATCAAAATTATCATAACATGTACCATGCCACAACTCTAATATGCTAATTAAGAGTATACCATTGCATAATAACAAAACCATCCTACAACCAAGAATCCACTTCATTTTCAAATGCTCCCACTGAACCATGATACTGAGCAATCCCATGGCATCATGATGCACATAATCAAAACCACATTTCTATCATAAGCTCACACCAAACCTATGAATCCAAGCTCTCAATGACACATGATAAACATTCTCAAAAGCAAGAATATATACCTCTTGTAACAAACTTATTTTCCAAAATCAGCAATAACAAAAAATAGTAAAAGCTCCCACTATAGCCAAAACTCCTCCAATATTTTAGGAGAAAGGCATCCCAATACTCTACCCAACCTTAGCTCTAATACAAATTGTTGAAAATTGAGGTGTTTATGTAGCTTAATACTTAGTAAAAATTTTATACTTTCTGATCTAAATATGTTTTCTTTGTTACAGATTCTTTGTGGGTGATTATTTGATTAATCCATTTTATCAGTTGAAGAATGAAGACAAAAGTTGTAGAAGATTTGGACATGATATTAGAAAATAAACAAAATATACCATGGAGAAACCCTTTTAGGAAAAAAATCCACCAAGAATTAATCTATTATTCAATCTCTAAGGTAGATTACAATAGCTCCAATTCTTGCTTAAGAATGCTTATTTTTCCTTCACCAAATCTTCTTCACAACCTGCAATAAAATTGATACAAACTCTCTTCAACTTGCTTGATATATATAGGAAATAAACAAATTTGTAAACTCGAAAAGAGTTACAATTACAAATCTCAATCCTTATCTCCTAAAAGGTTTTCCCATCTCTTCCAAGTAGAGTTTAATTGTGAAGAACAATGCCAAATCATCATCTTCATCCTTTTGGGCATCCCAAACTGAAGTAGTAACTCAACCTTTATTCTGTAAATATCTTCAAGGATTTATCCTCAAAGTAGGTTCCCAAGAGTGGGCCCACTTAATTTAGCCTTCTGAAATATATTAACATGCAAAGGAGTTAATTCCAAGAAGCAAACTTGGGCACCCAAAGTGGGTCCAAGTCATTTTATGTTAACTAAAACATCTCTCTGCACCATTCATGCAAGAATGGTCATCCCCTATTAACTGAAGGAAGTCACCTGTTATTTTTCATGCAACTCAAGTCATTAATCATGCATTCCAAGTTAACTAAAGTCAACTAGCATTCAACTAAAACTAACTAAAGATAATTGAGCCATAACTGAACTAAACTTAACTAAACTGAACTAAACTAAACTAAATTGATTATGAATTGAACTAAACTAAACTTCATGCATGTAAACATCAAACCCTAACTCCTAGGATCTTTACATGCATTCAAAAGTGTTATCTTTTACTCTAAACAATTAACTTAACTCAAGGTGAGTTCCACCTTCCATGTGGGTGACCCATGTGCTCCTATTATTTATAAACTCATCTTGGATGCCCTCACATGCTTGTATCATTTAGAATTAATTACAAATTTCAATTAACATGATTATTTCATCCAAAATTAATCTCTTTCTAATACTAGTGTTGGCGAACAATTTCCAAGGAATTAGGAGATACATGAAATAAATAATGTTTAGGATTCCAATTAAATGGCATCCTATTTCCAACAATTTACACAACTTATAGATTCAAAATTGTCATCCAATCATGAAAACAAAACTAAATTTATAATTGCTACATCTATAAATGAGCCAACTAGCTCACCGACTGATATATAGTAGGAATGATTTTCACTTAGCAATAAAAACTCACATGCACTTTATCACCAATAAAACTATACCATCAACAACTATTTTTTGATATACACAGAAATTCAATAGCACTCTTCTCATAGGACCCATAGCAACAATAGTGGTATTTACATAAGGGGCCTATACTACTACTACTTGTAAAAACTACATCCAACTCTTGATACTATTCCACACATAGAAACTATCACTTTTTGTTGCTCGCTACATGTATATAATCCTATTCACTACCCATTAACTTATAATTTTATTATAAATAAATTTCATACATGTCAAAACTTTCTTTTTCCATATCTATCATTTTTTGGACATGCGCCATTATTCTGATAGTTGTCTATATGGAAAGTTTCCCACAATACTACCATTTATTTCCATAATTTCATTTCCCTCATCACATTGCTACTTGGTGGCATTAAATTTAACATCACACACAACATCTTTCCTATCACCACACACCTTACATGTATTTTTTCACATTATCAACCATGATTACTATTAAATTATTATAATTTCCTATGGAATTCATGTTCATGCAACATTTAATTTATATTATATCTATTATCTAAGATTCTTAAAATATTTCCCCCTCTGTAATTCTCATACCTTGCCATTTTAGGACAAATAACAACCTTAAGTTGGGGGGAAGGACTATTAGGTTATCATTATCAAATTCATTATAAAAAAAATGAAACAAATTGCATACACCATATTGAATTTTCTTTGTAGTCACAAAATTTACCCAACATAGAAGCTATAGTATTTAGAGGATCAAGGATTAAGGCACAAGCAACAAGAATATTGACGAAATGAGTGAAGTAGAATTTTCATGATGAAGGTTGTAGAATTGCAAAATGGGAGGTGACATCATCAGACAAGAACTAGGAGCTCATAATTTATTATTAGAAGATTATTTATGTTTGCCCATATTCCAATAGAATGGATGGTTGGACTAATTTCTAGTGCATTACAAAATGGTGAAGCTATAATCAAAGGTTTGAGAGTAGATGCTTCAAAGGCATCAATTGTAGATATTTTCAGGTTTCCCATGTTGGGAGAAGAATTTCTAATGCGATCAAATGAAATAACAACACATAATGAATCTACATAGCTAGGAGAGGAATTTGAATCCTCGAAACAAGGCATTAAACAACTTTCCCTACCATAGTTATGGGAGTTTATTGCTTCCTATATAATTAAATGTCTAACTTGTGATAGAAGCAAGTCTCTTCTATACATAGTATATTTTAAACTCTTGAGTCACTTCATCATAAAAGGATGGTGAATATCCTTAATTTATTGCATAATTTGTTGAAAACTACTAAATATAGAAGAAAGAGGAATCAATCTTCCTTGTCTCATTAATGCTTGGCCACCTTGTTGACAAAAAATGCTTAAGAACTCAATTATCCAATGTTTTTTGGGAAAATTTTCTAGCTTATACTAATGTAAATGGCATACTTATGAGGTTGAGGTTAGATGAAATAAATAGGGATTAGGAGGTGAATGAGCTGTCTAAAGTTGTTGAAGAGGAAAATGCACCCTCTTCCTTAAATATTGCATCACCTACCCTAAACATATGCATAATTAGAGCCAAAAATGTAGGAAACCCAACTTGTAGCTTCTAGGGCACAACCTATAGCATCTACATAATCATAAATCCCTACTGCCACCAAAAACCTTTCCAAACCCAAGAAGCATAAAAGAAAAAGTGCACCCTCATCTTCAACACCCAAAAAGAAGATGAAAAGGTCAATGTAGCCTAAAATTTGGTCACATCTCCTTAATAAGATCAACATTGCAAGAGGGAAGGCCCAACCTTGAAAGGAAAAAGTTGTGATAGTAGAGTCTGAAACAAACTGACAAGAAGAAAATTTTCCTAGTAATCAATAGAAATCTAAAACCTTGCAATTTATGTACCTAAGCACCAACTCAAATTATAAATTTGAAGACTTATTTACATCAAGGAAGAAGCATAGACCTTAGAATTTTCCAACTACTGAAGAATAGTTTTCTTCACCAACTGAGACTAATGAAGAACTAGTTTGGGGAGATGAGAATAAATTATTTTTTATAGGAAAATATGAAAATAATGAGCTCCAGACAGCTCTTCAAAAAATAAAGGAATAGGAAAAGAAGATAAAAGGTTACTAGCAAAGAGAGATTGGGATGGACCATAAGGTCAAAGAATTGGAGAAACAACTACATGTTTATGAACAAGGAGTAGGTTTAGAGAGGTTGGCCCAATTGGCTATCATTGAAATTAATAAGAAAACTCCACAACCTATGAATAAGAATGAATCTCCAATGATACCAAAAACTCATACCATGGTTACCCTTGAAATTGAATTATTGGAAAAAAATGGAAGAATTATCTAAATAACAAAGGAAATGGGCTAAGGAAATATCTAATTTTATAGTGACACATAACAAAGAGATTGAAAAGAAGGATTTAGTGATTCAAAGGCTAAAAGTGAAAATGGAAGAAATGACTAATAAGGCAGTCCAACTCTTAAAATGTAGACCACTTGTTAGGTTCTACACCCTATTTTTGGAGGAGAAATTTTAAAGTTTTCAATTCAACTAGCTAATTAGTGACCTCCCAATTTACTTATCATCACTCATATATTCTTAACATATTACAAAGAGCCCACACTAGATATGTAGGATCAATTGTGTGAATTCTATTTGCATAATTTGGCCATTCCTTATGAAACTTCCTGTAACCCAATTATCTTTATGGGGGATGTTAAAATAAAGGCATTAGCCTCATTTATCAGAAACTAACACTAGAGAGTTCAATTGTGATAAGATTATTATGAGATGGAGAAGTCATTTCCCCTCCATATTAGAGTAGAGGAAGATGATCCCAATGGGGTAGGGAAGGAATGGATTGACCTTGTGGACAAAAGTTGGGTAGAAAATAAAATTTTACAATGTGGAGAAAGAGATTATAAAATATTCCAAAAACTAGCAGTTGGAATAGGAAGAGAGGAACTTTCTTTCTCCTAGGACAAATAGAAAGATTTTACATAGGAATTGAAGAGGAAGGAAACCATTCCATTTTTTATTACTTGGTAGTAGTTGTAAGGGAGCACAAATATATCAAATCCTCCCTATAACATCAAATTACTTAGTTCCCTCTAACATTTCATCCTCCCCTTCTCGTGTACCCAATTCTACATTGGGTAGGAAGAAAGGAATAATAAGGGGCAGTTGAGCAAGCCAAATGGGAGAGGATGTTTGAAGATGAGGGATTCTACCTAAAGTAGGGTGAGGGAGTCACTCATACAATAGATTACAAGTAAATTGCACTACAATACAATCAAAGACCCTAAATTTCTTGAGGAAAAGCAAAGAGCTAAGTGAGGGGGAGTGATGAGAATTAGAAATTTCATATTTTCCTTATTTTAGTTTCATACTTTTCATCATATTTCTAATAATTTTCAAAGATATTCCTAAAAAATTCCATATATTTTGAGAATTTAAAGTGTTGGTTGAAAATGATATATTATATTGATAAATGATTGAGTGAATCTTTGAATGTCTATGGAATTTAATGGATTTTTTTATGATTGATTATAGTTATAGTGATGAAATATTCCTTTGGAATAAAATAACCCCTACAGTAAAGGATCTGTCAACCCACAATAGAAGGATGCCTATCTATCATAGTAAAAGGGGGTTATCGCCTACAATACATGTTTTTCAAAGTTGATGTAGGCATAAGTTGGAGAGTGTAAACATTATTTCTTCATGGATCACTCCATATATTTTACTTTATGCTGTTATTAGATCATTATGGAAGAAGATACTTGTACTAATAATGGTTAGTGGTTTGCAATAAGTTTTACCCTATTAGACACATCTTCAGTTATAATATTATTTAAATATGTAGAGTCCTGATAATATTCTTAAACTCTTATCTCCACTTGGTTTTATTTACTATTTTGAAATATGACCTATTCGAGTAGGTGCACAAAGGTGGGGGGGGGAAGTGGCCACTCCACTTTTTGAGCTCAAAATAAAGAAAACATGAGTGTGTTATAATAAAACATGTTTGCGTTATGGGTTGGTAGTGACTGAGCCTAGGCTTGGTAATTACCAAGCAAAAACATGAATGTGTTATGTGAATTCTTTCGCAAAACGTAAGTGCATTATAATGCACTTGCGTTTTGTCTTGCATTGAAATTTCTCTCTTTCCTTTTTCTTTTTTTTCTCTTTCTTTTCTTTGTCTTTAAGGGCAACTATATACATGAAATAAAAATTTAAGTATAAGTTTAAATTTACATATGGACATTTACTTTCTTATAATTTAGGTTACATTTCATGTATATAATTTTAGGATGTTTCAGAGTGGTTTTGGATCTCTAGGAGTTATAATGCAAATTCTAGCGTTTGGAAGATCTTATAATTTTTTAGATAGTCAAATTTCAGTAATCAGGAGGTCAGACTTTAGTAATTAGAAATTTTTAGCATATTTCTCTCTCTATATATCTCACTCATTGTTTATCTCTTACATTCTATACCTCTCATACATTCTCTACTTCTCTTTATCTTTCCATTCTCTTTCTCTCTCCCTCTCCTTCCCTCTAAAATTCTCTCCATCTCACCTCTCTCCCTCCTTTCCTCTCCTCCTTCCCTCATTGCCTTTCTAATTCTCTCTCTCTCACCCACCTTCCCTCTCTACTCATCTCTATCTAACTTATTCCTCTTTTCCTCTCTCTATCTCTCAATCTCTCCACCTTCCTCCTTCCCCCTATCTCTCATTCTCTCTATCTTACTTCTCTATCCCTATATATTTCTCTCTATCTCCCCCTCTCTCCTCTCCCTCCCTCCCTAACCCTCTCTCTCTATCTCTCTCTACTTCACCCTCCCTCATTCAAACTATTTATCTCTCCTTACCTATATAATTCTCTCTACCACTCTCTCCATATCTATCTCTCCCTCCCTCCTCCCCTCTCTCTTAATCTCCCAACCTTCCTCGTTCCCTTTTTTTCTCTCTCTCCCTCCTCCATCTTTCTCTCTCACTCTCCACTTCCTTCTCTACTCTCTATATCATCATTATATTTCTACTTCTCCCTCTCTATCTATCCTTCCCTATATACTTCTGTCTATCTCTCTCCATTTTTGCCTCTCCCTCCCTCTCTCTCAATATCCCCACACCTCTCTCTCCATCTCTCCTTCATTCCCTCATAGATATAAAGAGAAGTAGAGAGGGAAGGAGGGAGGGAGGGAGAGGTAGAGATGGAGATATATGTGTGTGTGTGTGAGAGAGAGAGAATGGTGAGATAAATATAAGAAGAGAGTAAGAGAGAAAGAGAGGGGAGGGAGGGAGGAAGGAAGGGGGAGAGTAAGTGGGATGAAGGGAGATAAAGGTGTTTGTGTGTATGAGAGAGAGGTATAGAGGGACAGAGAGAGAGGTGAGAGATAGTGAGATAGATAGCAGATAGAGAGAAAGGAGAGGGGAGATAGAGAGTGAGAGAGAAGATAGGGAGGGAGAGAGGGAGGGAGAGGTAGAGAGTGAGAGAGGGATATGAGAGAGATAAAAATAGAGAGAGAGTGGTAGGGAGTGATGGAATTCTAACCCTCATTCCTATACCTTATTCCTTCAATCTTATACTGAATATCCCAAACACTAATCCCTATACCCTATACACTTAACCATATACCCTCAATCTCGAACACTATACCTCAACCCTAGACCTTAATACCTAAACCCTACATGCTTAACCCTCATCCCTATACCCTAAACTTTGAACCTTATAACCTCAACCATCAATCCTATACTTAAACCCTAAACCCTGGGGAGGGAAAGAGAGAATGGTGAGAGAGAGATATGGAGTGAGAGGTAGGTAGAGAGAGGGAGAGGGGAGATAAAGATAATTAGAGAGGTAAGGAGAGGTAGAGAGAGGAGAGATAGAGAGAAGTAGTGAGGGAATGAGGGAGGGAGAGAGAGTAGTAGGGAGTGATTGATGGAGAGGTAGCTAGAGAGATGAATTCAAAAATAGAGAGAAGATAGGGAGGGAGAGAGGGAGGGAGAGGTATGGAGTGAGAGAGGGATATGAGAGAGATAAAAATAGAGAGAGAGTGGTAGGGAGTGATGGAATTCTAACCCTCATTCCTATACCTTATTCCTTCAATCTTATACTGAATATCCCAAACACTAATCCCTATACCCTATACACTTAACCATATACCCTCAATCTCGAACACTATACCTCAACCCTAGACCTTAATACCTAAACCCTACATGCTTAACCCTCATCCCTATACCCTAAACTTTGAACCTTATAACCTCAACCATCAATCCTATACTTAAACCCTAAACCCTACACTCTCAACCCTCAACCCTATACCCTAAAATTTATACCCTCAACCCTACACCCAATATCCTAAACCCTAATCCCTATACCCTATACAGTTAACCATATACCCTCAACCTTGAACACTATCCCTCAACCCTCAACTCTATACCTTAAAACCTTAAACCCTACACCCTCAACCCTCATCCCTATACCCTATACCCTCAACCTCATACTATAAACCCTAGATAGTATCCCTGAACACTAAACCCTAAACCCTATACTTAACCCTAAACCCTACATTAAACCTTATACCATAAAGCCTAAACCCTAAACCAAATACCCTCAATCCTATATTGAATATCACAAACCTTAATCCCTATACCCTCAACTCTAAACACATCCCTCAAACCTCAACCCTATACCTTAAACCCTAAACCCTACACCCTCAACCCTTATCCCTATACCCTATACCCTCAACCTTATACCTTGAACCTTAAACTTTATCCCTCAACCCTAAACTTAAACCCTAAACCCTACACTCTCAACCCTTAACCCTATACCTTATACATAAACCCTACACCATAAACCCTATACCCAATATCCTAAACCCTAATCCCTATACCCTATACACTTAACCTTATACATTAAACCCTAAACATTAACCCTCAATCCTCAACCCTCAACCTTATACTTAAATCCTAAAACCTATATTCAACCTTATACCCTAAACCATAAACCAAACACCCTCAGCCCTATACTGAATATTCTAAACCCTAGTCCCTATACCCTATACCATCAACCCTAAACACTATACATCAACCCCCAACCCTATAACTTAAACCATCAACCCTCATCCCTATACACTTCACCTTATACCTAAAACCCTAGACATTATACATCAACCTTATACTTAAAACCTAAACCCTACATTCACCCTTGTACCCTAAACCCAATAACCTCAACCATATACCCAATATCCTAAACCCTAATACCTATACCTTATACACTTAACCCTATCATCAACCCTATACCAAATACCCTAAGCCCTAATACTTATACCCTATACACTTAACCCTATACCCTCAACCCTAAACACTATCCCTCAAACCTCAACCCTATACCTTAAACCCTAAACCCTACACCCTCAACCTTCACCCATATACCCTATATACTAAACCTTATACCCAATATCCTAAACCCTAATCCCTATACATTAAACCCTCAACCCTCATAGGTGAGAGAAAGAGGGGAGATAGAGGGATATGAGACATCGAGTAGAGAAGGAAGGACTGAGTGAGAGAGATAGCAGAGGTATGGAGAGAGAGAGATAATGGCAAGATAATGAGAAGGAGACAGTGAGAGGGAGGAAGGGAGATAATGGTGAGATAGTGAGGAGAGAGTGAGAGAAAGAGGGGGGAGAAGGAGAGAGAGGGAGAGAGA
>VDFB02271358.1:1063722538-1063768780 GCA_007258455.2 Sequoia sempervirens
ATGTTCATCAAAATTTTGATGAACCTGAGTTTTCGTTGAAATTTTGATGAAGATTTTTTGTCAAAATTTTGAAAAAAATGCAAAATCAAATTGTGGACAACATAAAAAGTGAGGATGTTTTTCTATTCTTGTGAATTTTCTCTACTTGCAAATTTTCTATACTTGCAACAATTTGTGGAGAACTAAGGACAATTTTTTTGGGAAAAATTAGAAAAAATTCAAGAAGATATTGCCAGGTTGATGGTAGTCATTGTCTTTTTCCAAAATTCATTTGTTAAGTCAGATTTGTACTTCTAGGTTTGAAAATCATATTTTAAAGCAACATCTCATCAGATTTCATTTTTAGACTTGTGTATTTTTAGAATTTCATTTCCATATTTTGTTGTGTGTAAGTTCAATATTTTGATTTTAGGAGTCTAATAGTTGGAAATCATAGTAAAATCAGAATTTAATAAGTTCTAGAATTAGCATTTTAAAGTGTTTTTTGGGGTCATTAACTTCAAACTATCTTCTCTTTTTTAGGGGTAGTTGGATGCCAAATTTTTTGGTGTAAAATATTAGAATTATTAGATTTTGTTACCTATCTATGATTGAAAATTATTGGAGTGTGAGTTTGATATTATTTAAAGATCTAAATATTCAAGTTTGGTAAAGAAAAATCATGTCAGATAATATTAGTCAAGAACAAAATGAAGAGACACTTGATAGATTGTGGGCTAGATTGAAAAGAAAGGGTGATGGGAAATTTTATTGTCCTTGCAATAATGCAAGGGCTTAAAAACGAGAAGACTTTTAATCACAATAGTTGAGAAACATTATAGGTAGCATGGTCATGTTGAAGGGGGGCATGATTATTGTCCATTGGTAAGTTGTTCATTATATGTGTTTATATTGATTGAATTTATAAATTTTTGTATCATTTTAACATTTGATATATATATATATATAAAATCACTTGATCATGATCATGGTTTATTTGTGTCTATAATTATTATAAATTTGGGGCACCCTAGGGAACATGATATGGATTATTAGGGCATGGAGAATGTGGTTTTGCAAGCGGAGGAACATGGAGTTGTGAATATCAAAGATGAAGTTAATGATCCTATGGAAGAAGATGATCATGTGCCAAAAAACACAGTTGAAGATGATGGTACAAATACATTGATCCATGAAAAATTTAGTGGCACAACTAATAATGATGATCAAGATGACCTTTATGATGTTTATGATTTACCTATACTTGATAAGGAATACAAACCCCTTTATGAAGGCTCCCAAACAACTCTTCTCTCCGTTGTATTGTTGTTGGTGAACTTGAAGGTTATGAATGGTTTATCCAACATAGAAATTTCACTGATGTTAAGGTATGTCATATATGTCATTTTTTTCATCTATTTTAATCGTTGTTAGTTCATCACTAGTAAATAAAGGATGAAATATGTACCATTAATATTCTTTATATTAACAAATTATTTTTTGTTGTAGATTGATTGGTGAATGTTTGTTACCACCATCAAATATTTTACCTCCCTCATATCGAGATTTATCTTCCATTATGGAAGATATTGGAATGGAGTATCAAGCAATATATGCATTTCCCAATGATCATATTATATATCATAAACAACATGAATTTGCAATAGAATTCCCATAATGTCATATTAGTAGATATTGAATAGATCAACTAACAAAAAAGGTGCCTCACAAGGTTCTTCATTATATTCCCATTATTCCACATATGCAAAAATTATTTAGGTTGGAAAGCTTAGTGCAATTTATGGATTACCATGCATGGAATAGAAGTGGAGATGACATTCTTTGAATGCTTGTAGATGGTTCTAAATTTAGAGAGAAGGAGAAAAATGGCCACACTTTAAAGAAGAACCTCGTAATCTCAGGCTTTCATTGGTAGTGGACGATGTCAATCCATTTGGAGAGTTGAGATCTATTTACTCGGCGTGGCCTGTTTTTGTTATCAACAATAACATTCCTCCATGGATGTCAATAAAGAGGGAGCACATAATGTTGGCAATGATTGTTCCAAGTATTTGTTTACATAAATTTTCTTTAACATAGTAGCATCTCATTTGTGTTATTTGTTGCATAATGACATATTTTTTTCATTTAATAGTCATGTACATTAATTTATATATATTTTAGTAAAATGGTTATAATAATTATGTAATGTTTATGTTCATTCAACTAGGTAAGTACCGAGTTAAAGATATGAATGTATATATTGAGCCTCTTATCAACGAGTTACTAAAGTTATGGAATGGCGTCACTATGTATGACGTCTCTAGACCAATAGGACAAAGACAATTTCAATTCCATGCAATGCTTGTATGGACAATTCATGATGCTCCAGAGCTAACACATTTTTGTGGTATGTTATAATGTTTGACTACAATTTAACGATATTTAATTTTATGAAGTAGATATCATGCATGTTTTTTAAATAATCTATTCATTATATATAATTATAAAAATTGACATATTTAATCCAATTATATATTATCTTGCAAGTCTTCAAACAAAGGGAAAATTTGCATGTCCAATTTGTGGTCCAAAGATGAAATCTCGTCATTCAACACATTTAGGAAAGCAGATGATTGATGAGTATAGGCACTTCCTCCACAAAAATCATAAGTATCAAACTACTGAAAATGATCTTTTCAAAGGGAAAGAAGAGACTACATCAAAACCATGAAGAATGACACCTCGCCTATGGAATTTGGAATATAATAGAATTAATCGTCAAGGTTATATATTGGATCAATTTTTTTATCTATCATATATGATATTTTTGGAGTTTATATTTTTATATTGTGTTGTGTTTACTCATGTTGTAATTGAAAATGATTGTCATTGTTAATTTGTTTAATTTATATGCTTCATGAAGTTCATCAAGGCATTAATGGACGACTTCCATAGGGACTGAAAATTTATCCCAGACAATTTAGTAGGTTGCCCTACTCTAAGCAGCTACAAATTGTACATTTATTTGATACAATGCATATTGAAAAGAATATAACATAAATGTTATGGAAAATATTGGATGGAAGGCATGACAAAGAAAAAATGTCAAAATTTGTAGTGACATTCAAGAAGCCAATCATGCAATAAAAAATGTCATTCAATTAAATAGCGATGGAGACCAAATTAATATAAGTTCCCTTCCTTGGTTATTAACAGACCAACAAAGCAATGCTATAAAATAATTCATACTAAAAATTCAATTTCCCACAAGATTTGCTACGAACATAAACAATATCATAACAAAGAAAGGCGAATTTGGGTCAAGGATGAAAAAGAATGATTGGCATACCTTCATTAAGGTAATTATTCTAGTATATTATATATATATGTATATTGCATATACTTTTTAGTGTATTATGTTTACTACTTTTGGAAAAATAATGAAAAGATCATTTTATAATTGTTGCAGTATGTTCTACCTCTATCTCTCCTATACAACTTTGACAACAATGTCAAGTAAGTTATATATGATCTTGGAAAATACATGAGGTAAGTAGTGATATTTGTTCAATTCATTGTATAGATCTTCTAATTGCCATTTTTTTTACTTGTTATGTAATATATTGTATATTTTTGTTAAATCTCATTAATATATTTGTGCCTTGAATCATTTGTAGATGGTTTTCATCTAAAGAAATCCATAAAGAAGATATAAATTATTAGAAGAGAAAAATCCTCGTCTGATGTGTGAAATGCAAAAGTGTCTACCTTCGACATTTTTCAATGCACAAGAACACTACCTCATACACCAAGTTGAAGAGATTGAATTGTGTGGACCTGTACACATAAGGTCAATGTCGATGGTTGAGAGGCACTTGAAATTTTTGAAGGCTTTGGTTAGACAAAGAGCACATCCTAAGGGTTCTATGGTGGAGGAATATATGGTATACCAAACCATGGTGTACATTACTAAATATCTTCCTAAGTTTGCAGCAAAGATCCATGTAGATCACATTTGGGAACCCAACTCCATTAACAAATTCAGAGGGGAGTAACTAATGGGGAAAGGTAGAATGAGGAAAGTGAGAGGTAATTATAAGATGGTCATGACGATTAATTAGAATACATTTTACATTTGGCTTTTATGTATATTGTACTTATTTAATTATTAATCTTCAATATACATCAATTATAAATTAAGGTTGTATACTATGGTAATTAACCAATTATATGTCATTTGTGAATTTCAATTTTATTTTATATAGTTGGTCGAGAGTGGGATGCACTACATTTGTACATCGCAAACAATCTTGATTGGATGACAGTATGGATTGAATGATGTCAACAATCTGGTCACACATTAATATGGGAAGGTGTGGCTTCATTGGTTAAAAAAGCTCATCATAATGGAGATTCCAATGTTACACCAAGGGAAATTGATTTATCATATGGATTAAGAGATAAATAGGTATGTATAAATATATTAATCACCCATATTATTTAATTATTTTCAATTATATTGATGTATATATATGTTGATATTTTTTTCTTTGCATACATTCAACCAAGAATAAATATGTTTATCAACTGATGATGTTACAATAATTTTTACATGTTTGAAATATTGTAGGTGAAACACCACAAGGCTATGTGGTGCAATGGTCATAAATTTTTAATCAAAAAGTTGGATGACATGAAGAAACCTTGTGATTTTTGGATAACTGTAGTCTTTCAGGTGACTAATGTTTCATCTAGAAGCATCATACATCCAAAAGTCTTAGAAAATCGATACTATGGGATTTTGGATGATATACTTGTGAGTGAATTTAAGTCCTTCAAATTATTTATGGTTGTTTTCCTATGGTATAGGCTATGATTGAATGAAAATGATCCCGAGAGAACTGTTATTGAACATGATAATGGATTTCCCATGGTTAATACAAGGTCAATCCAGTGAGCTGGAAATGAGCCCTATGTTCTTCCAAGCCAATGTGAGAAATTATTTTACTCAGAGGTTCCAGATAAACCAAGTTGGTCATTTGTTGTTAGACATGATCCAAGAGGAAGACCAGTAAAGTATAATGTGGTGGAAGAAGAAGATACCGAAGAACTAAAAGATGATGTAGATGATGATCAAGATCAATAATTAGTTGATGATGTTCATGATGAAGATGTCAAAGAGGAGGAACTAGATCATGATGATGTAGGAGTTAATGTTCATGAAGATGATATCCATGTGGATGATGACATTATCAAAACTAATATCAATGACAATGGTGATGATATGATCAATCCTTACAATGTCGAATCTAGATCAGATGATACAAACAAAGAGTTGGATGAAGAAGAAGATCAATGACATTGAAATGTATGAGTTATGCAATTGTATTATCTATTTGATATTAATTTCTTGATAGAACTATATTTGAATTATGTGGTTACATAATTAATTCATGATGTATTTTTTAATGTTTAATTTTAATTCATGATGTTACAACTATTGTAGCTCTCCTACAAATTTCCATATGATCATAATGAATAGTGTTTTGGGAAATTTCATGAAAGATGACACATTGATCGTAGTAGTGAAATAATTGCAAAGTCGTTTATATTTTTTAGACCAATCACCCTTCGCAATTTCATTTTTAGGATCATCTCCAATTTGATTACTAGGAAAAATAAGGTAGGATTTGATTGGATTATCTTGGAGGAACATTGTGGCTTTGTGTAATGTGAGAAATTTTTGGATGGGGTAGTGGTGCAAGAGCACCTACACCTCATCTTCTATGCTTAATCATGTGATGATAATTAGGGAGGTAAATAGGTTGGTTTAGGAATTTCAAGAATTTTTTATTGTGAATAAGGTCACTTAAGACCATTAGTCATGTTCTAGGTGAAGTTTTGAGTTATGAGTTTGAGTCTTGCACTAAAGAGTTTTGTAGCCTTATTAAGGAAAATTGGAGAATTTACATGTAAAAGGGTGCAAAGTTAGTGTCATGTCAATAATAAGGATATTATCAAGCCACTATCATGGTCTTAGAGGTTTCCTAGGAGTTTAAATACATTTGAAAGGTCAAAAAATTAAAACATTTCAATAGTGTTGTTAACAACATTGAAATTAGTGTGTTTTATGCTTCATGTGATCATAAAAGATTTAAAAGTCAGTTGTAGAGGTGTTCATTCGGTGGTTGAGGTGTAAAGGAATTTAAAAGGCATAAATTGATCATTGTAAAGGTTTTTGATGGTTGAGGATTTAAAATACAAGCTCTTGACATTCAAAAATCTATGTTTTTCTTCAAAATTTATATATTTTTCCTATTTTGCAGCACTATATAGTCACATACAACCATATTTTGATGTGAAACCAATTCCATGTCATGAATATATGTGTTAGCTTTGATTTGAATCTAATTTTAGGGTAACAAACAAGGCCAAATGATTTGAACCTTCTTCTCTTCAAGTGCTGCCAAACCTAGGTGGGTCTACCTTTGCAAACTGAGCAGACTAAGTGATGTGATTTTGTTTACAACAATCTATTCACAATGGAAATCTTACAGTGAAAAAATATAATCCTAATAAAGTGTATGTGTAATATTAGAACATGTTCAGTTAACAGATGTAAAAAATAAAATGGAAAAACTAAAAGATGAAATGTGTGAGACCAGTGCCTTGTTGGGTGTATGGAGTCTAATGAAGATCTAGAAAAGTGTAATCTATGATGACAATAATTAAAATTGTTTGGCACACAGATGTAGTTTATAACCTATATAAACATGCAAGTAAATGACTACAAAATTCTACTTGAGATAGAATGACAATCCTAGTTATGTGATTCTTCTTATTGATCCAATTAATACTCTCCAATTACTATGATTTACTAGAAGGGTTTAATATTTACTTGAAAGAACCAAATAATCACATCACACAAATACAACAACTGTGTATCGGTAAACTGAATATATGCTTGATATATCAATTTAAACAACAAAAAAACATCAAAATGGAGACAGCCAAATAACTGTATAATTCCATCAATCACGGGGCCCACATTTCTCACCCAAAAAACAAAAGGGAAAATGCATATTGAGGAGGTTCAAATGAAATAGGGTTCGAATGAATCCTGGTTCGCTAGAACCCCCCTGGTTCTAGTGAACCCCCCTTTTCCCTAATTTTTCACTTTGTTCACACAAAAAACCTAATTTTTTACGCTTTGATGCTCAGGTTGAGGATGAAAATGGTTGAATCTTCACAAACCCAATTGGAGTCAGGTAGTCCTCAAAACAAGCTATCCAATAAATATAATTTTAATATGTTTTGGTTTTATTATGTATTTGTTTTCTTAGTTTTATTAAACATAGGTTTTTCGTCGAAAATGAAGGTCTCTATTCTGCACATGTGGAAAAATAGCAGATTAGTAAAAAAAATTGAAAAATATGAGTTCAATAGATATTGAAGTCCTTGATCCAACAAAAAAAAAATTGAATTTCAATATATACAAAAAAAGTTACGCATTATATGGTCGCGCTATGTCTAAATTGTCATTGGTTTGACTTCGAAACTTGATTAAAGAAAAAATTTTAAATAAAAAACTATCTAACCAAGTGCAAGAACTAGATATTAGAGCAAATCTAAATTCGAAAGAATTAGAATTTTATCCTTCATGGAAAAAAAGTTATGCGTTATACAGTGTGCATCACTTTTTAAAAATGCTATTTTTTGAAAAAAACCATTTTTTGTGGGAGATGGAAAAAGAAGTGCAATTTGATTTCAAAAATTTTGAAAAAAATATTTTTAGAATCTACAAACAAAATGGATGAGACTCTAGTTTTCATCATCTTCAAATTCCTCATGGTTTAGCCGCTATAGGTGTCTGAATGTGAAGATTAAGTTAAAAATAAAAATTCCAGTGTCCAGTTTGGCCAAAAATTGTAAACCATTATTATGGGATCACCCTGTATCGTGTCACAAGTGCATCCTCTACCCCCATCAAAACTGGAATGACCTATGGACATAGCATAGAAATGTGCTCCCATGCCCAAACATGAAGTAGGGTCACTCAAGCCCCCAGTGCTCTGCCATCCATGTACACGTACTCGTGTAGGTCTCTATAGAATGAGGCAAGAAGTACGGGCCCCCATGCGAAGTGTATCGGCCTATCTCGGACCATCCACTCCTAGCAATAGTCCCAACTGGGACTGAAGTACCACCCTCATCTGTCTGGGGTAATCAAACCTGAAATGATTGCTACAACCGCCCAACAGAAGGGAGGTGCTATAACCCTGTACCGCTCGAGCTCGATCTGTCCCTCACAGTAGATAATGTCCCGTGTGGCAAGGACTTTGATGTAGGACTCGCGTCCCTCGTCCATATCATAGATCACCTAGTAGCCATGAATAGGCAATTGTAGAATCCGCCAAACATCCTCCAGAGTGATGGTGGCCTCACCAGTAGGGAGATGGAATGGTGATGTCTTGTTGTGCCACCTCTTGGCCAGTGCCGATAGCATCCCTAAGTGAGTGCGCACTGGTGTCGTGTATGCAATGTGCCATAGTCCTATAGCTCCCAGTTGATCTTGGTCTCTATCGTGTAGATCCCATAAGATGCTTGCCAAATCTCACGACTGGTGCTCCTGAGAGTAGAGCTCCCTCGACCCGTCCTGCATCAAGGAAAGTCACCGTGTCAAAATTTTTGAAAAATTCCTAGTCAAACACTCCAAGCTCGACTCCAGCGGCATAGTTTGTGAAGGCATCATAGTTTGATTTTACTCAAACTCCAATGCTCGAGCCTAAAAAGAGGTGTCGCGGTGCACTTTATCCTCCAGTGTCACAATTTACATGAAAAGGGCGCCACCGCCGTGCACTTTAGCCAAACTAGCCAACCAAGCTTGAGCCCAGCATCAGAGTTTCTAAACTCCTAACTACAAGGATGCGGTGCTAAATAGCACCCCTGTGGCACTAAATGGCCTGGCACAGCGTAGTTAAAATGTCAAGCGGTGCTATATAGCACCGCTGGAGGTGAGTTCCCTCTTTAAAGCAGTAATTAATGCATTAAATGAAAAGACGAAGCTTCGGTAAAGATCACATACCGGTGCCCCGATGCCAGGTGGCCACTGGTATGTCCGAACTCGGTCCAAAATGTGTAGGGGAAGTTGTTGTTGCACCATATTGTTGGAGAGTCAGAGCTCGAATCTCAAGTTTGCTAGCGGAGGTGTGTGAAAATGACTTGAAAGTGACCCCTCGGGCCCCTTTTAACCCTAAAAATTAGGGTTTTTTAACCCTAAATGGCTATCTAGCTAGGGTTTTGGACCCCCAAACTTGTTTTGGTCCAATCGAGGCTTTTTTTTCATCATTTAATTTCATTTAGACATGTTTTTAGCCTCCCAGACCCCTTTCAGACTTGTCGGGTACTTTGTCTTCTTTTTTTGCGAGATCACCCAAAAATTTAAAATTTTCATCCGATCTCTCGAGGGGGCATTATAATGGCATGCTTTCTCCTACCATGTAGCATTAGGGAAAGTTGTTTTAATATCAAAATTTTTGGCTTTGATCGAGATCGTTTATTCTTTGAACCAACACAATGAGTGTATTGCTTCAAAGAGGGGCAAAATGTAGACATCGAAAATATACCGATTGACATCATGCATCTGATCTTGACTCACTAACATCATTTCTTCTTGAATCGTCCTTTGATCTAACCATTTAATCAAATCCCCCTATCTGATTAAATTCATCAATATTCATCTCTTAATTAAATAAATCATTTTATCTAATTGAGTCATCTCTTTTGTTAATTAAATTAATCCATCTGATCTAATTATCCCTATTTAATTAAATAATCAATTTATTTGATTAAATCTCTAAATTCTATCCATTAAATTAAATAAATTAAAACTTTATTTGATTTAATCTAACACCATCTCTTTTAATTAAATAAATCAAAATCCTTATTTAATTAATCTCTTGGCATATTCTTCTCTTATTTGATTTAAATAAACCTATAAATCTAAGTCAAATAAGTCACATCATCTAATCTCCTGTTAAATTAATTAACCCTTGATTAATTTAACCTCATCTCATGTCACATCCTCTAGATAATGCAAGTTGTACATGACAATAGATTTAATTCATTTATTAAATCTCTATTTTCCTCACAAGACATCTTTTGGAATATTCTCTCAATTTGAATTCAAAAATTCCAAGTCAACATGTACATCCAACAAGGCAATAAATTCATCTTACATGTCCTTTGCCTTGAGCCAAGTGGAATTTATTACATTTCTCCTTCCCTCTTACATGTCATTTCAACAAATTTGAAATTCAAATATTATGCATTTATTGGCACAATCCCCAAATCTTCCACATCATCCATCCATTCATAGCTTGAAAAGTGGAATCATATCATTGGATGAATGTTAGTCCCACATTTCTCAAATTTGAACATTCATCCATCTTGGAATCCTATAAATAAAATGCTCATATCCCAAAATTCCAGACCTTGCTTCTCCATCAATTCATCATCAGCCCATGTTGTGCTTGCAACAAGTAGCTCATCAAGACCTATTGTTGTTGTTGGAACTATAGTTGAGCATATTTGCAAGATAACTAGGAAATTAACTCGGAAAAAAGTGTTGAAATAAGACATATTCCCCTTCTAAACATCATTCCAATATTATAAATAACAATACCCAATGGCCAAACAAAACTATCCATAAACTAGAGATATATATCTCAAATACATTTCAGCCAAATACAATGAATAAAGAATAAAAAAACCAACACCATTTTGATATATAAAAGAGAAAAGAATATAACATTGACTATTATAGACAAAAGTAAAGTAAAGAAGGCATTGGTCAGAAAAAGATATGGGAAATTCCTCAATATGCAAATACAACACAAAAAAAGCACCTGCTCCAATGGTAGTCCCTTCTTCACATGATATAAAATAATAAAAATCATAAACTCGTATCATTATTCACCTAAACCATAGCAAAAGTCTCATAGCCAAGGTCAAATTATCAATTTCTTCTTTTCCTCCAAGAGCTCTTCAATCCCCAATGTTAAGAGAGTTTCTAGGAAAAATAGCCTACTTCCTAAGATTGTCCAACTCAACCTGCTTAGCAATAAGTACTCCCCAACAAGCATTCTTGGATCTTGCATTGGCACTCCCACAATGATAGATGGTAGTGTCATGGGCTCTTCCAATGTATGACAAGGTATAGAACTTGATGGTTTTTGCTTCCAACCTTAGTTGCAAGCTTTAATTTTCATCAACTCTGGACTCTTTGAGGGATCCTCCCCTCACACAACTATTTTTACTTGTATTTATTTTAGAATTAATATTTTTGGCTTACACCACTCATCCATTTCTTTGTTTTTTTTTCTTTTCTTTTCTTTATTTTATTTTGTTAGCCTTGCTTCTAGGGGACATTTCCCTAATAATTTTCTATTCCCACTAACCTATTCTTGGACACTCATGGTGATGTAAAGAAGGTAGTTGAAACTTCCAAACTAGCACAAATGATCAAACAAGATCAAGAAACAACTCTCACATCACTGTCTTATTTCCCTTTTCTCCAAAACTCACAACTAGAGGCTTGTAGTCCACACAAACTATCTTCTCACAATATCTTTTAGAGAAGGTCATCTTGAAACATTCTTATCACCTTTTGAGACTCACAACACATTCCAAAACAACTTATCAATAGACTTCACAAGATTTCTTTGACACAAATTTTAAATCCTTAAGACTGCCCATGTTTTTAGGTCACCAAAAAGCCCAAATTTACAAATGAGGTCCCTCCTAAGCACAAAATTGTCACCCAAACTCAACAAATAGTCATTAATTATGTCTCAAAACAACCAAAACAATCACCATTTCTCAAACACCAAATTCCTAGAACACTATTCCACAAAACCCTCACTTTGCATACAAAAATCAAGGGTTTACTCAATATCACATCACTTGAGCTTATCAAACTCAAAAAATGCATCCAATATACTATAAATGGAAAAAAAAATACACAAAACCATCCCAAATTTGTTCCAATCAACATTTTACCAAAACCCTTCGTTGACACCTCGTTTTCATATGAAAAATGCACTATTCTGCCTGAGGGCATCACCCCAAATCATACAAACTCAACACCTCTACTTACAATCCCATGGAAACATCTAAATTATAGTTATTAGGACCCATTCCATGAGAAATAGTAGATACAAAAAGTGGAATGGGTCAGCTATACATTTTAAAAGACCTTCAACACTTAAAAATGTGATAACAGGGTAGTAGTAGAAATTCAAAGAAATCACCCACAAATTTTAATGAAAGGCCCTCAAAATGGATTTAATTGAGAGTTAAGACAAATTAATATGAAACAAAATGAAATTAAAAGCATATCCCTCTTTTAGACCTACTACATGTCTCATTTTCCTCTTCTCTTCTTGAATTTCCCTTACTCTATGAAGAAAGATTTGACAAATACGTATTTGGTGGTACCTGCACTCATAAGGATTTTGGATGAAGTTCTTTCATGGTGATGTGATCCCAAGGTGACATTATGATTAATCTATCATTTCATCATAAGAATTTGGCAAGTTATAAGGTAATCAAGTCTTGATACATTGCAAGTTATTGTTACTACCATCCAAATGTGTCCATCACAAATCAAATCTACTTAATGTTTTAACTCCCAAACTTTGTAACAAGTGTTAAATGTGACTATGGTCCACCAGTTACACAACCAAGGCCTCAAATGTATTCTCTAATTGTAATCAAAGGATTTTTTCTCTTCATTTAAGTAAATAAACTTGAAGCAAAACACCACCAAGTGGTTTATTAGACACCTACATGACTAAAAATAGCAGAAAATTTACATTTAATTTCCATATGTCCAAGTGGTTAATGGGGAGGGAGTGTGTAGTAGGCCCGGTTAAGTCATCATAAGTTTATGCTTTGGCAATAAAAATTGTTTAAGTCATCTTAAATCTTCCTAGGTCTAATTGCTAGGAGACTTTTGTTATGTTTTAAGGTAGGATGAGTGGTTGCATCAATGTTCTAGTTCTCTATGAAAGGTTTTCAACATCTTCAAATAGTGAAAGTTAGTGCTCATAGCCATTTGAAACAACAACATTTTGATTATGTATGATGGTAGGATTTGATAACTTAAAATAATTGGCTACCCAACAAACTTAAAGTTAAAAGAAACTTTTTCAGTTTAAGGGGTTAGCACTTTCTTTCATCTTTACATATTGGTTTGATGGTTCAAATGATGCATTTCTTATTCCACTTCTATCATATTGTATTCCCATCCCATTGAAATTGTTACAATTTTTGGAGGAGTTGATACAAAAATTTCATATCAAATACCACGTTCTTGAAGCAATTTTATGTGTTTTTACTATTTTTCTGAAGTTCTTTTGTGTTGTATGGATCCATACAAGCTTGAAATGCTCTGAGATCATTGGTGTAGATAAATATATGTCTCCCCTTTCATTTTCATTTTTTTTAAGTGCTAAATCACTATTTTGTTGGAGAAAAAAATCAAATATAGGGACTGACCTATTTTTCCCGTGTAAGGGTTTGAGGGATAAATAGAAATGACATCCACCAATCCATCCACTGTCTTGGAAATGTAACTTGGTGGAATGGTGTGCAACATGGTATGATAGAGGTTCATTGCATTTAGGGGTCTATTAAAGAAAGAAACTTGGCATTGAATTGATGCCCTAGGGCTGACAAGGGAAATTTTCTTGTGAATTTTTGGTTGTTAATTTAGGGTTTATCAATTTTATGGATATCTTAGTAGAGTCATGGTGACACTATTTGATGGTCTAATATCTACTTCGAAAAAAAAAATCCATTTGAGCCTTTTATAAATGAAAGGAAATTTGATGCAATCATATGCCTTGTCAAAGTTTTAACTTAATAGTAAGGGCATAATGAGTAGTTTGTTGGGCCCATTCAACAATCTCTGATGCAAGGATTGAATTGTATAGAATGTATCTACTATCAAGAAAGCCAATTTGTTTACCTATATGACTATATCTCAAGCAATACATTTAATTGTGATGGAAATGATATTGACAAATATTTTGTGATCTAGGTGTTGAGAAGCATAATTGGACACCATCCTAGGAAAGATTCTTCATTCCCACTTTTAGGTGTTAAAATTTAACAATACCTTGATTGATGAAAGAGCCCAAAGAGCCTTTCTCCATGGTATCCAAGTACACATAGCAGTGGTCTTCTCTTATACTGTTGTACATGATTTAAAGAACTTAGATAGGAATTATTCATTTAACCTAAGATTTTCTCATAATTCCATCATTTGAAAAGTATGATCAAATTCTTCTATTACAAAGAATTGGTCTATGTGCCTCTAGTAATCACTATAAATGTTTGTAAGGATAAAATGACTAATTGCATCAAGTAGGAGAGAATCAACTTTGAGTTCTTGAAATATTATATTCTTCTATTCATAATTTTTAAGGGTTGTGTGTGGAGGAGGTTATCACTACCAAGAAGGGAGGAGACCTTTCCTTGCATATGTTTGTGGTGGAGGTATTAAAGAAGAATTTTATGCCTCTATTTCCATTCATTAGATTTAGCTTAGCCTAGCATATAATTGGGCTCCTTTTAACTTATAAACTTCCATTTGTTTGAGTTTATGTTATGTAAGCGTAATTCCATGCTATGTTGAAATATAAGAGGTGGAGGAGGCCAAAAGGGAATAACCCCCTTTTAGTTTTACCTTCAAAATTTTTCTTACCATTTTATGTTTTTAGCAACTTTGTGGACATAAGATTTGAGGTAGGTCGTACAACAAAGAATAACATGTTCCCACCAACAAATTGAACCTCAAAAGTTAGTGGGACTTAATTATGAGTTCTAGATGAGAATGATGACAATGTCAATCTTTTTGGAGGAGGTGGGAGGCATTAATCTTAACATGGAGGATGTTGGGGATAACTAGGTGCTCAACTAGCTAGATTGACATGAGAACATGAAGGATCAATAAGAAAAGGAAACTATAAGTTTAAGTTGTGCAAGATGATTGAAAGGGGAGGGACAAACATAAATATTGGAGGAAAAATAAAGATAAAGTGGTCAAATTCACTAAGCTTGTAGAGAGGGCTAAGTCTACAATTGCTTCATAATCATGTGATGAAGGCTATGTGTGATGAAATCCTAGACCTCAAGCAAGATGTGGGTAGATTATGGGAGTTTTTCCAAGACATGAGGCTGGTTGATAAAAATGTGAAAGACTAAGCTATTTTATTTTTTTTGTCTTATCTTATACCATTTTAAGAGAATAGGGGTGCCAATGTATGAGAAGATCTTTGGAAACTAGGCATGAAAATTGTAGGTTAAAGAGAATGGGGGTGCCAAACTTACAATACTCATTGTCCCTTGGTTGTTGATTTTCCCTGAGTGCCCTCTACCTCATCCTCAGTGTTGGTATTGACCTTGTTACCACTCGTCCAAAATCTTCCTCGAAATTGGTATTGAACTTATTTTCACTCCTCCAAACTCTTCTTCGGTGCTAGTATTGACCTTATTGTAGCTCCAAACTCTTCCTCGGAACTAGTATTGACCTTTCACTTTTCCAATTGACGAGATACAACCTAGTTTTGTTAGGTTTTAGAGTATGTAAATTAAATTTAAAATTATGGTTCCATTTAGCTAGGCTTTAATATTCTACAATATAGTTAATTATATATTAGCTATATTTTAGATAATGAATAATATAATTATTCAACTTATTATAATTATATATTATATTCTTTAACAAAATTATTAAACACATATAAAATTATTATAATTAATAATTAATAATAAGTATATTTTTATATAATACAAAATATAATTAATATAATAGTAATATTAGATTAAATTATATATAATATAATTATATTTATTATTATATAATAGTATATATAGGATTTTACCCAATATTTTAGAGGGACACTACAGATGGTTTACCATTAAATGGGAGTTAAAACTTGTTTTCCAATGACACAATAGTGGTATCCAAGCATGAGATTTGTTTCAAGCTCAAATCTCACAATATATGTAGCCTATTAGCTAATACAAAGAGAGATATAAACTAAAAAGATAGAGAATGAGAGAAAGAGATGAACTTAGATAGATAGAGAGAGAGAGAAATATAAGAGATACAAAGGAAAAGAGAGAGAAAGAAAAGAGAAACTAAATTTTGATTGGTTGTTTCATATCAACAATCCAAGGATGGCATGTTTCCTTGTGGAGTTATGCTCAAGGTAGCATGTCATCTGATTAAAGATATGATAATTATCCTTTATGACCTCTTCAATGTACCCATTGCACACTTAAGGAGACAAAGATAAATATAGGGAAGAAAATATAGAGAGAGAGAGGGAGATAATGAGAAACATACAAATAGAAAGGGAGACAAAGAGATAGAGAGAGGTAGAGAGATAAAGAGATAAGGACGAATAGATAGAGATATAGGGAGGGTGATTGATATATCTCTCCCTATCACTCTCTATATCTCTATATCTCCACTATCTATGTCACTCCCTCTTCCCATCTCTATCTATTGAGATATCTGTCCCCTCTCTCTTTACTCTCTCTATATCTCTCTCTCTTTCTCTCCCATCCCCTTTCTCCCCCATCTCTATCTCTTCACCATCCCTCCCCCTATCCTCTATCATTATCTCTATCTCTTTCTCTCCCTCTTCTCTCCATTTCCTATCTCTCTCTTCTCCCCATTCTCTCTCCCTCATCTATCTCCTATCTCCCCCATATCATCCCCATATATAAAGCTATACATATAGTATATGTTGGTAAAACTATAATATTATTTTATTAAACTATAAGTAACACTTATCTTTATAATGTAAAGCCTTCTTATAAAAATAGTGTTTTATTAAACTATAATTAGATTATTGTCACCACTCTTCATTCCACGTGAAATGCCAAATGTAGCAATTATTTTGTTGCTTTTGTCAATTTTCATTAACAAAGCTATTTAGTGGGTTGAATAAATTTGTGTTATGAACCTTGGTATCTTTAAAATAATTAGACAATATTAGGGAGATCAGGAAGGTGAGAAAACTAAACTCCTTCAAAATAGGGGTAGTTGTGGGTTTGTTGGTTTTCTTTGTATACTATATACTTAGTTCCTCTAGGATAAATAAGTCACTATAGAAATGAAAGATGTTTGAATATCTACCTAATATTGTTTTTTGTTTTTGAAATGGAAGATATCTACAACTCTATAGAAATTTCTATATGCTAATGGTCAAATTATTAGACTATTTAGATCATTTTATTAGTTGTGTACATCCTAACTAATATAGAGTAAGATTTTTCATTTTAATTGACTACTACAAAATAGTTTGTGTTGAAAGAATTGTTTCCATTATTTGTAGTTTTTACATTTGAATACAAATCATATTTAATTTCACACCAATATACTTCTTTCATAAAGATATTTGTTTGATTTTTCCTTGCTAATTTCATCTTAAAATTTTAAAAAATGTATTCTATAATATAGTCTTATTTTCAAATTGGTACAAAAACAATTCTAAGAGATATATTTAATCATAAATTTTACAACCTTCCTTTAAGAGGCTTCCAAAAAGTTTAGAATGACCAATTTAATGAATCCAAGCAATTATAAAATCCTGACAAACAACATAAATCAGATTTCACACTTTGACTCCTTGAATCCTTGTAATAGTGCAAACCTAGTTTTTTCCCAATAACTCAAAAATTTCCCAAAACATCAGAGAAACCCTTGATGGTTTTAGACACCCATTATGGAGTTATTAAACATACTTCAAGGGAAATTACAAGTCCCTTGGACCAAATCACCAAAAGTCACCCTTTTTAGGTTGTGTTGATTAGGCTGATTAGGCCTATTTTACAAAGAAACTATCCTTTAAACTTGTCATATGTCCATGAAACCTTGGGGAAGCAAGTTTTATGCCTCTATTGGAATTGTAAATTTTTGAAACTTTTACAGTGATTTTTCACTAATTGATTCCCTAAAGAAAACCTTATCTTGAGTATAATCCATCATAGTCACATATGATCACATCATTCTTGAACATTTGATATCATGAAAAAACTCCAAAATCTAGTATTCAAATAACCCATAGCAGCAAGAATTTTTGCAGGTCTATCTGATTCACAAATCATTATATTCTCATTTTTAGCATATCAGTGAAAGAACAAAAAATTTAGACCAATCAGATTACATAAGAAGATACACATTGGGATGAAACGATCCATGGTCTCACTAATAAAGAGATTTTTCAGCAAGACAAGTTCCATCGGGGTGAAATGAAAAGGTCATACCGAGCATATAGGTCTCACCGATGAAGTTCCATCGGCAAGAAACCTGTCTTGTCTCACTATCAAAGCACAAGGAGTTGTATCGGCTAGACCAACGCGATCAGAGTAAGATCCCTAAGTCAACTCGAGTGCATTTGTCTCATCGATGAAATATCATTGGAGAAACACTCATCTTGTCTTGTTGACAAAACAAAGAAACATACTATTGCCAAGACAAATGCTATTGGAATGAGTTCAAAATTTCCTCTTGACCCACTATGTCACGTCAATAAGATTACATCAGCAAGAGTCTTGGTGACATACTTGAGATCGAAGGAATTATCATCGGGGAGACTTATAACATCAGGAAAATTACTAAATGTCTTAGTGATACACCATGTCTTGCTGATGAAGACACAAATAGATCAAGATAGTCATTGAGGTGACTCTTGGCAACATTTATATGAATTAGATGGATAGATTATGTGATATCGGCATAATGTCTCCCCAACCAAAATAATTTTTAATGAACGTTAGTCAAGCTTGAATAAAAGGATCACCCAAAGTTTGAATTTTCTTGCCGATAGAACATTTGATATGATAGTGGGTAAATTCAAAGATCAACTATGCTCGAGTTCAAAGTCATATCAGCAAGAGATGGTGCAAGTCTCTCGAATTCATAAATCATTATATTTTCCATCATATTAGCAAGAGGTCGGGAATTTCATACCAATCAAATTTCATAAAAGGATGTACATTGGAAAGATATAGTTCACAGTCTCACTGATGAATAATTTTCATCGCTAAGACAAGCTTCATTGAGGTGAAATAAGGAGGTCATAGTGAGCATATGTGTCACTGATGAGGTTCCATTGGAAAGAAACCTATTATGTCTCACCGATCAAAGCACAAGGAGTTATATCGGCCAAAACAAAGCCATCGGTGTAAGATTCCTGAGTCATCCCGAGTGCATTTTTCTCGCTGATGAAATATCATTGAAAAAACACTCATCTTGTCTTTCTAAAAAAATAAAGAAACATACTATTACAAAGATAATTGCTATCAGAATGAGTTCAAAATTTCCCCCTGACTCTCTATGTCATGTCGATAGGATTGTATCGGTAAGTATCTTGGCGATGTGCTTAAAATCAAAGGAAGTGATCATTGGAGAGACTTATAATATTGGGAAAACTACTGAATGTCTTAGTGATACATAATATATTGCTGATGAAGACACAAATAGATCAAGATGATCATCAAGGTGAAGTGAGAAGGTCATAGCAAGCATATATGTCTCACCGATGAAGTTCTATCGGTAAGAACCCTATTATATCTCATCGATCAAGGCACATGGAGTTATATCAGCCAAACCAAAGCCATCAATGTAAGATCCCTAAGACAAATTGAGCACATTTGTCTCACTGATGAAAGATCATCTATGAAGCACTCATCATGTGTTTCTAACAAAACAAAGAAACGTGCTATCACCAAGACAAACACTATCGGGATAAGTTTTGAATGTCTACCTGACCCATTATGTCACGTAGATAAGATTACATCAGCATGATTTTTTACGACATACTTGAGATCAAAGTAACAATCATGGATGAGACTCACAATGTCAGGGAAGCTATAGAATATCCTAGCAATACATAATCTTTTGTTGATGAAGATACAAATGAATCAAAATAATTGTCGGGGTGACTCTGGGTGATATCTATATAAACTGAATGGATGAATTTTGTATCAGTGAAAAGGATGATATTTCTTTTTGATCAACAGGAGGATCAATGAACATTGGTTAAGCCCAAAATAAAAGGATCACCCAAGGTTTGAAATGTCTTGCCAATATGATCACATGATGTGATAGTTAGAAATTTGAAAAATTTGCTACACTCGTGCTTAAGCTAAGACATCAATGGTGCCATGAAGCATAAGTAATTTAATGAATTGAAGGGAATTGATTGAAGACATTGTTGTGGAATTGGTAAAAAAGAAAGAAAAGGGGAAAAACAAAGGGCCAGGGTATTTCTTTAGCTCAAAGATTTCAAGCAAAATACAATAAGTTCTTTGTACTCTAAACTTTACAATTTTGAGAAGATAAAATGGAAGCTACCAGCTCAAGAAAACTAGAGGGTAGGAAACATGGAGAAAGTAGTTTTCCTAAAGGAAAAAAATAAAAAAATTGAGTTTGAAGTTGAGCTAGAGGGCACTGAGAGAAAATTAAATCAAGATCTTATTGATCAATTACCTAGCTCCAAACCCAAATCTAGATGTTTTGCACAAATTAGGGTAGAAGTAGATAAATTGGATGATAAATGTAAGCACATAGGTGATATTTGGACCCCAATAAGAGGTTATGAGTTGTTTAGTTTTCACTATCATTGAAGGAATCATTTCAAACTAGTATGTAATCCATGGAATCTTAACCTGGGGAAGCTTGTTTTCCCTAATGTGTTCATTAATGTAGAATTAGTGAAGTTGTTAGCTACCCATTATAATTCAAAGCTTAAATCCATTTGTGGCCCATCCAGGAAACCATTTGTGCATGTATCAAAAGATACAATAGGTGAGTTTTTCAAATTGGAAGGGGTATGTAATGAAAAAATTGAATGTGAAGAATTAGAGAAGGAATTCTAGAGGATGGACACAATTTCATAAGGGTTGGGGGATACCATTACACAAAACTAAACATGGTGGCAAACCAGTTCCCCTAGAAGATAGTGATGGACCCCCATTCCATGTTGACTTATTTGATCCCTATATGAGATGCACCTATTTTTCAGTAGGTCAGGTGTTGGGAATGGAAGTCCCTAAATGCATGTCAATTGTGCCCATGGTGATTTCAGCAAATATTCAATGTCACAACCCCAAGCCTTTTGACTATGCCTCATATATTTTCAAAGGTCTTGATTCAGGATTGATGGAAATAAAGAAATTTCACTTCTCCATTTTAGTGGGCTATTCCTGTCTGACGAAGGTTTTAGAGTATGTTTATTAAATTGAAAATTTTAGTAGGCTACCTTGAAAATAAGGTTTTGACTTTCACTTCATTTTAGTGGGTTATGCATGTCTTGACGAAGGTTTTAGAGTATGTTTATTAAAACGAAAATTATGACCAAGATTTTAATAATGAGCACATTTTGATTTTTAATTTTTCCTTCTCCTTAACATTTATGTTATAGTCTAATTTTTTATAATTAAATTATAACATAAATGCTAGTGCAATTTTTCAATTCTTTAATTATTTTTATTGTATAGTCTTTTTAAATTTAAATTTTATAATTTTATAATTTTTATCCTTTGTTTTAATATTTTTCAATTGGCTTAAATTTATTCAACTTGGTTTTTATTCTCTTTTTTGTCTCTCTTTTCTTAGCTATTTTCTTTTCTTCCCCCTTTTATCTTATGTTGTGTTATATTTTCTATGTCCTTGTTTTTCTTCCTCTTAATTGGTTTCATTAGTTTGTTACTTCTTTGTCTCCCTATTGTTCTTTATTTATCTTAATTTTTAAATATTATTTGTCTTGTCTTCTTTGGTCTTTGTGCAGCTTTCCCTTCTCCCTCCTTTCTCCTTCCCCTCTAGTTTTTCATATTTAGGTTGTTCTTGGTCTACAACAAAATACTTTTCTCCTTGAGCTCTTTCATCCTGATGATGGATCACAGAGTGTGATCCGAAATGTTGATACAAAAAAATCTAACGCAATCTAATCCAAAAATGTATGCAATATTAATTGATATGGATTGTGGAAACTTGATATCATTAACATTTTGACATGTTATATATATATATATATATATTACTAGCAATTGCACCTTGGTGTGCAATAGGTATGCCAAAGAGGTATGAAAGGTCAACTAGAGAAAAATTTGGTGTATTTTTTTTTAGACATATGTGTAGTACATGAGGTCAATGGGTAGGTAATTTAACAAATGATGTTGTTTATGTAACAAAGGTCTCAATTAGAATTCACTCAATAAATATATATTTTAAATATATTTTTTCATTAGACAAAATTATATATTTGTAATAGTAAATTTATTACATGAGTTCAATTTATTTTTTCTCTATCTACCTCTCTATATCTTATGTATATCTCCCTCTCCATTTTATGTCTTTCTCTCTCTATATCTTATCTCTATCTCCCTCACTCTTTTATGTCTTTCTATCTCTATAAGTTTGTCTGTCTATATCAAACGACATGCTATCTTGAGCATAACTCCCCAAGGACACATACCATTCTTGGATTTTTGGCATGAAACAAGTAATCAAAAGTTAGTTTTTCTTTTCTCTATCTCTCTTTCCTTTTCTATCTCTTATATTTCTATCTCTCTTGTATTATCTCTCTTTTTTCTATTCGTTTCTCTTTCAATCTTTCTCTCCATCTATATCTCTATTCCTCTTTATCTCTCTACCTCTATATTTCTTTGTCTCTATCTCTTTATCTTTTGTATCTCGGTCTTTATCTCTTCTATTATAATTTAACTAATTTATATAATCATACTTGTAAACTATTTGTAATGTTATTTTCCTTTAGTAAATGTAGAGTATGTAAACTTATAAGTAGCTTAGTATATATTTGAGAATTGTATGCATATTTATCTTCCACACTACATAGTTGGGCCCTTTGAGGAGTTGGGAATTCAATTTAGAAGAAACTTTGGTGTTCATATGATGACACCACAAAACAAAATATTTATTCCACAAAAAATATTTATTGGTAATTTTATTTGTAATATTTTATTATTATTTATGGCAGGCTATGATTGAAAATAAGGTCTTCACGAAGGTTTTAGAGTATGTTTATTAAAATTAAAATTATGGACAAGATTTTAATAATGATCACATTTATTTAGTTATTTTTATTTATTTGATATTAGTCATTTATTTAGTCATTTAGTTGTGATTTTACCTAATGACCAAATTAGTCATTTATTTGCAAAATTCTACTAGTGTTAGTCACATGACTAAAAATTTTAGTCACGTAGTCATTTATTTGCCAAATTCTACTAGTGGAAAGATGCACCCACAAATTGCTTTATTAGTCAAGATGGGGCTGAAGAAGTTACTAGATGTTGGATTTATTAGATTGATCAACTATGTAGAGTGATCACATTTATTTAGTTATTTTTATTTATTTGATATTAGTCATTTATTTAGTCATTTAGTTGTGATTTTACCTAATGACCAAATTAGTCATTTATTTGCAAAATTCTACTAGTGTTAGTCACATGACTAAAAATTTTAGTCACGTAGTCATTTATTTGCCAAATTCTACTAGTGGAAAGATGCACCCACAAATTGCTTTATTAGTCAAGATGGGGCTGAAGAAGTTACTAGATGTTGGATTTATTAGATTGATCAACTATGTAGAGTGGATCTCTAACCTTGTGCCAATGAAAAAACCAAAAGGTGGGATCCATATTTGTATACAATTTTGAGACTTAAATAAGGCATGTCAGAAGGATGATTTTCCCCTATCAAACATTGACATGATCGTGGACTTGACAGATGGCTACGAGATGTTGTCCCTCATGGATTGCTTCTCGGGATACAACCAAATCAAAATAGCTCCTAAAGATCAACAAAAGATAGTCTTCACATGTCCATGGGGAACTTATTGTTGTAATGTCATGCCTTTCAGACTCATAAATGTTGGGGCCACATACCAATGTGCTATGGCAACAATTTTTCATGACCTCATGCATACTCTAATCGAAGATTATGTGGATGAATTTCTAGCAAAATCATTGACACAAGGTGACCACTTGTGAGTCCTAAAAAAAAATTTCAAAAGACTAGAAGAATACAAAGTCAGACTAAATCCCAAGAAGTGTGTATTTGGAGTGGCGTTGAGAAAGATCCTAGGCTATATTATCACAAGACGGGGCATCAAAGTCAAACCATCCAAAGTCCAAGCTATAATAGATGTTCCTCTGCCAACCAACATAATCAACTATGCACATTGTAAGGATGAATCTAGTCTATTAGAAGATTCATAGCACAACAGGCCGACAAAATAGTTCCATTTTAACACTTTCTTAGAAAAGGTGTACCATTCATGTGGACAGATAAGTGTCAGGAATCCTTCCAATAGATTAAGGATTACTTGCTAGTGAAACTAGTTCTAACACCACCCATCAATGGGAGATCTCTCATCCTCTACATTTCAACAACGACATCAGCATTGGGGGCATTACTTGCAAAAAATTATGATGAATTTCATGAACGAGAAATATACTATATCATTCACACCTTGGTCGGTTATGAACTAAATTACAATTGTATAGAATGTTCTTATCTTGCAATAGTTTTTTCTACTCAACGACTTCGGCACTAAATGTTGAATCATCAGAAAAATTTGGTCACCAAGATAGACCCATTAAAATATCTTCTTAGCAAGGTAACCTTGATAGAACAACTAGTTAAATGGGTCATGATACTTAGTGAGTATGATATTCAATATGTTAAAAGAGAAAAGAAATAAAAGGATAAGTTTGTTGAACACCTTAAATATTGAGAGGGGGCTGGTGAATCATTATTCCACTAAACCATTTAATTGCTAACCATTGAATAATTAAAACATATCTTATATCAACTATAAAAAGAAACATGAAAGGAATCATAACATCACATGACACATAACACTAGGATTTTGTGTAGAAAACCCAAGGTGAGAAAAACCATTGTGAGGATTAGCTCACAATATATTATAACCAGTCACAAGATAATATAGGGCACACTTCTAGGACTCATTATCCTTGAAAGGCTCACAGCCTGAAGAAAATACAAAAGGAGTGTGGCTCACTACCAAATATTGAAATGATGAAATACACCTTTTGTATGTTGAGTTAATTTCCAATTAGGCTCTGGAAAACAAAATTTTGTATCAAGTAGTAGGTACATAGAAAATACATGAACTATATACCCTTTTGCACATCACTGGTTTTTAGTTTTTCACATATCACACACCACACATACATCTCACCTACACCCTATGTATTATGTCTGCTATACAAAAGTATGTTACATACATACATACATATATATATATGCGCACACACACACACACACACTACTACAACTTCATGCATCAATTAGGTTTTCCTAATTAGATGTACACATACTTGATCAAAATTTATGTATGTTCGCTTAACCTAGAACACCATTTCATCAAAATGTGCAAAGCATAAACTAGGTTGGCATGGACCTAATAAAGCGCACACCACATATCTATGTTAGAAGAAAATTTTATGCCAATTGCACAAATGTCGAACATAGCACTAAAAGAAAAACATTTTCCTTCATAATGTTCAATCCTTTAAAAAAAAACCATTGAAAACTTGTGTAGAGATGCAACAAATAGTTCTGATCATCATATTAAAATCTCATTGAGTGATCTTCACCTGAGAGAATTTTTGAACCAAATTCCTAGATCAAGATTACAAAACATAGTTTTTCCGAGTTGAAAAATATGTTACCAACTAAACTTGGCATCAATGACAACACAATTGAGGGTTATTCTTCGTTCTTCCAACAATATCCCCCTTTTTCATTGATGGCAACATGTGCCAAAAATTTGGATCTCCAATAAACTGACTTTATTCCCCCTTTTGACTATACAAACTAAGAAAAAATTTCATGACAAGTGAAAAATTATATACTTTCCACACATATTCTCCCCCTTTTACATCAAGGAAAAAGGGTGTCCTGATGATGTCCTCAAATGAAAACCAAAAGAAATGTAGATAATATTTAGCTAGAGATAGGGACACCACTTAGTACCTTGAGAATATCTTCCCAAGCCGGTTTTCCTTCATCCCAAATTCTTTTCACTCTAACAAATGTTTTGTGCAGTGATTCCAACTCAACCAAACATTCTTCTCGTTCTTCCAAATTTAATGGATTAAGTTTTATCTTGTCAATTTTTTGTGCATCCATAAGAGTATATGATATAGGAACATGTTTGGGCATAACTAGATCTTTGAGCTGACCAAATTGTCTTATTACATCCTCTTTCTACTTCTGTATGGTGAATAATTTATTTTGCAGGTCTGCAATAGAAGTTCAAACTATATAAATTTTGTCATATGAAACTTTGTAGGCTCTGAAGGCATGCTCAAGTTGAGACTCTATTGATTCCATTAAATCTTTGATGCCTCTAGTGGCGCCAAGCCACCACATGCAATATACAAACAATATTTTTGCTTCCTCTTCATAGTCCTTTACATATTTTATATTTTTCAATACTTTTCTATGTGCAATTGCACATTTTTCTTGTAACTCAAATAGTCTTTTCTCCAAGATTCTTGATTCTGCTTATTTCTTAGTTTGCATCTTAAGACCGAAGGAGTATTCTTTTATGGAATAAACTAAAATCTTCAGGCTCTCAATATGGGATAAGGAGGTATCAATAGTAGCACTGGGTACTGACTCTTGTAACACTTGAATAACATAATTTATTAATTTTTTCCCTTTCTGATAAGCCTCAATCATCTCTTATGTACCAGAGTTGAGAAAAGTACAAATTTTTACTCTTTCAACTAATGAGATATTTCTCAGATCCACATACCCTGGGTATGAAGGAAGTTGAATCAACTGGGGTGGAAACACAAGTTGGATCTGTGGTTTCCTAGTTAACAATCCTTTAAGAATATTTTTGGATGATTCTTCAGAAGGCTTTGATGGCTTTGTAGATTTTGACATTTCTTCTTCACTTCTTCCAATCTTTGTTACTTTCTTGATTTCTTCTTAATTTTCCTCTTCTTCTTCTTTTACGAAGGATTTTCCTAAAGACTTATCTTTATTTTCTTCTACCTTCTTATCCTCATCATCTCTACCATCATCTTTCTTTTCACCTTTTTTTCCTTCATTTCCATTCTTGTCTTCTTCTTCTCTATTTTTGGTATCATCATTATGCTCTCTTAGATTACTACCGGTTTCACCTTTTTGTTGATCTTCAAAATGTTTGTTGGTTATTTTATCTGTATCATTTAGAGGGATGAATATCTCCAAGAAAACATGTGTTTCAAAAATATTTTTCATAGTAGGATTGTCCTTTGTTTCTATAGTATTGACAGTATATTGTGCTTGAGCAGTATGAGATGAATAACTAGTTCTCATCCCATAATTCTTTACCATTTTTCTAACCATTTCAAGTGTTTCTTGCCTCAATTTCTTAGTGCTTTCTTTATCCTTAGTCATTAAGGTAGTAACACTCTATTTGACCCTAAATAACTAAGAACATTATTTTAGAAAAGAAGCAACATCTTCCTCAGATAAGGAGTATCCATATGTGTTTAAGGCATCATACTTGAATTTGTCTTCAATGGTTATAACTTCATAACTTCTATGAACTAATGCTTCCCACACATTTTCAATCACCTTATTCCTTATAGATTCCATATACTCATTAAAGATAACCATGTATTGAAAAAAATAATCTATGATTGTTTCCTCATTCTTTTCATCAACTTCATCAAATAATCTAGTAGTGGCTAATAGATCTTCAAAATCTATCATGTTATTAACTAAGCTTGCAATTTCCAAAGGAGATTTATCTCTTATCAGATGAAAAATTGGCATGTCCTCCATAGGTTCTAATGTGCCTTCATCCTTATTCTTATAGTGCACATGGATTTTGAATGATTTCATTTCATCTTATGTCTCTTCATCATCAGATAAGATCTCAACTTTATCTCTAGATTCAACTTTCCATTGCTTGCAGAGACACTACTCCTTTTTCTCTTCAATTGGCTTTCTTCTTCTACTCCAATTTCTATTTCTTCTTGCACTACATCACTCAAGTTTCTTTTCCTATTATCTTTTTTCTTTGCTCTCTTCCCGAGGGTGGTAAATGATGCAATAGGGGGTGCATCCCTTTTCTTAGAGGCCCTAGTGCTAGGTCTGAAGGATGCAGGGGATTTAACTATTGCAAGGGAACTATGCACTACTTGATTTAATTTCATTTTAGTAGCTACACTAGGAGTATTGGGTAATATAGAGGAAGGGTTGGTAGATGCTCTTTCAAATCTCTTTTTCCCAGAGGGAGCATCAATAGATCTAGCCTTTCTTTCACTAGCAAGTCCCCTCAACGGATCCACATCATCCTTAGACAATGTATGCAGTTTGAAGTAATCCTCAACATTTTTGTTCACCCTTTTAGTCCTTTCTAGTGTTGAATTCTCTAGATGCACTTCAACAAAATTTTCTTCATAAGTACCATTTCGGGGCTGAGTGGGATCCTTAAGACTATTTAACAACATTTCAATCAGTCCTTCAGCTACTTTTTCCTCAATTTAATATCCAAGAGGAGATATCCATAGATTCCTTGGCTCTACTACCTCAATGATACATTCATTAGTAGAAACAAGAAAAGTTGTCTTTTTCATATTTCTTCACCATGCTTCTTGGAACTCTATCTCTCTCATACATATTATTTTGGACTACTACAAAGAATGCAATAAGAAAATTAATTTGTACCTTTTAGTCTCCAAGAATATTCAAATGTTAAAAAATGTGATGCGCTATCAGTCAATTGTAATCACATATGATATTATTCTTTCCAGGTAGCTCCCTCAAAAAATAAAATAGCAAACACACCACCAATGAACCAAACTTAAGAGGATATTTCATTGTTTTAGTATGGTTCAGGTTGTCCATAGGTTGCTACCAGACATACTCACATAAATCATAATCCCTTCTATTAACAACCATTTCATGTGCAATATGAATTGTTGTAGCAGACACATAATTGCCTCGATTTATGAAGTAATTTTTTGACCAATCATCATAAAAACGTACCTCATAGCAGGGTTTGTGAGAGGCTTTGTAGTCAATTCCCTTCCATCATAGGTGGCACCAGTCAGCTTCATTACCACACCATTCTTCACAAATTTTACCACAAGTAAAAGTCAAGTGTCACAGAGACCAATTATTTTCCTAATCACTTCCTTAGTAATTACTCTACCAACGCTTTTCCAAACAAACTTTTCGCGCACTCTGCTAAGTTCCATCCTAACAAATTTTGTGACCATCTCACCATAGAAGTCTGGGAACCTATTCCATATATCTAGTTTCTTCCACACTAGGTTTTCATATTCTAGCTTCACAGAGTAACCATATTTTGACAATTCTTTATCCCATTGGTTCATGAGTTCTTGATGGTCAAATTCTTCTAGTTTTGTGTGAATGTAGATCCTAGTATCTTCAGTAGGAAAAACACTACTTGGGATTTGTGAAAATGCACCCATGGGGTCCATATCATAAACTTTCCACAAAAAATATTTTGAACCTAGTTTGGGGTCTCTCAGAGGTTTCAACAACAATTGATGTGGCCATTTTTCCTTGATTCTTTTGAATATGCTTATGAGAAATGCTTCTAATTCAAACCAACAACTACTTTTTAAATACTATAAATACCTTTTTCAGGCTTTGATGGAACTAGGGTTTGATGCCAAGTGCACTAAATCAACTTCACCTTGCTTCAGCTCACTCTGGTCCCTTCCGAGTAGTAAAAATGATTTAATTCAACTCAATCTATCATTTATGCTTTACTAATTTTCCCTAACTTACATTAAATGGATTTAACTTCAAAAAGCTGATACACTTTGTGAAATACACTATAAACCCTAAAAAGCTCTGTAAATCTCCAAATTTGTATCTTTTCTATCAGAATCATTTTCAATAACATCAATACACCATTTTGTATCACATATCTTCATGTCACTATTGTAAGAGAGAGGGACCAACCACGTTCAAGGCCCTAGGTCACAAAGAGCCAAGAGCGGAAGGCTGCCCTAACTTACCTCACTCTAAAGGGATGTTTTGAAATAAGGGACAATAATGATGAGCACTATAAGGTCTTTCAATCACCCTATAGACCTAAAATCCAAGATGGGGCTAGGCGAGCCATTTTTTAGGTTCAACGTTGTACCTCAGGTAACTCTCTGCCTGAGAATGAAAGTGTAGTTTTGGGATGATAACATAGTGCCTTGGCGTCTCTCAGGTGCACAGGTGTCTATATGACCAAAAGAATGAAAATATAGTAAGAACATCTAGAAAACAAGCTTGTGGCCTAGCTAGTGATTTTTAAAGGAACAAAACTGAATTATGAAGTAAGAAATATACAAACAGATATGATAAAGCAAATATACCAAAGCTAAGGTAACAAAGACAATCTCACAAAGGATCATGTTCCCCAGCTAGCTTCAAACACATTTCCACCTACACACAAGAAAGAGGGAAAATTATTGGGGGTTGTATAGGGGCTTGCCTTAGTCAGACCCCCATTTTGGTGTTTCCACCTCCACAAACAGCCAAGATAGCAATGGTATAGAAATGTATGATAAAGAAGGAAAGAAAGTAAAGAACACAATAACACTACAAAACAATAAAGTGCTACTCAACCAAAACATAGAGGAGAGGAGTGAAAATGCTTACCACCTCCACTAAGAGCTCATTGGCTAATGGAGGAGAAAAGAGAGGACTCAAGCCTCTACTACAATGGTCTGTTCCAAACTTTATCTATGGAGTTGAAATAGTGTTGTTGCTCCTACTATGGAGTGCCAAAGTTTTTCTAAGAGTGCTTAGAGAGTGTAAGATCTTGTGAAGAGATTGCAAGAGAGCGTGAGGGGATGAAATGAATGAAGAATTAGCCAATTTGAAGGAAGAATGAGCAAGAATAACGCATTTTCAAGTAAGTTGGTCGAAGAGAGATGTTACAGTTTGTTCCCAATAGGAAGTATAATGCCTCTACCAACTTCAAATGTAGGAATATATTAGGGATGTAAGCATGTCATGTAGTTTTCTACGCACTGCGCGAGTATCCCCGATAGTTATTCTTCTACCGATGCAAAAAATGGATGCCAAGTGGAATGAAGGTAGTGGGCTTATGTGGAATTTTTCCTTTGAATTTGGTTTTCTAAGGCGAGGAAGTGTAAAAGGGGAATTTGTGTAAGGGGTGAAAATTCGCTCCTATACATTTTTCCCCCACTTTAGTGAGCATGAATACTGATGAGTTCTTCGGTAAAGTAGATCAGAAAGGTATTAGGGTTAGAAATGTATACCTAAACCATTGAGGAAGTAGACTGTGATTTGGTGAGCTCAAGAGTGCAAGACAAGTAAAGGACTTCATAGCCCTATAGAACTATGAAGCTAAAGAATGAAATTGTCTTACAGGCCTATAGACCTACAAGGAGGCAACCCCCAAGATCTCTCACATGATAGAAACCAAAAAGAGTGTCTTACAGACCCGCAGACCTACAAGAAGGTGTCCCACAAGATCTCTCACATGCAAGAAGCTGAGAAAGCACCTTACAGACTTGTAGACCTGCAAGGAAGGTTTCCTCCAAGATCTCTCACATGAAGGAAACCCAAAAAAGTACCCTACAAACCTGTAGACCTATAGGGGAGTGACCCCCAAGATCTCACACATGGAGGAAGCTCAAAGGAAGCACTCTACAGGCCTGTAGACCTGTAGGGAGGTATCCCCCAAGATCTCTCACATGGAGGAAACCAAAGGAAGGGGAATCCATAGAGTCAGAAAGTTTCTTCACAGGCACACCTATAAAGCGACATGTTTACCCATAGATACATGTTAGAAAGCAGTCACGCAAGAAAGTAAGTGGAAAGTCACAAAAATTGTCAACAAGTTGGAAAATTTTCAAAGGGGTCCCTCAGGAACACGACATGAAGAAGGGATCCACTCAAGGGACACTTTGTTTGAAAGTACAAAAGGGATGTTTCTTTCTTGAATCGATTCATCATCAAGGAATCCTTTTGAAAAATGTTCACTTCATCAAGGAATTCAAAAGGAAGAAAATAACCCCATGCGAGGGGAAGGTCAAAGTTGCTCCCACCTTGGAGGAAGTTCCTCAAGTTCTTTCTTTATGAACCCATGATGAAGGAAACATGTTCCATTAGGGTTTCAAGTCAAGAGTGTGATTCTTGAAAGAGTTTGCAAGGATTTTCAAGAAAAGCCTCATTGGCAACGAATGTATTTTCTTAAAATCAAAGTGTTATAGAAGTGGTGTTGTAACAAATGAGAGAGACAACTCAAGTAAATAAGAGAGAAATATAAAAGAAAAATGAGAAGAAACATTATGAATAGAGGGCACAGGGGTGACTTGATATTTCAAGGTCACACCTACTCATAAATAAATAAATAAATATATATATAAGTACAATAGTAGTTTATAAAATGAACTGTCATCAACCCCCTAGTATATCAAACCATGTGAAGAATGTATGAGAAGACAAAGTAAAAATAAAAAATTGGGTCAACATGGAAGGGAATCCTAAATGCTCCCAACACTTTGCATCATCCCCAATTTACTGAAAATCAATCACAAACATGAAAGAATGATGATACAAATAGAAGAAGGTTTATGAAACAAAAACCACACCTGTATCCAAGCACCAAGGGTGACAAGGGTCATCCAAGAACACTTAGCATGATCATGGGGGAACACATCACAACACATACACACACATCTACTCTAAAGATAAAGAACAGGCCTCCCCTAACACTAATCAACCAAGAGGTTGTCTGCTCCCCACTCTAGATCATCGTAGGGGGAAGGAGGATGGGCTTGCAATGGTGGGATGTTAAGGAGAGGATCTTCTGACACAACAAGAGCTAAGGAACAAGGCCCCACAAGGTCCTCTCCACCAAGCTCTTTTCAAGCTAAGTTCAATGACTTTGTGAAGATCACTAACAAGGATAGAACTTCATCCACATAGATAAACATGAAATTTATAGGAGTGCCATGTTTTACCTCAATGGATAAAGAAGGTTGCACCTGAGATTCACCGCTAGGCTTTCTAAATGATTTGGGAGTAGTGATGAACTTAGGGGAAGTCAGGACTAGTTCTGTCACTAGGATAGAACAAGTTAGCATGGGACCACCTTGTGGAGAAGGTGGGATCCTCTTATGTTCCCCATTGATGGAAGAACTACCCTCCATATTTTGCTTCATTGGGGGATGTAAAATCCCCACAGACAAGGCAAGAGGTGCAGAGGAAGAGGAGGAGAAAACCGTAATAGATACCAATGAAGTGTTCATCATATCTACACGTTTTGAGAAAGGTGGGACATCCAGAAGGGACAACAACAAAGGTGGCTCCATCGAAAGAGCGATGAACACTTGCACCTTTATAGGGTTAGGCACATTCATACTCGTAGTGGAAGCCAGAAGTGATACAAAGCTAGATTGAATGGAAGTAGAGGGGAGGAGAGATGAGAACACTATAGGAGGCCCTGAAGTAGGGGTGGTCATGTCATCTTCCTTCCTCTTTAAGGCAGCCTACTTAGCCATGAGAGCATTTCATTGATCCTTGCACTCACATGTAAGGTATTTTTTCTGACTCTTCAAACTAGAGGCCGAAGGTTGTGAAGGAATAGAGGGATCCTTCTCATCCATGGGATTTTCCACTACAATCATTTTTGGTAGAGGAACAAACTACTAAAATGGAGTAGGAGAAGTAGGTTGGGAAACAACAGGGGGAGTCAGCTCAAGCACCTCAACAATGGGCCTCTTCCCACTTATTGCTTTGGGAGAAGGGGTGGTAGAAGGCCACAAAGTGAATTCCCTTCGGGAACCTTTCTTTTTGTCATACATATAATATTAGGGCCTAGGAGGCTTAGTAGGAAGATCTGATATCTTAATGTTAGGCCTACACCAAGGAGGTATCATCAGACTCAACGAGAGGCTTACTCATCCAATACTTCTCCCAAGAAAGAGGAGCAGATGAGTCAACCTAAGAGGAGGCAAACTTATCCTTTCCTTTTCAACAAGAGGATGCAACTGGTTATTGTGCTATAAGAAGGGCCAATTTTGGTTGTCCCTTGTCCCTAGTCTTATACTTCACATAGTTTTTATAAAGCAGGTCCATTCTTGGAGGAAGCAGACCAATCGAGGTGGGCCAAAAGTGGTCTAATGAATATCCCCCATGAAACACCAGAGGCTAGTATCTAGTGTCATGCACTACATGCATGGCACCTTCATGGGAGAACTTTAAATATTTATGAATAAAAAGGTGATTACATTCATGGAAGCTAGCCAAGGTATGCCTAGCTTCATCCTAAGAAAATCCAACTCCAGAATGACATTGAAGAATGTGTCTACAACCCTAGGTCTAACTAGGATAGAAAAAGTTATCAAGCCATATGTTTTCAGACAAAGGCCATCTTTTGTACAAATGGTATATTTTGTTTCTTCATATTATTTTCTATGTAGTGAGTTAATCCACAACGTCTCTTTTGTAATAACATTCACTCAACCCATGGGGTCTACTAAGACTCTTGTCACAATGTTTCCATTGAGGTGAGTAGGAATGTAGAGGGGAGAGGGCTTGTTATTTAAGGGCAAGTCCTACGATGTGAATGTCACATTTGGGGAACCGAGCGCAAGTTGTGCAGTAGGAGTAACCATGACCATGTTAACATAAGCCTTGGGCTAAGAAAGAGAATCAGTGGGATCAATAATCATGTTAGTAGAATGTGATGAAAATGGAACCATGTATATCTATAGTTCAATATTCACTTTCACCACTGGCTTGTTTGCATTTTGTTTTCTTCCATTGAGACAAATAGTACCATCCTCGATGAGGTCTTGTATCTCGTGACATAGGTGCATATAACTTTCAGTATCATGTACATTAACCTGATGGTACTAACAATAGGTACTTATAGCATACCAATTAGGGTAGGGTTCCTTAAGAGGTTCAGGGTTCGACAAGGTTATGATCTTATCCTTCAACAACTTTTGCAACATCAAAGAATAAGATTTTGCTAACTTTTTGAAATTTCAGTTGCATTTGATGTCATTGTCACCCACAATGGCTACTACACTCACAAAAACCTTACCTTTCCCAGAGATCAATACAATGGAATTTCCTTTATAATGGGAGCATGGAGAGGATCCCCCGAATTGAACTATCGTCTATTGATACTCACATAGGGCTACACAAAAATATGTGAAAGAAGGATATTTCATAAGGGAAAATTTTTCCTACTAAGGACTTTGCAAGTTCCATATGAATACCTTTTGTACATAATAATCAGGAAACATATACGATATTTTTCAGAAGAGCACCTAATATAGCGCTACAAAATTAGTAATATTTTCATTATCATCTTATTTGCACTAGATGAGATCCAAAAAGGTAATCTTTGATTCAATGTTAGCTTGGAACTATCATAGGAATTGGTTTACAAGTTGATCAAATGAGAAAAAGGAATTATTGGGCAAGGAATAGTACCATTTGAGTGTTGTATCCTTGAGAGATAGAGGGAATAGTTTTTCCATCAATGTGTTGTGATGGAAGAAATCTATGCACAAGGAATTAAAGGTGGACACATATTTTTGTTGGTCCCCTTTGCCACCATATTTTTCAAATTTAGGAATCTCCATTCCTTGAGGGAAGAGAGTGTTCAAAATCACTACCGACAATGGGCTATGCTAGAAAAAGGGTTGGAAGATAGGCTTGGAAGATGTTTGGGAGAGACTTGCCAACTGGCTCTACATCTTACCCATATTCTGAAGAAGAGTGTTTAGAATAGGGCCATTAGAAGATATAGGGCCAAAGGAACGTCCTTCAAAACTGCCACCGGAGCCACCACTAGAGCCACGACCACTAGTATGGCCTTTGATGGAGCCACCTCCACTTCCAAAGCCACCGTCATGGCCTCAACTAGAACTGCTTCCACTAGTGAAACTACCACTGCCGAAGCCACCACCACTACCAAAGCCTCCACCACTTATCCCGTCAAAACCTCCATTGCTATAGGTAACAAGAGGGGTGAAGCTGAAACCCAAGGGGATCTTGTTCACTTTGATAGTTTTGAATCTCTTAGAGGTAGAGGGAATGTTGATCAAGGGTACAAAATCATACATGTGCATAGATGTAGGAGGCATCAACATCCCTCATTGTCCCTCATGATCTTCAAAAGTGGCCCCTTGAATAATGTTAAAATTGTTTAGAGGAGCACATGCATCAGTCAGACTAGAGAGACTAGCCAGGAGTTCTATGTATGTTTGGTCTTTTCCCACCATATACTTTAGTTTGTTGATAACCTGGGAAGCCCTATCCAACTTTGGGTCTTTTTCTAAGTGGTCCTCCAAGTCACCCAACCCTTTGCTAAGGGCGGAGACATACTCTGAAGGAATGTGAGCAACCTCATGCTCATCTATCGATGATGGTGTGGGAGATACAGGAGGAGTGAGAAGATAGTTAGTCTCATCAAAGAATCATATCTCACCCCTTGACAACTGCTACTGTCCAGCAAGACCAAGGGTGGAACCAACAAAAAGGCCTGTAGAGAAACCAATAGTGACCATCCTTTCCATCAGAAGGTGTCGTATACTTCTCCTAAAAATATACCTGTAGGTTGTGGACTGGGTTGTGATGCTCATAAACCTTCACAACACTCAAGAGCACAACGATCACAAGGTACAAGGGAAAATCCTCAACACCAACCAATGAACAAATGTTGGTTCGTGTCGAGTTCACAAAAAATGTACAAGAGGGAGACCAACCAATTCCAAGGCCCTAGGTCACAGAGAGCCAAGAGCCAAAGGTTTCCCTAACTTACCTCACTCAAAAGGGATGTTTCAAAATAAGGGAAGATAATGATGAGCACTATAAGGTCCTTCAATCACCTTGCAGACCCAAAATCCAAGATGGGGCTAGGCAAGCCGATTTTTGGGTTCAAAATTGTACCTCGGGTAACTCTCTACTTGAGGAAAAAAGCATGGTTCTAGGACGACAATGCAGCATGTTGGAATCTCTTAGGTGCATTGGTTTCTATACGACCAAAAGACCGAAAATACAATAAGAACCACCATGAAAAAAGCTAACTACCTAGCTAGTGATTGTTAAAGGAACAAAATAGAATTATGAAGTAAGAAAAATACAAAAGAATTTGATAAATTAGATATACGAAATCTAAGGTAACAAAGATGATCTCACAAAGGATCCTATTCACCAACTAGCTTCGAACACACGTCCACCTACACACAAGAAAGAGGGAAAATTGTTGGGGGTTGTATAGGGGCATGCCTCAGTAAGACCACCATTTTGGTGTTTCCACCTCCATGGACAAAAAAGATAGCAATGATATAGAAATGTATGATAAAGAAGGAAAGAAAGGAAAGAACACAATAAAACTACAAAAAAATAAAGTGCTACTCAACCAAATCATAGAGGAGAGGAGTGAAAATTCTTACCATCTCCACCAAGAGCTCACTAGCTAATGGAGGAGATAAGAGAGGACTAAAGCCTCTGCTACAATGGTCTGTTCAAAATTGCTCTATGGAGTAAATGGATTGTCAAAGTGTTGCTAAGAGTGCAAGAAGTGACTAATAGAATTCTTAGAGAGTGCAAGAGCTTGTGAAGAGATTGCAAGAGAGTGTGAGGGGATGAAATGAATGAAGAATGAGCCAATTTGAAGGAAGAATAAGCAAGAATAAGGCATTTTCAAGTCGGTTGGTCTAAGAGGGATGTTACAGTTTGTTTCCAATAGGAAGTGTAATGCCTTTGCCAAATTCAAATGCATGAATCTATTAGGGACATAAGCACATTGCGTGGATGTCTGCACGTTGTGTGGGAATCGCAGACAATTATTCTTCTACCGATGCAAAAAATGCATTCCAAGTGGAATGAAGGCAATAGACTTATGTGGAATTTTGCCTCCGAATTTGGTTTTCTAAGATGAGGAAGTGTAAAAGGGGAATTTTTGTAAGGGGTGCAAATTCTCTCCTATATAACTACTTGACACTCCTTATATCAGGGGTTTATTGGATATCTCTATAATTGCTCCCCCTAAATCCATTACTAGGTTCAATTTTTTGAAGAAGTATCTACACCAATTGTAGGTATAGATGTATCTAATTCATTATTATTCTCATGTTCTTCCTTTTTCTTCTAAATCTTCTCCATTTCCTTTTTCACTTTAGTAGGATCCACTTTGTTCATAGGTTTATTCTTTTGTTCCAGATTAGGTTTCTTCCCAATTTTATTTCTGTAGAATTTTGAGATGTGCCCTAGTTTGTCACAAGTTTAGCACACAACATTTCTCTAACCAAACTTATTTGAATTTATCCTTGATCTACATTGGTTAGATTTATGTCCAAAAGCATAACATGTATGGCAATAACCTTAAAAAGATTGAGCCATTCTACCAGTATTGAATCTATTCATCATTATCTGACTTCTGCACTCAATAGCTTTATGTCCATACTTTTTGAAAGTAAAACATTGTCTAGAGAAGAATCCAATATTTTGATTCATTCTACTTCTCCATTCAATTTCCCTATGACCAAATTTATCACATGAAAAAAAATACCATTGAAATATGAGTACATTTGTGCATATGGTTGTTGGATGGGAGTTCTTCTGGTATAGTTGCTTTGGTTCTTGAACTATCTATTGTTGCCTTGAGTCTTCTTTTGATTATTGACCTTGTCGGGAATCTAATTTTTCTTTGATCTTTTTCCTTATTCAAGTCTTAGACCTCTTTTATCCTTAGCTAGTTTTTGAAATGTGATCAACTCATTGAGCATTGTAGTGCTTGTTTTGAATTTTTCTTCAAGAGCTCTTGCTTTCTCCAAGTTGAATCTTAGAGTCACCACTTCTTGTTTGAGTCTTGTACATTTATCAATTTTGTTTTGAATTTCAAATTTTCAACATTCTTCATTTTTTTTCTTTTCTTCCACTTTTATCTTTAGTTTGGTGATTTATTCATTATCTTTCTTCAATTGATCACTAACTTCTCTATGCCTTTCTTTGAACTTCTTGATTTTCTCTCTTAATTTTTGATGCGTTCATTTGCTTCTTTCAATATTTTTTCAGTATTTCTTTCTCATCTTCACTTTTATTCAGGTCTTCAAGAGTAGCATGGAGTTCCTAAGATGCAGATATCTCTTCTAGAGGAACATGATGCTTTTTATCAACCATGTGTTCAAACTTCAAGATCTTGCTTAAGCTATTGAACTTTTCAAAAGGAACCAAGCTCTGATACTAATTGTTGAACACCCAGAATACTGAGAGGGGGAGTGAATTAGTATTCCACTAAACCATTTAACTATTAGCCATTCAATAATTAAAACATATATTATAGAAACTATAAATAGAAACATGAAAGGAATCATAACATCACATGACACATAACACTAGGATTTTACATGGAAAGCCCAAGGTAGGAAAAAAAATAGTGAGGATTAGCTCACAATATATTATAACCGGTCAAATATATTATAGGGAACACTGCTAGGACTCGCTATCCTTGAAAAACTCACATCTTGAAGAAAATACAAATGGAGTGTGGCTCTCTACAAAAATATTTAACTGATGAAATACACATTATGTCTCCTAAGTTCAGTTCTAATTAGGCTTTGGAAAACAAAATTTTGTATTGAGTAGCAGGTTCATAGCAAATACATCAACATTATACCCTTCACACATCATTGCTTACTACTTTTTTGCATATCGCACACCACAAATACATCTCGTCTACACCCTATTTCTTCCATACAAAAGGATGTTACATGTATATACGCTACTACAACTTCATGCATCAATTAGGTTGGCCTAATTAGATGTACACATACTTGATCAAAATGTAGCTATGTTAGCTTAACCAAGAATGCCATTTAATCAAAACATGCAAAGCATAAAATAGTTCAACATGGACCTAATAAGGAACTCTTCAAATTTCCAAAGAAGTGCACACCACATATTTGTGTCGTCCAAAAGAAAAACTTATGCCAATTGCACAAATATTGAACAGAGCACTGCAAGTTGAACACTGTCATTCATAACTTTCAATCCTTTCAACAAAAACCACTAAAAACTTGTGTAGAGATGCAAAAAATAGTTTTGATAATCATGGTAAAATATCATTGAGCAATCTTCACCTAAGAGAATTTCTGGACCAAATTACCAAATCAGGATTACAAAACATAGCTTCTCCAGATTGACAAAGTTGTTACCAACCAATGTTGGCATAAATGACAACACACTGAAGGATTCTTCTTCATTCTTCCAAAAAAGTCATTGTTGATCAACTTACATATGCATGAATCAAATCCAACCATCCATTAGTCTTTGATTTTATAGATGATTCTATATTCACTTTGGACATGTCAGTGACATGGAAATTGTACTTTGAAAAGTCTCACACAAACCATGATTTTAGAGTAGGCATACTATTTATCACCCCTCAATGTGATACCATACCCAAATCATTCAATATTTTCTTCTCATGTACCAACAACATAGTAGAGTATGAGTCTCTCCTTATAGGACTTCACATGGAAATCAATTAAAAAATCAAGAACTTGCAAGTATACGGTGACTCCCAACTAATAATTCAATAGGTCAATGATGATTATAACACTAAGGATGGAAAGCTTACTCCATACAAAAAAATGGTGGATAGTTTTAGATAGTATTTTGACAACATTATCTTTAATCAGGTCCCTCGCATTTAGAACAAAGTAGCAGACACCATGGCTACCATTTTCTCTCTCTTGGATATCCCAAACAATATGCCTCAATACAAGTTTTTGGTAGAACAGTTGTTGATCCCTTCCCTCAACATCCCCAAGTCTGAGATGGTTTGTGAACTTTTTGGTCCTAACTCCCCATGGTACCAAGAAATTTATGACTACCTACATGACCATATCATTTCCCCTGACTTATCCAACAACCAACTTAGGACATTCATCCACAAAGCCTTTAAATATGCCATCATTGGTGACATCCTTTACATATGAGCCCTTGATAATGCTCTCTTGTAATGTCTCGATATTGATGAAGCACAAATGACCTTTCCCAAAGTACATGAGGGTATATGTGGATCCCATTCTAGTGGGCCAACCCTATCCAAGAAGATCATGAGAGTAAGATACTATTGGCCTAAAATGGAACAAGATTCATATCACTTCATCAAAAGATGTCGGCAATGTTAGATTCATGGAGACTTGATACATGCACCAACAGAGGATTTATGTCTGATAACATCATCATGGCCCTTCATCCAATGGGGACTCAACCTCATAGGTAAGATCCATCCCACATCATCCAATGGCCAAAAATTCATCATCATAGTGACCGAATACTTTACTAAATGGATTGAAGCCATTCCTATGACATACATCACTAGAAAAAAATATCAAAGTTTATCCTCAACTATATCATTTTTTGGTATGGTGTCCCTCAATCCATCATCACTGATAATATTCATCCATTCAAGAACCAAGAAGTTTGCTAGCTTTGTGAAAATTTCCATATCAAACATTATTTCTCCACTCCATACTACCCACAAGGAAATGGCCAAGCTGTGATGTCTAATAAAACCATTTTTAGAATCCTTAAAAATATTTTCAATGACATTGGTCATGACTAGAACCTTCAACTTAACCCCGCCTTATGGGCCTACCACACCAGTACTCGCACTCCCACTAGCACTACTCCAAAGGGTCTATGCTTTAAACTTATCCAAACCTTACCAACTCTTGAGGCATCAATTCCAAGGTGTTAAAACTTCAAAATTCACAATCATATCTCAGTTATACCACCGTACAATGGGTAAACCACAAAACCCTCTATTGTAGCCTAAACCCTAGGGGTTTGTTGAAAATGATACTTACAAAGCTAACCACAACCTAAAAATTACTCAAAATTTTTTTTGATACCCTACACAAGCTCAAATAGTCATAAAATAATGCTTCCCTACACAAAAACACAATTTGACTCTTCAAAACCACCATTTTTCTTAAAGAAAACTCACTTTTACACACATGGGTTTCACACCCATCTCACTTTCAGACCTCCCCAACACTAACACATCATTCCCACACCTTAATAATGTTATTGCAGACCCATTCCTCAAGTTATTGAGGCTACAAAAAGAGGAATGGGTCAAAACTCCATTTTTATTGACTCAAAACCTTCAAATGTACAAGTTCAGACCGGTTTTAGTAAATTGATAATAAAATGCACAAAACGTTATCGAAAACCTTATAAATGGATTCAAAAGAAAGGTAACTCCATATAATATGAAAATATCAACAAATCTGGATCAATTAATTGAAATACAGGCCATACAATTTTTTGCTACAGCTGAAAATAAAAAAAAAATTGGAAAATTCTGAGTTTTTTATTGTTTTTGCTTCTTCAAATCATAAAATCTAGCCTTCAATTCGAGTTCTCCATGTTTGTAAACTCTTTATCACCAATTCAAAACTGATTCACCTTCCTAAGTGACCTTTGAGCTGGTTTGACTCTTCACATTCCCTCCATAATGCAAAATTTGCAATTTTACAACGTTTGAGTTTGCAAATTTTGCACATTTTTGCAATTTTTAAACATTTTACACTTTTTGAAAAACCCAACCTCCTAAACACCTAATACAACTCAAATATTACTAAATACATAATAGAATGGTCTCATAGATCTTATTTTAATACAAAACTCAAAATCCTATATTCTACTCCTTATTTTTCTTGATGAACAAAACCTACTGAATGGTGCTCCTGCATCAATCATACATTGATCTTCTTGTCACTCCTAAAGTTTGGACTACATCCATTACCTACACATAAAAAATTTACATCCTTGGACTTCTTGGTTCCCATGCCTTGAAATGGTTATGCAAATGAAAATGAAGCAAAGTAATCGTCTCCTTCTCCATTGGCTGGAAGAATGCATGCTTATTGTTTTGATACAAGATATCAGCTCTCTCATCTACTCTCATGGTTGAATACCAAAATCTAGTATGGTGGGCATCTAGAGTTCCAGTCATCTTTCTTCCTCTTCCACCAAATTCTGGCCCAATCCACACGCCTACTAGCCTAATTGACTTTGTTTTTAAAAGCTGAACTTTCTCTTGAGTCACCAGTGTTGCTCTCTCTGTCTTTTCAGACTCTTTCATTGCTACAAATCATCTCTAGGATTTAATAATTTGTACCACATGTGGTTGATGTGCTTTGAATCCTTTCATCTAAAGGAAATTTCCTCAACATAAATACTGTTAGGGAATTTCAATGTTGACATTGTAGTTGGTATTAAAGTCGGTACCTGCAACATTGAAAATTATCCTTATATAAGAATTCCCTCCATCTTGTTGGCTTGTAACACTCTTGATGGTGGCTACATGAAATATGATTTTGATTCCTCTTCTACATTAAAGGGAACTCATATATCCTTGTTCTAACTCTTCTGAATTATCAGAATCAAAATCACTAGCTTCCATATTCAAAAATTCCCAACCACCATCTTCAATAAATTGGCCACCAGTTCAAGTTCATTATGCTTTCATAATACTTTATATCCATGGAGTTCAGCCATTCCTTCATGCCATCAAGTGAAGATTGAGGAATGGTGTCAATGCAAAGTACATCTTGCTTGAAGTCTTTCAAAATAATAGCCATATCAAATTCCTTTTGCCAAATTCATACTCTCTCAAGGTTAACAATCATGCATTGACTTTCTTTCCCCTCCTGAAGTTTGGACCACATCCATTACCTCCACATAAAACTCGACATCCTTGGTCTTCTTGGTTCCCATGCCTTGATATGGTTATGCAAATGAAAATGAAGCAAAGTAATCATATCCTTCTCCGCTGGCTAGAAGAATGCATGCTTAATGTTTTGATACATGATATCAGCTCTCTCATCTACTCTCATGGTTAACAATCTCAATCTTGAACTAATAGTGATTACTAGGAAAGGTAATTCCACCAACTCTATCAAACAGTTTACCATAGGAACAATAAAAGCAGAGGCTTTGAAAGGAACTACATGAAAACCAAGCTCTCTAAATGGTATATCAAACTCTTAGACCTCATTCTTGTACATTTACAACCAAATTCAAAGATTTTCCTTCAAAAGGCTACAAATTCAAATATTGACAATTTTGTAGCAAGAATGCATTTTTTTGCACATTTGACCACCGAGACTCAAAAACTCACCCTAATACACCTTAAATGGTCTTGATTGACCTTGTTTAGCATAAATAAACACAAAATACCTTAATCTAATCTATTGACCGCCTATCAACCATCAAAAAGTGAAATTTTGCAACTAGGAGACTAGGTGCTCCTGCATGAAAATTACATTGTGTCTGAGCCTTCAAGAGCCTTTAAATATATCCTTTACAAATGATTCTACATCTTTCCAATCATGCCTAACTATTGAGCTTGTAACTAACATGACTTATTACACTATAAATCAATTGACCATGTAATATGACCTTATTCAATTGATAATTTACTCAAAACATAATTTACTAACTTAAAATAATTCCATGAACCAAATTTGTTCAATAACCTTGGTGCCCCTACACCAAATTTAAATATTTGAATAAATTTCATTACAATTACAAATCTCATTACAATGCCTTAGGTACTCTTCTCTCACAGATATTTTACAATGTCACTCATACATTCCATATTTTCTTATAATGTCTCATTGGGTTTGAGTCATATCCAAAAAATGCTTTGGATGTGGCTCACGGTTCTGACTATTCATTCTCCTTCTTACGACATCCATTTGATTCAAAGATGGCCTTGTATTATTCTTCCAATAATCTTCAATTAGTGTTCTCAATGCTTCAACAACTTTTTAATCTTTATGTGGCAGTCTTCCCAAGAATGCCCATAACTCATTTGAATCGATGCCCTCAATTCTTTACCACCTTTGAACGGCTTTTGATAAAGTTTTTCTACTGATTCCCATTTGTTCACTTGTCTTTTTAATGAGACGAGATCTCTTTGTTTGATAGCTTACCAAAGTTGATGTAATGACACATTGGGTGACATTACTATCCTTTGGGCACGAGGTCTTACCCACACTTTCATAAGCATCCATTAGATTCTTCACAATAGTGTTTTCACTTGATGCATTCGATGTTCTCAACCCAAGAGTCTTCATGATGCTTATGTACATTAAACCCCGCATCATTTGAACAAATAGGTGACATCTTGCGGTCTCATTTAGCCTTTCAAAGAACATTTTCCAAATCTTATCAGCATATCTTCTACAAGTGCGTTATGGAATCTTACCTTCCATGTGCTAAAAAATATCCTCATCAATATTAATCAAAAACTTTGGTGTTCTACACAAAATTCTAGGTGGTGTTCTCTTAGGTACATACACCTTAACATTAGCAATTTCATCAATATTTAATTGAGGTGGGCTAGATTGTGTACCTTCGACCGAGGGTGGAATAGAATAAATACCTTGAGGTTCACGTGGGGATGATGGCATACCTTGTTTGTCAAATCCGATTGATGATGTACTCTCAACTTTAGATGTGGTGGATGGTGTCCAACCATACTCACTTGTGGTAGATGGTGTCCCTCCATATTCGCTTGTGCTTAATGGTGTCCCTTTGTATTCACTTGTGTTAGAGGGTGTGTCTCCAACTATGGTATTTGCATCTCCCATAGCATGACTCTTTCACATTCGTGCCCTTTATGCTGCCAATTTCTTTTCTTTTTTTGACGATTGAGGTTCCTCTTCAACTGACTTGTTTTCGTCAATCGTTCCCAATTTCTAATTTTCACGATATTCCCTCATCCATTTTTTCTCTTTATCTCTAAATTCTTGGAGCTAATCTTCTATTAGTTTTTTCCTTTTAACAGTTCGTTTCTTCAACATGACAAATAATTTTACCTGTGTAAAAAGTGCTAAGTCAAGTCAAATTAACTAATAGTGAAGGGTTGTAAAAGTCTATTAAAGAGGGAGACCAATGGTCACCTCTTTCAAATGTTAGTTTTCAAATTTGAAGTGGTTTTTTTTAAGAGAGAAACATTATAAAAGGCCATGATAAACTTGAATGGAGGATGATCTTGGATTGGGCATCAAACCAAATGAGGAAATGTTGAGTTTTCCTTAACAAAATTGAGCTTTTGGTGACTAAAATTGAGTTTC
>VDFB02271358.1:1063768880-1063861796 GCA_007258455.2 Sequoia sempervirens
CAAATTTGACACGTGGCATCTATGTTATCAGTGTACGGACCAATCATTATGTGACATGTGGCAGTCCATACTCCCAGTCAGTAGGTACACTCAGCATCCTGGTTGGCATCCCTGTCAGCAGTATAGTTAGCACACAGTCAGCTTCGTCAGTGTTGATGTGGCTTCCTCAGCGAATCAGAGATCGACACGTGTCCCTTCATTTTCGGTGAATTTGATGGTTTGTTTTATAAAAAGATAGGTTGGGGTTTGACCCCGTGACCACTCCCATAATAGCCGGTCATTGCGCCGTTGCATCCCCACCGGTGCCTTTGCTAAATATAGACTTCGATTTCATTTTGTTAAAGTGGTTAGATTTGTTTGTTGGGAAAAGCCAGCCAGTGGGTTTGGAACCCCGAACTGGCCAGCTAACAAAATAGATGACTACCGCTGCGCCAGCAAACTTTGTCTAGTTTTATATGTGGGCCGGTCGATTTTGATGAACTTCCAAAGCTGAAACCCTTTAAAATTAAAACCAACTCTCCTAATTTGAAATTAAAACAAACAAGAATCCTTTTAAAGGATTAAATGAAAACTCCCCAAGTGATAAGGCCCGAATAAACAATAAAATTGAAGGGCTTAAATTAATTTAGAGGATTTACATGTGTATAAAGGAGATTAAGTTGTTTTTTTTGGGAGATATGGAGGATTTTCAAATATATGATTTGTAAATTGGAGAGATAAGGAATATTTTGTAAATCAATTGGTTAAAGGCCAATTTGAGCAATTTTTATGTATAAAAGGAGGGTGTGAGGTGAGAGTGGAATGAAGTTTTTTTTTTCAGGTGATGAAGTCTTGAAGCTGAGGTGACACGAAAGAGAGGTGCTGGAGATTTTTTAAGCCATTTTTGTACATCGGAGCCTTGTTATGTTGCCGAATTGATGGTCTTGGTGCATCATTTGTAATTGATTTTGGAGTTAATCAGATCGGTCTCTCTATTGGAGTGGACTCGAAGATGTAGTCACGTTTGTGATGAACTCCGTAATCAAACGCTGTTTGCACTTCTCTTCTTCTCTCTTGTATTTAGTTTCTCTTTTGAATTTTTAATGCATAAATTTTGTTAATGTATGCATGTATTAAAATTCCGCGAAGTTGTTTTTAATTAAGTATTCAAATTCTACAAATAGTCTAGATCCTATACAGATGATTATCACATGAATTATGGGCGGAAAACACTATCACTACCCGCCAGAATTATAAGAAATAACATGGATTCCCAGTTAAGGAGTGCACATGAAACTGGTAAGTTCATAATTACCTCATACCTTCTATACATGTTGGCTAGCCAAAATAAGTACAAGGGTCTTAGTTGTAAATGTACTATGGAAAGGAAAAAATATGGGACATGTATCCACAGTTGTAGTATAAGACCACCAACTATAGGAGAGTAAACAATGCATTCTTTATGTCCATTCCTAGGTTGTTGTAGGATGCTCTCCATGTCAAGGTCTCGTATGATGCAATGGATTTGATTAAGTAGTATGGACAATGGTTTATTCAATTTTAGAGGTTCACATACATCTAGATACAAGGGTCCTCTTCTATCCCACTTAGATTACCTAGATATCCAACTAATAAACTTATATTATTGGAAATAACAAAGCAAATGGTAGCCTTTGAGGTAATTTTGCAAAATGACTTGTATAAGAAGGGATTGGGAGCAAAATTTCCATTAAGGATTGGAATCCTAGAGGCCTTCCCATCTATCCAAAGTGTGCAATATTATGAGAAAGATATGGAATAGTTTGAATTGTACTCTCATAATAACAGGGATAATTTTGATCCCTATGGAAAATCCTAGAAACAAGCAAACATGGAATTTGGGCACAAGGACCACATTGAGGATTATTGGGCCAATTTATGAGATGAATTTGAATTCATTAGGAGAAGGTTCTCTAGGATACCCCTAAATTTGATCAAATTGTATAGAGTTACAAAGGTGCGCCAGACCAAGGCCAAGATGATGGTGCAGACTTGATTCAACATCATGATTTTGAGCCCTATAAGAACAAGCCCTTGCCTCCAGTGAATTGATCAAAAGAAGAAGTAACAGACCTGGACCAGATAACAGAGTTAGTAAATAAATATTCCAAGCTATGGGTCAAGCATAAGGTGTTGGAGTTAGAGGTTGATGGCACTAAGTTTACATATGATTTGATGGGAGATATGGAATCCCAATTTGAGGAAGAGGCTGAAGTTGATAAAGGTGATGACACTACTAAGCCTCATGATGAAGATGTCCAAGAGGAAGATAGGCCTCTAACTTTGAAGAGAAATAAAAGGATCCAAACATAGATCAAGTTGGTTGAGAAAAAATTTCCTAAGACCAAGAAATATCCCAAGGCCAAGGTTACAATTGAAGAAGGAGAGGCCTCACAACTAGTCAGAAAGAGAAAATTGGTCACTGAGGGCCAAAAGATAGCTAAAGCAAGAAAGGGAAACACTTCTTCTGATGCTCCCTCTTCGGTTAAGGTTGTAGATGTAGAAAGCTTAAGGGAGAAACCACAAGTGTATGTTAGGAGAAATTCTCTTAAACATAAGACATCCCCAGTGAATGAGATTCAAAGATTGTAGAAAAAGAAGTACAGATTGAAGAGGAACCTACAGATGAAAATGTAACAAGAGAAGTTACATGAAATAACTTTCTTCCCTTATCCTCTTCACAATGCACAAATTTCAGAAGAAGCAGTCCATGAGGAGGGAAACATATCAAATGATCCTGGGCAACATGAATCTGAAGATGAGGAGGTTTCTACTCCTAGAAGTGTGGAATGGAGAAAGTTTGTGCAAGAGATTGGGAAATCAACCTCTGGGGCACAAAGCAAGAACCTGGAATTAGAGGTAACCCAAGAAAGGCCATCTAAATCCACAGAGAAAGAGGTGATTGATGAATAGAAGGATTAGCTAGAGATGGAGAAAAATGTAGAAGAGGTTACTAACAACCCACATCAAGACAAGGATGAACAAGAGGCTCATGTTGGCCCACAGTTGTTGTTGCACCAAAATATTGACCTATTAATGTTTGATACAACTGCTAGAGCTAACAGATCCATGGGAGGTGATTAGTCAATGTCACGAATCCCAAGGGGAGTGCTGACCATCTACCAACAAACTCCCCCTTAGCATTACTTGAGGGGATTCAAACCTAACACCTTTGGCTTTGATACCAATTTTTGGCCCATAGTTTCTATTGCACCAAAAGATCGACCTATTAATGCCAGATATAACTGCCAGAGTTAACAAATCCATGGGACACGGTTAGTCTATGTCACAAATCTCAAGGGGAGCATTGACCATCTACCAAAAACTCCCTCTACAAAATTAGAGCAACCTACTTTCTTGGATTGGCTGGAGAAAAGATTTAATAAAAAGAAAATAATTGTTCAAGAGGAAATTCCTAGTTGGGACAAATTATTAGAACAATGGGGACAACCCAAGTAAAGGAAGAGGGCTAAAACAATGTCAAAATTTTAAAGGGATGAATTTAATAATAGAGTTATTCACATACTTGTCTCAGTAGAAAGTAAGTTCAAGGATGAGGTGAGGCCCACTGATTATAAAGTGAAAACCATTAGTTTGGGCCCATCCACCAAGGAGCAAGAGAAGGAAGAATTTCAAGAATTCTCGCAGACCATTCTGAGAAGGCTTCATAAAGAAATAGAAGAAAAGGAGAAGTTGCAACAGCAACTAAATGATGTTTACAAGTATGTTCAACAAATAATGAAGCCTCTGCAACTGTAAGTGATGGTGGTTCTTCAATCCCAGAAGGGTTGTTACCAAGGGAGGTTGTATCATAAATAGAAAAGTTGTAATCTTTAGTGCATAATACTCATGAGTGGCCTCAGGATGTCAACAAAAGGGGTGATGATTAAATTGAGAAAATCTTCAATATTCATGCTAAGGCTGCTAAATTTGTGGAGGACACCTCCCAATTTTTTGTAGATTGTAATAAGGTTGATAAACCAACTATTGAAAAGTTGAAGAAAATCCTGCAAGTGCCCAAGGAAGACTTGAAAAAGATGAATCTTTTCACTTCTTATGATATTTCCAAGGTAATGGAGTGGATAGAGATTTGTAATTGCAGGAAGGAGCTCCTCTCTAAAGCTTTGAAGAAAATAGTGAAGTTTTAGGGGATGATGAAGGAAATATATGATAGTTGTATCACTTTCCTTGAGATCAAGACTAGAAGAAGGAAATTTGGTCAAATGAATATGAACACTAGTAGATTGCAGGCATGGTGGAATTAGATTTATGCTCCTTACAACAGTTCACCCATTGCTAAGGATCATCTAGAGGATGTAGTCATTTACATCTCCAAACTGGATATGTATCATGAGCTACAGGTTGAATGGGATAAAATGATGCCCAAATATGTTGATGAGTTTAAGACTCATAAATTGAGAATAAAATTTATCCCAACTCCTGATCCAGCTAATATGAAGGAAATATTATTAAAATTCAAGGAATTAGATCCAGCAGGTTAGAGGCCAACAAGGAGGGAGAAAATAGCCAACTGGCCACAACCTAGGACAATGTGCTAGTCATGTGATTTTCCAGCCAGAGGGGATGACATGGAAGTTTTCGCCAGTAAGGAGAATATTTCTAGAAGGGTCTAGGCCAACCTAGATTTTGTTTAATGATATTAAATATAATTTTATTTTTATAAACAATCTCTAGGCTGACCTACTATTGTAAGCCCTAATTATAGGCCAACCTAGGGTTATTTCTCTATAAATTGGGATTACTGCTTCATTTGTAAGGGTTAGACATAGTTGGAATAGCTAGAACTGAGATAGGAGTTAACATTTTCTGAGAGCAAGTGCTGAAACATTGTGAATACATGAATTTTTTAAATATAGGTGATTCAATATAAGTAAATACATTGTTCTTTAGTGCTCTTTCTTGTGTTGTTCACTTTGCATGGTTCTTATTTTTCCAGATCTTTAATATTGCTTTGAAATTGTAGTTTCATGTTAAATTTTAGACTTAGATGTAATGCAATTGTGTTAATGATTTGATATTTAAGGTGTTTGAACAATCCTTGGTCCATAGTTTTAGTAGCTTGTTGATTGTATTGTTGCTGTGTAAAGTTAGCCTAGGCCTAAAAATTGTGCGACAGGCCGTCGTTAGGTCCTAACACTTTAGTGAATAAACACATCAATATATCAACCGAGTAGTGTCCAATGACTATATGAAATAGAAGAAATCTCAACTTCTCTCTCTTAGGTTTCCTAAATACTAACCAACTGAATAAAAGTTCTATGCTAAGGGGCCTCTAATCTTGAAAGTAGTAAATCTTCTATCTAGAAAGCAAGAAAATGACTCAAACCAAGAAACAAAAAACTAAGAATCTGAAAAGCATTACCACTAAACTAGAAAGCATGGAAATGATTAATCTAAAGAATGCATAAATTGTTGAAGAAGTAAAACATGTAAAGAAATTAGGAAAAAATTATCTAACATAAAAGATAACAAGCCAACTACTAATCATAAAACAATTTAACAGAATCAACTAAAGAAAGGTGCTCTGAACATTCAAATATTAATCTCAGAAACTATGACTTAGATGCAACTTTCAGGCTTAAAATTGATAGCATAACATATACTCATGAAAGTGAAATGCAATTCAACTATTATCTACTAAAAGGAAATGCAAAATATGAAATAGAATATTTATCTATCTATCTATAACCCTCGAGTGGCAAGCTCTTAGGTGTGTCTACAACTACTTTAGATCACACACACTGGAAAAATATAAGTTACTTCCTTCCAAAGAATTCATTCACATTGCTCAATAATTCAAAGAGTGGTGGGAAAACTCATATTCATATGGTAGTTTTTACTCAAAAGATAGATTGGAATCATAATGATAATCTTCTTCTCTATTCATTATTTGTAGCAGTTACATATTTATATGAAGAGAACTAACAAAATCCTACTTTCCAGTTAATAGAGTCTTTTAAAAGATTGTCAATAATAGATGGAATTTAAAGCCCATGACATACAATATTAAACAGGCTCGCATGAGCCATAAAGTTTTTGAAACTAAAAAATAACATAATTCTAAAGACTCGGCCCAAAACGTGTGCTTCTAGAATTTCGGCATACACCTGCTTGTATTCAAAAGTATGAAGATCCGCGTTCATTTCCCTTTGACTAGAATGGTGATGGGGAGTGGATTTGACTTGCAAAATTCCCGAAGACTAAACCATTAAATCAACATAAATAAGATTAATTCACCTAACTTCAAGAAATAAAATTTGTACACTTATTCATAAAAAGAGAGTAATTATTTTTCCTAAAGTTAATCAATTGGCAAGGTAATTTTGGCTAAATGGTTTAGATTTGCATATTGATCCCATTATGTTGATGAGGTTATTTTTACCTCATCACTTCCTCCCCTTCCTAAGTCCAAGTAGGTCCTCCTGCTCTCTGGTGTGCCCCTTGTCCTTCATTCCTCCTGTTCATCTCCTCATACTCGGCACTAAGATCATAAACATCATTTTCCTTTGTTTCCAATATCTATGGGTTCCTTAAGAATCACTGATGAAAAGTGACTCTTTGTCTCCACTTGGAAAAAATGTCCTCACTTTGGTCTAGATTGGTATATACTGAAGGAGGTGGTGAAAGAAGCAAGGGAGGTCTGTACCTCATACCAATCCAATTAATTTTTAATTCTTCAAGAATTTTTACCAAAGCCACTGCTCTTTTGTAGGACCATCTAATATTAAGGGGTGAAATTATTTCCCATTTCTTGAGATGCATAGGATGAGGGGTATACCTCTCTTCACATGCATGCCATGCTGTTCCTATTAAGTGTTTCCCTTGTTCCTGAAAGTGATCATGACACATCCAAAGGTTGTTATTGTATTTGACCTATATGTCCTTTTTAAGTTTGACACCCAAAAAGTGTTTCTTGAAAGAGAAAGGCTTCCTATGAGGGTACCTCATATGCAACCCTGCAGTCTTTTCTGCCTGTGCATATTCTCTTGATCTGTCTTGCCAATGAAGTTTATTTTTCATAGTGTAAAACAATGATCTCAATTCTACTTCTCCCACAAAGAAGTTAATAAGGAAATCATTATACTTTTCTAAGAGAAAATTGTGAACAAAGAACTCGCACAACAAATTTTGTTGTTCAGGGAGTGACTCAACAAATAATTTTACAAATTCCTTGTCATCAAGGTCATGAGGCTAGTTTTGGAAAATTATTTTCAATTTCCATCTTAAAATTTGCTCATTAAGAAACATGGAGTACAACCTAGATGGTCTTCTATAGGCTAATAGTAATTCACCAATTTCACAGGCATCCAGTTTTCCCCTATATGCTCGATGGAAAGATTGTTTTAACATTACCAATTCCCTTTTCAACCTATTATTTTCAAATTCCACATCCTTCAAGAGATAGCAATGCTCTATCCATTTCATTAATATTGGGGGAATGCGTACCTGGAACCAATCTATAACAATAGGTTTAGTTTGAGTTCCCTTTGATTCCATGACTAGTTGAGTGTCACTGTCTTGCAGATTTTGTTCTAGCTCGACAATTTTACTCATAGAGGAATTTAATTCAATTTCCTGTCTATTCCTTTCTTCTTCAAAAGCACTGAATAATTGCATAAAATTAATTTTCAAATCTTGAATACACTTATCTTTTCCACACAGAGCAACTTGATGCTGCTTACCTTGTTGATTCCATTGTTGAATCTTGTATTGTAGCTGCTCAATAAGCTTTTTTTTTCCTCCATTTGCGCAGTCAATTTGTCAATTTTCTAGTCTCTTTTATATACAATGGCAGTTTGCACCTCAATTTCTTCTTTCTGGTAGTTAATTTGTGCTTCATCATCCTACAACCTGGCTCTCAATCTCACAATTTTTTCCTTTAACTTTTCTAATTCCTCATTTTTCTGACTAGATTCTATATCCCCTGTGTCCTCAGAGAAAGATGCATGAGAAATTTCCTCATCAGGATGAGGCACATTTTCCTCCTAGTATCCATATGAAGGGATAATGTAAACACTTCTACTTTTTCATCAGTATGAGGTATATTTTCTACCTTATTGTTCTTAGGAAAGGATGAGTAAAACACTTTTTCTATTTCTTCAGTATTCACAATATGGTGCATATTTCCTTCTTTAGTTTCTACAAGTAAGGTGGAGTGAGTAATCTCTCTATCAATATGAGGCATGTCTTCTTTTCCATCAATACCCACAGAGAAGGATGAATGAGGATTTGCATGAGGTACTTTTTCCACAAACTCAGGTATACCTCCCAATTTTTCAAGAAAAGGAGAGAATCATCCCATAGGTTCATCTTCATTCTGCTTTGAATGTGGTGATTGTATTTCCTCCCCTTCTTGTTCTTTAGGTGATAGGGTCCCCTTACCCTTTTCCCCTTGATTTTTTGTCTCATTTATTTCTTCACTTTTAGGTGCACTATCAATTTCTACCACCTTTATTGGAGTCTTGGCATTTTTCCTTTTTGAAGTACTACATACATCCTAAGGTTCAGTTTCATTGGCCCTTGAAGATAACCTTTTACTCCTTCATAGAGGAGGAGTTGTTTGAAAAAAAACTTTACTTTACTTTGTTTCTTTTTCTTTCGAGGAGGCTCCTCCTCTCCTCCAAAATGCACAATTCCCACCTCTCCTTCCTATCCTAGGGTTTGTAATTCATCTAGAAAAGTTTTTGGTGCATCACTTCTAAGATCCATGAAGGTAAGTTGGGATTCAAGAGTGCCTAATTCCTCCTAGGAGGGTTCTTCTGTAGACTGCTCCTTTTGTTTAGAGGATTCTCCCTCCTCAAGTGACCTCCCTAGCTCCTCATTTTCAAATTTCCATAGAAATCTTTGCCACTTCTTTTCTGGATTTTTGCGGAAATGGTATTTACATATTAGATGTATCAGACTATGATGTTTAAGGGGGCCCATTCAAAATTTATACTTTTCCATCATAGAGGTGATTGAATGACAAAGAAAATTTGGTAAATTTACCCTAAGAGTAGGGTCCTCAATGTCATGGCATAAATGAGTCAACAAGAGAAAAGGGGGTCCCACAAATATAGTCATTTGTCCCTCACAAGTGAAATATCTAATAATCCAGGCTGCAACAAACCTCTAGGGTCCCATAATAGACATTCTATGGATTCCCTTATTTTGCCCCCTCGTGTTTATGGTCATTACAGGTTGGGGTTCCCCTTCCCTATGGAATAGTTCTATTAAATTTTAATAGGGAACATGGGTATTTTCATTCAAATGAATTCCTTTATTCTCGATATTGGAAAGACGAGCAATGATTTTCGTACTTACCTGGAATTGTTTGTCATGCACCATGGTCTTCCCATCTATGACATTCTTGACAAATTCCTTCACAAGTTGCTCTATGTACCCTTCAAATTGTTTTATGAAACCCAACCATCCAAATCTATGGAATAATGCTACTATATTGCTCAATGCCAACAATGGAACTATAGAAGTTGGCTCAGACTTCTTCTTAGTGGCTCCCATTTTCTTTATCTCCTCGTGAGATTCTACAAAACTCTAGAATTATCTCCTCACTAAATTACAGACAAAAAAATAGTTTTGTGTCTATATACTCAATGGGGAAGGAACTAATTACCAGCTTTCTTGTCACCTTACTGCATAATTATGACAACCTTTCATGGGGAATTACAATTACTGTTGTACTCTTAGCAATCGTGTAAAAGGGCACAAGTTTCAAAATTATGAGGAATAGATCATGCCAATTAATTAACCTTTATTCAAAATAAGTATTAACCCTTTAAAATGAATAAATATGTGCATACCTTAAGTATTTTCATTATCTATCAAACGTCACTCACCTATGCTAATGTAATTGGATAGTCATATGGTTGGTGAGGGTGGCAGTGGATAATAATGGCATGGATGGGATGGTTGAAGTGATGGTGAAAATTATTATGACAAAAAGGTCTCATAATGATCTTAGTTATTATGGAAGGATTCAATATGATGTGGGTGGAATAATCATAAGGGAGTAGATCTCAAAGTGGCATTAAATGATGGGCATGCACAAAATTTAGGAAAAATTAGAAAAGAAACTAGAAAGACAAAATTTTATACCAAAAATCTGAAGGATTACCAAAAATATGCAACTAAAGTAGAGAAGAAGAGAGTTTTGGATCATAGAGCAACATTGAAACATGCTGACCAAATTAAGGATTATAGAGCATCGTTGAAAAGTTATCACTGAGACATCAACTAATATTTCTAGAGCATCATTGAAAGATGCAGCTAGAGTAGAAACCAAAATTTCTAGAGCATCGTCGAAAGATGCAGTCAGAGCAGCAACCAAAATTTTTGGAGCATCCAAGAAACATTCTCGAGCAAATTGCTGAAAATAAGCAACCAGAGGAAAGAACAATAGAATTCTAGAGCATCATTGAAAAGATGCAGTCATAATGAAGAAACAACAAAATTCTAGAGCATTGCTAAAAAGATGCAGCCGAAATGAGGAAGCAGCAAAATTCCAGATGATCTGTAAACTAGGACGTTAAAGTTATTTGAAAACTTAATCCATTTACAGAATTATTCTTGATCGCAACAGTAATGCATGGTTATGCGTCTAAAGCGATGAAATTATTACAAGTTCACTTATTCCAGTTCAAATAAACATAACTTAGAATCTTAAAGAATCAAATACTGAAGAAATAATGAGACAAAGAGAAAATAGGAAGAGCACACTTGATAACGGAGTTCGCTCAGGATGAGCTACGTCTCCTGGTCCGCTTCTCAATCGTAGGACCGCTTTATTGATATTGCGAAGTCAACAACCTTTTTACAATATCAAGCCTCCAAGACCAACATAAGCTCCTCACAATCTCTCCTTACGAATTGCAATTTTTGGCGTAGACAACACCTTGCAAATTCACCTTACAAGTCTCCTTCAAACATCTAAGGATCAGAATTTTCTTCAAAAAAATAAGTATGCATCTCCTACCCTTACCCCCTCCTTTATATACAAGATAATAAGCCAAATAAGGCTTAACAAGATATTAAATGCATAACACCTTTAACCATTCGTAGCAGGGTTGGTTTGATTCTCTTTAACCCCCTTTTGGCATTTGTTAGGTGGGTTTAGCTCATATTTTGGCTTTATTGGCCATTTGGCTATGGCTCAGCCAACAAAACCTTAACAAAACCAACGGTGATCTATACATGTATATAAACGTACGTGTGGTCTACCGGTGATCAAGCCTTTTGTTACAAGGGTGGGTGCGGGTTCAAACCGCCGGCCTTCCTTTGTCCACACAAATGCCAAAAATTTTGCATCAAAAGAGACACCTCACAATATATGTTTGAGGAGTTAGCCACGGGTGTAACGGCCAAACCGGCCCGCTATTTGTGGGGAGATCGTTGGTTCAAATCCTGTGTAACAAATTTTTTGGTAAACAAACAAACAAACTCCGCGACGACCTCCGACAACGGAACGCATATGCCACGTGTCGGGACGTGATTTGCTGACCCTGCCACATCTGCCGCTGACTAGGTATGCCACGTGTCGTTCTACCATTCGCCATCCAAGCTGACTCATATGCTGACAGAGACTGCCACATCGACGCTGACGAGGATATTCCGTGCGCTGACTGGATGCCACGTGTCGCCCGCCGATTGGTCCGTACCATCTGACTCACTTACCATGTCACTTGTACGGAATTGACATGTGTCAAAATTCGATTGGTCCACTTCGGATTTGTACGGACTGCTGACGTCAGCTGTATGGATGATGATGTCATCACTGTACCTTCAAATCCACCAAGTCAACCGAGAGCTTTGACTGGCCGTATCTTGTGCATACAAGCTCCGTTTTCGACGAAATGAACGCCACCAGAATCGTCTCAATGAGCACTTCAATTTGATGCCAATTTTTACAAATTCTGAGATGATCATTTTTTTCGCTCCCTGTCGGCCCCTTGTACCCGTTTGACTGGACCTTTGACCAAGCATAACTTCCACCTACGATCTCCTTTTTACGTGATTCAAGTTGCGTCGGGATCGTGTCAGCGAGCTCTTCGATCTGAGACTATTTTTGGTTGATTCCGAGATTGTGAAATTTTGAGGTCTTCTGGATCCACCTGGATCATTCCTCCCCACTGAGAAGCTTTTGGACCTCCAAAAGGTCTATTTTTACATGCAATTCAAGTGAGGGCATCTTTGCCTCACTTGCCCAGTATCACCTATCCTTCCTTCCTGGAACCTGTGCATCTGACTCATCACAACAACAATCAAAACTGCACTGACATTGTTAAGCACATTAGCAACATACACATCCACATTCTCCGCCATAAGCCTTTTTGTTACAAGGGTTCAAACCGCCGGGCTTCCTTTGTCCACACAAATGCTACAAAATTTTGGTACCAAAAGAGACACTCACAATATATGTTTGAGGAGTTAGCCACGTAACGCTAAAACCGCCCGCCATTTGTGGGGAGATCGCTATTCAAACTCAGGTGTAACAAATTTTTGGTAAACAAACAAACAAACTCCGGGCTGACGACCTCCGGATAACGAACGATATGCCACGCGGTCGACGGATTTGGTCGACCGCTTTACACCGGCCACGACTAGGTATGCCACGGTCGTTTCTACCATTCGCCATCCGCTGACTCATATGCCGATGAGATCGCCACATCGACGCCGACGAGGATATTCCATGTATACCGACTGGATGCCACGCGGTCAGCCTACCGATTAACCACAGACTATCCGACTCCACTTACCATGTCACTTGTACGTGGAATTGACATGTAAGGCCGTAATTCGATGGTCCACTTCGATTTGTAACGGATCACCGACGCCACCGTGATGGATGATGATGTCATCACTGTACCTTCAAATCCACCAAGTCAACCGAGAGCTTTGACTGGCCGTATCTTGTGCATACAAGCTCCGTTTTCGACGAAATGAACGCCACCAGAATCGTCTCAATGAGCACTTCAATTTGATGCCAATTTTTACAAATTCTGAGATGATCATTTTTTTCGCTCCCTGTCGGCCCCTTGTACCCGTTTGACTGGACCTTTGACCAAGCATAACTTCCACCTACGATCTCCTTTTTACGTGATTCAAGTTGCGTCGGGATCGTGTCAGCGAGCTCTTCGATCTGAGACTATTTTTGGTTGATTCCGAGATTGTGAAATTTTGAGGTCTTCTGGATCCACCTGGATCATTCCTCCCCACTGAGAAGCTTTTGGACCTCCAAAAGGTCTATTTTTACATGCAATTCAAGTGAGGGCATCTTTGCCTCACTTGCCCAGTATCACCTATCCTTCCTTCCTGGAACCTGTGCATCTGACTCATCACAACAACAATCAAAACTGCACTGACATTGTTAAGCACATTAGCAACATACACATCCACATTCAGCGTTACAAGCCTTTTGTTACAAGGGTGGGTGCGGGTTCAAACCGCCGGCCTTCCTTTGTCCACACAAATGCCAAAAATTTTGCATCAAAAGAGACACCTCACAATATATGTTTGAGGAGTTAGCCACGGGTGTAACGGCCAAACCGGCCCGCTATTTGTGGGGAGATCGTTGGTTCAAATCCTGTGTAACAAATTTTTTGGTAAACAAACAAACAAACTCCGCGACGACCTCCGACAACGGAACGCATATGCCACGTGTCGGGACGTGATTTGCTGACCCTGCCACATCTGCCGCTGACTAGGTATGCCACGTGTCGTTCTACCATTCGCCATCCAAGCTGACTCATATGCTGACAGAGACTGCCACATCGACGCTGACGAGGATATTCCGTGCGCTGACTGGATGCCACGTGTCGCCCGCCGATTGGTCCGTACCATCTGACTCACTTACCATGTCACTTGTACGGAATTGACATGTGTCAAAATTTGATTGGTCCACTTTGGATTTGTACGGACTGCTGACGTCAGCTGTATGGATGATGATGTCATCACTGTACCTTCAAATCCACCAAGTCAACCGAGAGCTTTGACTGGCCGTATCTTGTGCATACAAGCTCCGTTTTCGACGAAATGAACGCCACCAGAATCGTCTCAATGAGCACTTCAATTTGATGCCAATTTTTACAAATTCTGAGATGATCATTTTTTTCGCTCCCTGTCGGCCCCTTGTACCCGTTTGACTGGACCTTTGACCAAGCATAACTTCCACCTACGATCTCCTTTTTACGTGATTCAAGTTGCGTCGGGATCGTGTCAGCGAGCTCTTCGATCTGAGACTATTTTTGGTTGATTCCGAGATTGTGAAATTTTGAGGTCTTTTGGATCCACCTGGATCATTCCTCCCCACTGAGAAGCTTTTGGACCTCCAAAAGGTCTATTTTTACATGCAATTCAAGTGAGGGCATCTTTGCCTCACTTGCCCAGTATCACCTATCCTTCCTTCCTGGAACCTGTGCATCTGACTCATCACAACAACAATCAAAACTGCACTGACATTGTTAAGCACATTAGCAACATACACATCCACATTCAGCGTTGCTGTTATCAACCAAACAATGGTAGAGAATAGAAGGCTGAACAACAAAACCAAACTTGCAGATGAGAGGAAAAATGTTCCAACATCATGCTTATCTTTCATAATCGAAACAACCTCAGGATTGGACATGCTTTTATGCATTGACACTCTTTGTGGTACAGTCTTAAGTGCCAAATTACTGTTTGCATTAACTACCCTTTTCAATTGCCCCATTGTCACAAAAGATTTATCAGTCTTAATTGAATGAGAATGCACTATGTATTCAATTTCTTCCTTAAACAAGTGATACTGATTGTGTTCCTTGTAGAAGATTGCTTTCCTATCATATAAATACGGGCTACCCAACACAATGCCATAGATATCAAGTGGAACCACATCAAATTCAACCTCATCTATAAACTTAGATGTTATTGCAAATTTCAAACTGCATTGCTTAGTTACTCGCAATCTGTTATCATTGCACACCCAACCTAACGGATAAGGTTTCTTATGCGGCTTGGTTTCCAATCTCAACTGTTTAACAACTTCCTCTGAAATTAGATTAACTTGAGACCCACTATCAATCAATGCATTAATCTTAGTGTTTTTAGAAATCACCCTTATATGAAACAATTCACTTCTTTTGCTATCTTTAGGAACCATACTCTTAGAAACGTTAGTGGTAGAATCATTACTAGCAAAAGTTTTACCTTTCAAACCTACAACTGAAATCTTTGTTTCGTCATTAGAATCTGATCCAAGATCTTGAACAACAGTTGCAGTCTTTTGTTTACCTTTACGATCCTTAAACCACTTAGGCCTTGATTCCGGATGCAATTTCCAACACTTTGCATCTGTGTGCCCTTGCTTCTGACAATGTGAACAAGTAGGCTTTTCACCTTCCTCTTTCTTCACAGTAGCTGCTTTCCTCTCCTTACCCTTCTTATTGCTTTCAGTTGGAGGAACAGATCCTGTTTTTGAACTGAAACTTATGTTCCTTCCACCTGCTTCAATATGGGTTGCTTGTACACAAACTTCATCAAAATTAGTTGGATTAAACATAAGAATTGTATGTTTCAAATGCGTATGCAATCCACCTATATACTTTAATAAAGTTTCTTGCGTATAAAGAGGAATACCAAGAGTAAGTGCTTTCTTCCTAAACACCTGTGTATACTCTTGAACTGTTTGTCCTTTACCCTGCCTTATGTTTTGCCAATCCATAACAGCTTGTTGCATATAACCCAAAGGATAAAACTGTTTCTTTAAAGCAGAAGTAAACTCATACCAAGATGAAATATTTTTACCATGTGTAGCAAGATCATCTTGAATCTTACTCTCCCATCAAACCAATGTAGTGCCTCCCATTCGAAGAGTGGCTAGCTGGATTTTAGAAGATTCATCCAAGATCTGTTGAACCCTGCAATACACTTCGATCTGCTTAAGCCAGTTATCCAATTTTTCTGCATCCAATTCACCATTATACATAGGAAACTCAAATTTGACATCTAATTTCAATAAAGGAGAATTAGTTGATTTTTGTGCAACTTTTCCTTGTGAAGAATATTTTGGACTTTCAGAAGATGAAGAGGATGAAGAAGAAGATGGGGAAGAAGGTTCAGGAGGGTCACTACCACCTCCTACTCCTTTACCTTTCTCCTCTTTCGAAGTAGATCCATTTTCCTCCTTCTTTCTTTTCTTTTCTTCCTTTTTCCTCTGACGCTCTTTCCTTTCTTGGAAGAGAACTTCCACCATAGCTTTCATTTCAAGAAAAGCTTTCTGGAAGGCTTTATCATCAAGCTCTGGAACTTCATGTTCACCTACCATCTCTGCTCGTGGAAAAGTTCTTCGTCTTCCAATCTCTGGGTTGATCTCTGTAAGTGAACCTTCACCTTGCTTCAGTTTCAACCTGGTTAACATTCACCACCTGCAATTATCCTGCAAAACGGGCTCTGATACCAAACTTGATTTGTAAACTAGGATGTTAAAGTTATTTGAAAACTTTATCCATTTACAGAATTATTCCTGATCGCAACAGTAATGCATGGTTATGCGTCTAAAGCGATGAAATTATTACAAGTTCACTTATTCCAGTTCAAATAAACATAACTTAGAATCTTAAAGAATCAAATACTGAAGAAATAATGAGACAAAGAGAAAATAGGAAGAGCACACTTGATAACGGAGTTCGCTCAGGATGAGCTACGTCTCTAGGTCCGCTTCTCAATTGTAGGACCGCTTTATTGATATTGCGAAGTCAACAACCTTTTTACAATATCAAGCCTCCAAGACCAACATAAGCTCCTCACAATCTCTCCTTACGAACTGCAATTTTTGGCGTAGACAACACCTTGCAAATTCACCTTACAAGTCTCCTTCAAACATCTAAGGATCAGAATTTTCTTCAAAAAAATAAGTATGCATCTCCTACCCTTACCCCCTCCTTTATATACAAGATAATAAGCCAAATAAGGCTTAACAAGATATTAAATGCATAACACCTTTAACCATTCGTAGCAGGGTTGGTTTGATTCTCTTTAACCCCCTTTTGGCATTTGTTAGGTGGGTTTAGCTCATATTTTGGCTTTATTGGCCATTTGGCTATGGCTCGGCCAACAAAACCTTAACAAAACCAACGGTGATCTATACATGTATATAAACATATGCGTGGTCTACCGGCGACCAAGCCTTTTGTTACAAGGTGGGTGCGGGTTCAAACCGCTGGCCTTCCTTTGTCCACACAAATGCCGAAAATTTTGCATCAAAAGAGACGCCTCACAATATATGTTTGAGGAGTTAGCCGCGGGTGTAACGGCCAAACCGGCGCGCTATTTGTGGGGAGATCGTTGGTTCAAATCCGATATAACAAATTTTTGGTAAACAAACAAACAAACTCCACGACGACCTCCGACAACGGAACACATATGCCACGTGTCGGGACGTGATTTTGCTGACCCTGCCACATCTGCCGCTGACTAGGTATGCCACGTGTCATTCTACCATTCGCCATCCAAGCTGACTCATATGCTGACAGAGACTGCCACATCGACGCTGACGAGGATATTCCGTGCATTGACTGGATGCCATGTGTCGCCCGCCGATTGGTTCGTACCATCTGACTCACTTACCACGTCACTTTTATGGAATTGACACATGTCAAGATTCGATTGGTCCACTTCGAATTTGTACGGACAGCTGACATCAGCTGTACGGATGATGACGTCATCACTGTACCTTCAAATCCACCAAGTCAACCGAGAGCTTTGACTGGCCGTATCTTGTGCATACAAGCTCCGTTTTCGACGAAATGAACGCCACCAGAATTGTCTCAACGAGCACTTCAATTTGATGCCAATTTTTACAAATTATGAGATGATCATTTTTTTCGCTCCCTGTCGGCCCCTTGTACCTGTTTGACTGGACCTTTGACCAAGCATAACTTCCACCTACGATCTCCTTTTTACGTGATTCAAGTTGCGTCGGGATCGTGTCAGCGAGCTCTTCGATTTGAGACTATTTTTGGTTGATTCTAAGATTGTGAAATTTTGAGGTCTTCTGGATCCACCTGGATCACCAGAGCATCACTAAAAAGATGTAGCCGGAATGAAGAAACAACAAAGTTTCAGAGCATCACTGAAAAGATGCAGCCAAAATGAAGAAATAACAAAATTTTGGAGCATCGCTAAAAAGATGCAACCAAAATGAATAAAGTTGTGACATTTTGGTCTTGGCTTCCCGAAGCACCATTGAGTGATGTGTCAGAATGCAGGATCAAAGTGATGAGCAGCACCAGTTTATTGACAAAACTATGTTGACCCTGCTGCAGCAAAGTCATTGCAATGGATTTCTCCCTGTGTTTCCACCACTTTTGTAAACTCTTCCTTGTTAACAGGTTTTTGATAGAGACGTAAGTGATGCCCATTAACTAGGAGACTTTGAGTATCACCATCAATAGGTTGTAGCTAGACCGAACCATTAGCAAACACTCCAAAAATTTTGTATGATCCAAGCTAGCATGTCCTAAGTTTCCCTTGGTGATCCTTATATCTGGAATTGAACAGTAATACCCAATCCCAAATATGGAATTATTTCTCTTTGATGTGTTTGTCATGCCACACCTTACATTTATTTTGGATCAATTTAGTTTGATGGACAGCGTCCAAGCGAAGTTTGTCCACTTCACTAAGTTGTAAGACTCTCAATTTGGGCTTGTTTAAGATCCATGCCCAATTCCATGGTTGTCTTAAGGGTTTGGAGTTCGAATTCAATGGGTAAGAGGGGTTTCCTCCCAAAGACTAACTCATAGGGGCTATAGCCAGTGGTTGATTTCCAAGTTGTGTTATAGGCCCAGACAACTTTTGGTAGTTTCCTAGCCCAGTCTTTCCTTCCCGAAAAAACTTTTTTTGTCAAAATATTTTCCAGCTCCCTATTAGTGACCTCAACTTGTCTGTTTTCCTATAGGTGGTAGGGTGAGGACTTCTTGTGACCTACCTAGAAGTGGTATTTAAATGCCAACAACACTTTGGACATAAACTAAGGGCCTTGGTCCATGACAATTATCCTTGGAGCTTTGAATTTGAGGAAAATTATATTGTAGAGGAAATCAGCTATCTGTTCCTCCCTGACAATACGTAGGGCTTGTACCTCTTCCCACTTGGTTAGGTAGTTAGTACAGACCATAATGCATTCCTTTCCTTGTGAATGAGGGTCTATTGGACTGATAAAATCCAATCCCCATTTTTTGAATGGTTCAAGGACTATGTGAGGATGTAGGGGAATTTCGTCAAAATTAGTTGGTCTACCTACTCTTTGACATTCATCACATTGGTGCACATATTTCTTGATGTCCTTGTCCATTAAGGGCCAGTAGTATCTTGCTCCCAAAATCTTGTGAGTTTTCCTTTTAATAGAATAATGCCCTCCTGAAGGGTCATCCTAATAGGCTCTGAGGATACTATAGGTCTTGTCTAACCTCACATACCATTGTAAAATCATATCAGGTATGCATCGAAACAAGATTCCATTTATCCATTTAAAAGGGACACTTTCTCTAATGAGGTGTTTCTTTTTTTTTATGAGAAATGAGGTGGAACTTTTGTGGTGGCCAAGTAATTTGTAATGTTGGAAAACAAAGGGGTTTTAATAGAGATGACAATGGATTTTCATCTGGAAACTCATCTTGTATCAGAGCACAGTCACCATCATGTTTAATCCAAGATAAGAAATTTGTGACTACATTGGATTTCCCTGGTTTGTCAACAATTGTGACATTGAATTCTCAGAGGAGAAGTAACCACCTAATTATCCTTGCATTTACCACCAGTTTGTTCATGAGATACTTAATGGTCGAGTGATCTGTATGCACTATAACTTTATATCTCATGACACAATGTCAAAATTTCTTGATGGCATGCACTATGGCCAAGAATTCTTTCTTCATTGTGGTGTAATTCTTTTTTTTTGGCATCAAATTCTTGTTGATAAAATATATAGCATATTTCCCTCCATTCTCATCTTCTTTCCCTTGAACCACTCCAATGGCCTCATCAGATGCGTCGGTATAAATGTGAAATGGAAAGCTCCAATTAGGTCCTCGAAGGATAGGGGCAGAGATGAGTTTCTCCTTGATAATTTCAAATGAGGACTGACACTCAGGCATCCAAATGAAGTCAACATTTTTCTAAAGGAGAGAAAACATCAAGGCTGTGATTTTGCTAAAGTTTTATATGAATCTTTAGTACTACCCCGCGTTCCCTAAGAAACTCTTGACATCAGTCTTTTTTTTTGGGACCTCCAGTTATTGTATGACTTTGATTTTCTTAGGATCAACCTTAATCCTCTTGGTTGAAATGTGATGTCCCAACACTACTCCTTGTTCCACCATGATCAAGCATTTTTCGTAGCTTAGGGACAGCCGATGATCCTCACACCATTTTAACACCTTGTCTAGATTTTTGAGGGCTTCACTGAAGGTTAAACCATATACAATGAAGTCATCCATATAGAATTCCATGCACTCATTTACCAACTTAGCAAATACGGCCAGGATGGCCCTCTGAAACATGGTAGGAGCATTACATAGCCCAAAGGGAAGAACCCTGTATGCAAATGTCCCCCAAGGGTAGGTAAAGGTCATCTTATCCTAGTCTTCTACTAATACCTATATCTAGTTGTATCCACTAAATTTGTCCAAGAATGAAAAATATTTCCTCCCTGCCAAGTTATGCAACACTTGGTCCATGAATGGCAGGGGAAAATAGTCTCTACATGTCACCTTGTTAAGATCCCTATAATCTACACACACTCTCCACTTCTCATTCTTCTTTGGAACTACAACCAAGAGTGACACCCACTTGCTGCTAGAAATTGGGTAGATAAATCCTACCTATAGGAGTTTCTCAATCTCAGTCTTAATGATGTCTTTGAGGGTAGGATTGAGCCTTCATTGTGGTTGGTGAACAAGTTGAATGTCCTCAGTATAGATATGATGCATGCACACACTGGGGTGTATTCCTCTCATATCTTTATAGTCTAAGGCGAATGCTTTAGATCTACTCACCAGGGTGTCAAACAATCTTTATTCTTCCATTTCAGTCAACCAACTATTGATGTTCAAAGTTTTTCCTGGCAGCAACATAATGGTTTTGACTCTTGGATGGTTGGACGTGATAATGTACATAGGCCTTATCAAGGTGTTAAGTGGACAACTATGTGGTATAGTTTTATGAAGCTAGGCAACATTTGAAAATAAATGGAAAGTTTTTGGAACTAAGTTCATCAAAGGGCAAGTTAATCCAATAAAACTAGCACCATCAAATTCTATTTGATATAAGTTGATTGGGTCTCCTAGGATTTCTTCTACATCTAACATCTCCTCACTACTCGAATCAATGGCAATATTTTCCACATCATCTTCCAATTCATCCTCCAACTCTTCACCATGTTGTTTAATAACTAAATGGCTAGTGAAGCCAAATTCTCATGTGCATCAAGGCTTTCTGGTTCATCAACCCATACTTTGTTGTGCTCAGTAGACTTTGCAAGAGGATACAAAAATAGATGTTTTCTATTATATCCATGGGAGACGGTAATCCCTCCCTCCCTGCAATCAGTTTTTGCTACAACCATATCCACCATGATCATCCCAAAATTATTAGATAACTATATTTGGGCATAAGGGATTCAATTATCTAGAAATCCACTGGATATTCCCATCCATCCACTTTAATGAGAAAATTTTCAATGATGCCTTTGGGAATAGCTATGGATTGATTTTCCATCTGTAAGACTTTAGTTGTGGGGCGTAGATCATTAAGTCCTAATTTTTCCATCACATCAATAGTCATTACATTGATGGCTGCTCCAAGGTCCACTAAAGTGTTAGGTATTGTTGCCTCATTAACTATTACTATTATAATCAGACTTCCCAAGTCATCATATTTCAGAGCAATGACTATTCCAACTAACAAATCAGCTAGGTACCCATTTATATGAACAATGTTGATTCGTTTAAGCTTTCTCCCTTGGGTTTTGATGCACAATTGTTTAATCAACTGGTTTAACTCAGGAATTTTCTTAGTCACCTATAGCAAGGGAACTTCAATTTGCAATCGTTTAATTTCTTGTATCAATGTAGTCTCAATGGTTGAGTCCCACCTTAAGGCTAGAAATCTAGATTTTGTCAAATTCCAGATCCCAACAGTCAGAAACTTGCTTTCAACATTTTTTCACCAATAACAGGACTAATTCGCCACCTTGGGTGAATGAATCCCATTATTGATTTTTAGTAACTTTAGATAGTATTTAGAAAATTCTAGATTCCTCACATCTTGCCCAGATGAACTATGTTTCATCCCATTTATTTTTGTTTTGCATTATTTCATCTTTTAGTTCATTGTATACATATCACAGTGTGTTTTCCAGCATAGCTTAAATCTTAGTTTTGCATTCATAATCAGTCATTTAAATCTCTTAGCTACATTTATATCATTTCATTTACCTTAGATAACATCATACATAACATAATTTGAATGAACCCTTAACATTTTTGGTCTAAGCTCTCTCCATTTAAGTGAAAAACCCTAGAAGAGTTAGAGAATACATTGGAGCCAGAAATCTACAGTTCATTTTGGTGAACCCAATGTGAATCGAACACAAAAATTATTGAGACACCAGGTTCACCAAAATGAACCGTACATTTCTAGTGCCATGCACTTCTCTAGCTCTTCTAGCGTTTATTCACCAAAAAGGAGAGAGGTAGGGCCAAAAATGCTAAAGGGTTCATTCAAATTACGTTATGTGTGATGTTATATGAACTAAATGGAATGATATAAGTGCAATTAATCTATTAAATTGATTGAATATGAATGCAAAATCTAAGAAACAAGTGATGTTTCAAAACACATTGTGTAATATAGAATCTCCTACAAACAAATGGAAAATTGCAACAGAAATGAATCAGACCGAAAGTGTGCACTTGGAACCTTGATGAAGATTGGAAATTAAATTTGAAATGTTTTTTATGCTATTTTCAGGCCTGGAGGGACTCATTTTACATTCTGGGTGAATCAGTCCTAGTTCTAGTAAACTAAGCCAGAATTTGTTTCTGTCAAAAGAGTTAGAAAATGAAAAAAATACAAAACTGACCTAGAAATGGGACTCATTCACCACCTATGGTGAATGAGTCCACTTTTGAATTTCTAAATTTTCAAAAGTGGAATCTGGAGCTTCTGATCTGAACTTTGACTTCCTACAGGTGTCTGCTTTTGAAACTCTGATTTACGGGTTTGAAAATGAATTTTTATTGATAATTTGACTTGTGGAATGAGGAGATACTTTAGCAACCTTGCAACTTGATCTTCAATAATTCCCAAGCTTCCAAGAGTCCTAAATCTATAAACACACAAGACAAGAAGGAGAGATGTTGAATGTTAAGGCATGGGGGTTTGGCTTGGTCAAACCCCTTTTAGATAATTAAACCAAAATGATGAAAGAATAGAATGAAACATGCAATAATGGAATAGATTACCTTGTCATGATGATTTATCTTGAAATTCCACAACAAAACATGGAGAATATTCCCTTGAATGTCATACAAAGCTAACTTGATAACTTGAAATGTGAAAGCCCTAGCTTGCTTGTCTTGGTGAATGAATGATGTGAATGAGTTATGAGATTAAGAGATGAATGAGACATGTAAAATGAGGAGAAAAACACATATTTATACACTCTTGTGCCTTAGTAACCCGTTAATAGCTCATTATAGGCCAACATCAAGTGATTTTGAATAAAAACCCAAAAGGAAATTTAAAATATTTTGAATTTGGAGCCAAGGGGGGCTCATTTGCAACCCATGGCGAATGGGTCTCACCTAGGACCTGAAAATGGGTGTCGGGAATTATCTTGTATTTAATGTTGTTTGACGGGATTACATTCAAAAATACACTTAATTAAAGCTTATAAGGGCATAAAAGGGCCAAATAAAGCACAATAAAGGTGTAAATAGTGAAGTTCTACCTAGAAAAGTGCAAAATATTGTTACAAGACTTTACAACACTTCAAAATAGGACTTGATTAGTGATGAAAAGGTGATTTTTAGGTAAATTGCAATGAATTATAAAATATAGAAAATTGTATAAATGCTTTACAACACTTCACAACACCTTCAGAAAACATCAATAAAAGCAGTTTATCTAGTTTGCAAAGGTCCAAGACTTAGTGTGGATGCATAAAATGCCTCACAACACCTAAATCAAGGCATCATTAAGTCCAATTATCATGAATTATTCCCATGTCAAGCAAAGGGTCCTTTTTTCTATGGCACATTTAGCCCCCACTTTAGTGAGAGGATGAACTTGCTTCAAACTCACACTAAAGTAGACATTCAAGAGACATCCGAGTGTACATATGTAGATGACAAAGAATGACAAAGATTGGGAAGGAAATCAAGTCCCCAAGATCCAAGATCCTAAGTCAAACCAACAAGATACAAAATCATGCAATGGCAAGAAAGAGAAAGATGAAAATGAAAAGGTGGATCAAGCTTTGATCATTTTTTTATCTAGTTGCGGATTAGATCTAGGCTTGTTTGTTTGAAATGCATACTCACTATGGGGCGATGAAACTCATGGTTGTCTGCCAAGTGAGAAATCCACAACATACTCACTCTAGGACCATAGAACTTCTGATTGTCTATGGGGTGAGCCAAAAGGTCCTTTTCTTCTTCGCTTTCATTTTTTGTTTTCCTTTTGGGGATGACGCAAAGCGTTGAGACACCCTATGTCTCTTCCATGTTGACCTAATCAGTCCTTCTTCTTTTTTTATCTTTTCTTGTGCTTTTCCTTTTGGGGATGACATAAGGAATCAAGACCGCAATGTCTCCTTCATGTTGACCCAAACACTTTTTCATTTTCTTTCACCCTTTTTTTTCTTTATTTTCACTTGCATTTTCCTTTTGGGAATAATGCAAAGCATTGAGACAGAAATGTCTCTTCCATGCTAACCCAAAACAAACTTTCCTTTTTCTTTTTTTCACTCTCTTTGTGTCATTCTTCTAGTTCTATGTGCTTTAGGGAATGATGATAGTTTCGATCTCTTTAATAAACACATTGTAGCAATGAACATACTGACCCAAAATCCAGATCCCTTATGTGTTTGGTGCGCTCTTTTCTGGGGGGAAACTCCCTTTCTTTTGTCTTTCCTTTTCATTGACATGACACAACCTAACCTCGAAACATATGACTTGGAATAGGGCTTTCCAAGTTGGATCTCATGTCTTTTTTTTCTTCCCTAAGTTACTATTTTAAAGTAATTGCTCATAGAAGGGTGTGTAAAAATTACTTTAATGTGGGGGGCATACATTACCATCAATTCATTTTCATTCTTCGTTCCTCTTGGTGGCCTAATGTAATGCACTGCATACCCTAAGTTGTGAATATTATATTCTTTGATTGGTCCTCTCTTGGATACATTAGACACAATGTCCCCTTAGTGACTGACCTTGCATTAACTTAACAAGACTCCTTTGAACATATTTTGCATTCTACATTACATTGTACATTTTTGAATTTTTACATTTTTGCATTTTTGCCACCTTGCATAACGCAACTTGCATTCCTATGGTACCTTTCCTTTTTGTTTGTGAGTTATAAGCATACAAATCTTTGCTTGTCTCATGAAGCATGAACCAAATTTTTTTCTTGTGGCACCTTGTTAAAGTTATCAGGATGTATATCTTTGACATGGCTGAGCAGGAAGCCCACCTAGTGGCATGACTTTTCCCCATAGCCACCTTTGTGTTTGTGAGTGCATACCAACTAGTGTATATATCTTACCTTTTGGGCTTTCTCACCCCATGGACAATCAAAAGTTCCATGGTCATAGAGTGAGTATATTTGGGCCTTCTCACCTGGTAGACCACCCTAAGTCATGTCACGCCAAAGTGAGTATACATTCTCTTTTAACCTAGATCTAATCCACAACTAGTTGGACAGACAATCGAAGCTTCATCTGATTCTCAACACTTGTGTGTTCCTTTGTTCTTATGCTTAGTTTTCCATGGGATCTTCATATTTGGGGCTTGAACATCCCTCTTGATCATTGTTATTCTATCTTACTAACGTACATACATCTGACCCCCCCCTCAATGTTCATGGCTACTTTAGTGTGAATTTGAAGCAAGTTTATCCTCTCACTAAAGTGGGGGCTAAATGTGTCATAGAAAAATGGCCCCTTTTCATTTTCATGGTCTTTTAGGCCTTGCTTCTTGATGATTGATCTATTTTGCTCTAATTTTATGATGTATATTATGGCTTGAACATGCATATTTAGGTACTAAAATTCAAATAATGGCATTTTTTGAAGGTGTTGTGAAGCATTGTAAAACATTTCTACACTCTTCTAGACTCTATTTATTACAATTTACCTAAAAATCACCCTTTCATCACTAAACAAGTCCTATTTTGAAGTGTTGTAAAATCTTGTAACAAGATTTCACTCTTTTCTAGGCATACCTTCACTATTTACACCTTTCTTATGCTTTATTTGACCCTTTGATGCCCTTATAAGCTTTAATTAAGTGTATTTTTTAATGTAAGCCTGAAAAACCACATTAAATACAAGATAATTCTTGACACCCATTTTCAAGTCCTAGGTGGGACCCATTTGCCATGGGTGGCAAATGAGTCCCCCTTCAATCCAAATTCAAAATATTTTAAATTTCGTTTTGGGTTTTTATTCAAAATCACTTGATGTCGGCCTATGATGAGGTATGAATGGGCTACTAAGGCACAAGATTGTATAAATAAGTGATTTTCACCTCATTTTAGATCCTCCAACATTCGCACATCATATTCAAGCAATCCCAAGCATCTTACAACATCAAATCAAGCATTAATCAAGTAATCAAAGGAATCCATTGACATATCTTCAGATTTGCATCAAAAAGGATTGGTAAGTTTATAGAATTTACATGTTATTTGTTTATCATTCTCTTGTATTTCATTATTTTATTAATGGTTTGATTACAAAAGTGGGGTTTGACCAAGGCAAGCCCCTATTTGCTAACCCCCAGCCATTTTTCCCCTCTTGCATGTTTGTTTGTAGACTTTTGTGTGTAGATTTATCAAGCATTTAGGTGTTGAAGAGTGTTCAACAAGTCAACTAGGTGCTTCAATTCAAATCAACTCTATTTTCAAGCTTGGAGAAGGTTTATTATTTGTTTCCTATAGAATTGACTTCGGCAACCTGACAAGAAAACATTTCTAGATTTGGTGTTGTAGAGTTGTCTCCTAATTTCTCATAATTTTGGGAGAGGACTAATTCACCACCAGTGGTGAATAAGTCCCACCTTAAGGCCAAAATATAGATTTTTTTAGATTCCATATCCCAATAGTCAGAAACTTGCTTCCGACAGATTTTCACCAGTAGTAGGACTAATTTGCCACCCTGGGTGAATGAGTTCCACTGTTGATTTTCAATAGCTTTAGAAAACATTCAAAAAATTCTAGATTCCTCACATCTTTCCCAAGTGCACTCTGTTTCATCCCATTTCTTTCTATTTTGCATTATTTCATCTTTTAGTTCATTATTTACATATCACAGTGTGTTTTCCAGCATAGCTTAAATCTTAGTTTTGCATTCATAATCAGTCATTTAAATCTCTTAGTTGCATTTATATCATTTCATTTAGCTTAGATAACATCATACATAACATAATTTGAATGAACCCTTAGCATTTTTGGCCTACACTCTCTCCTTCTAGGTGAAAAACCCTAGAAGGGTTAGAGAATACATTAGAGCCAAAAATCTACAGTTCAGTTTTATAAGCTCATTACCATGTCCATAAAGCATTTCCATTTCCTTTGGATTGGGTGGTTGTTGATAATCTATCTCACCAAAATTTTTGTATACGTTGTATTTTCTTCCAAAGGAGATGAGGTAGATAGGGAGGATGCTTTTGAATTCTAAGTGGTCATAACGGTTGCTTGTTCCTATTTTTCATTTTCTTTTTGTGTGATTATGTATTCATCCATGAATGAAGGTGTGAACTCTAATGTACCCCAGTCATCATCTATAAATTTAGACACAGGTTCCTCATCTTGTTTATTGGTCTCAAGAGGTTCTATGTGAGATGTTGGAATTAAAGTGTTCAGATGACTTGTTGTACCTTTTTCAAGTTGTAAGCTACTTTAAGGCTTAAGGTCTATCTCAACTTGATAACCTTTTTTTTTATAAACATATTTCATTAGTCGATGTAGGGTCGAAGGCATCACATGTATATCATGAATCCATGGCCATCCTAAAAGAATATTGTATGCAATATCACAGAGCATGACATGAATAGGAGTTTGCAAGGTAGTCACTCCGATTGTGATAGGTAAAGTGATTATACCAAGCAGTTTCTTTGTAGTATTGTTAAATCCTCTAGTGGATAAGGAATCAGGTTTGATTTTTGATTTCTCTATACGTAATCGTTCTAGGAGTTTCACACTGCACACATTAAGGGAAGAGCCATTGTCAACAAGAGTTCTTTTGATGCATGTTGTATTATATTGAGAAATTATCTTAAAGGCCTCATTTTGCTTCCTTAATTATAACGGAGGGAGTTCATGTTGATGAAAGGTAATGTCTACATTAACTGCATCCATTCCTTTTATAAGAGATGCCACATCAGTTGCGTTTGTACCAGGAGGAACCACTATTTATTGCAATGTTTGTTGGAGCATTGAATGATAATTGGGTGAATTTTCAAGAAGGTCCCAAAGGGATATTTTTGTGGGAGTTCTCTTAAGTTGCTCAATAAGATCATACTTTTTTAATCAAGGATCACTAGGTAGTGTGGTATTGGGAAAAGGTAAGGAGGTTGAGGTTGGTTTTGGTGGTCGTCAGTTATTTCCAGTGTAATGTGTATGGGAAACAACATCATGCCGAGGTGGGTGAAGGGTAAACTCAGGTTTAGGTGGAGGTTGAGGTTGATGTGAAGGAAGTTATAGGACAAGTTGGGGTTGAATTACATTGACATCTTGTGTTTTAGGTTTCTCACAACAAACCCTAGTGGATGGATTTTGTGAGATGAAGTCCTCAAGGGCTTCATCTAACATATCAAAGTCATCACTACTAAAAGGTTTGGGAGATAAGTTATCATTGGATGGTTTGGGTTTGTCATGAAAAACCTTAGTGGATAAAATAAATGAGAGGAAACCCTATAGAGTTTCATCTAACTTATCCAAGTTGCCACTACTAAAAGATATGGATGATATAGTTATCCTAAAATGAAGCATTATTTTTATTGGTTCATTTGATGTTGTGAAGTTTTTGTTTGTTTTTTCTGATGGATCTAATCTAAATGAACATTGTAAAAATCTAATGCTATCTATAATTTCCATTAAAGTAAATGATACTAATGATAATGATTTGAATGTAACAGAAAATAACTACACAAAAACATAACAGTAATTGAATCTAACAATAATTGAAGAGATGGGAAACAAAATGTAGAAAACAAATATGCAAAATGTGTACTAGGACTAAGTCACCTAGGGTGGCAAATTAGTCCCAATAGGGGAATTTTTTAAGTTTTTACAATTTTTCTTATGGATATTGATGTGTTTTGTATTGTACCATGAAAATCTACATTGAAAATGTAGAATTTCACTATGGTGAAATGAAATGAAATGCAATAATGCAATCCTAAATGAGCTTTTCACTAATGCAGTTTTTTAAAACCCTAGGATGCAATTTAAACAATGCAACACTTAATGCAATGATAATGCAAGCTAAACCTAGGATTAACTTGAAATCAAAAGTAAAAATGTTCAAAATTCAGGTTCACCAAAATATAAATAAATATTTTGGTAACCCAAGGGTTTTTTAAATCTTTTAGGTTTTTCACCTAAAAGGAGACAAATGGGCCCAAAATGCTAATGTCTACACTCAAGATTAATATTAAAGGGATAAAATATGCCTAAATACAATGTTTAAATGATATTAACTAAAAAATAAAGTTGATTATTAGTGAAAAGCCTAATAAATGCAAAGTGTTTGAAAACACTTTGTGATATACAAACATGTGATAAATGACCTAGAAATGCAAACAAAACTAGATAGAAAGCTATGAAATAGAATGTATGCACCTGCAAGCTAAAAAAGGATGGAATGAAGGTCTGAAATCCTAGAAAACTTGATGCAAAATCCAACTGGGACACTTGTGCTAATCTAGGCGACTTAGTCCCAATTCTAGAAAATTTTCTCTTGAGCCCATTTCAGCCAAATGGGTATCCAAATCTACAAAAACCTCAAAATAATAGGTTCAGTGGGGCTAAGTCACCACTGTTGGTGACTTAGTCCACTTCTGAATTTCTAAAAATTCAAAAGTGGAAACGAAAGCCCTCGGTCTGCATTTTAGTTCCTAACAGGTGTCCATTTCTAAAACACTAATTTTCAGGTCTGAAAGTGACTTTTATTGGATATTTTAGCTTTGCAAGGAGGAAGTTGACTCTAATAAGTATTGAAATTATAATTCAATTATTTTCAAACCCTCAAAGTGCCTAAATCTACTAACACACAATGAAAGAGAAAGAAATGGTGAATGTTAGGGCATGGGGGTTTTCCTTGGTCAAACCCCTTTTTAGGTAATTAAACCAAAATGAAGAAATAATGTAATGATCTATGAAGCAATGGAGTTAGAGAATTTCCATGATAATTGATCTTGATTTTCTACAGTAAAAGACAAAGATTCTACCCTTGAATGTTTGAAAAATGTTATCTTGATGACTTAGAATACCAAAACCCTAACTTGCTTGACTTGAGAACATGATGAATGATGAATGAATGATGATGAGTTAAGATGATTATGAATTAGGGTTTAGAGGATTGTATTTATACTCAATCCACCTATTTTTCTTGTTAATTTGATCCCCAAGGGCAACATGAAGGAAAAATAAACTTAAAATCCAAAATTTCCCAATCAAACCTTGAAAACCACCCAAATGGGACTAAGTCACCAAGTTGGGAGACTTAGTCCCACTTGGTAGGGACTCATTCACCCAAATGGGTGACTTAGTCCCAAAGGGGTCTTTTTGCCAATTGGATTGTTGGGGAATGAAGAATTTCAGTTCTTATGTTGATTTCATTGGGTATTTGATCAAATTATTCCTTGGGATGCACAATATGGGGAAATAGGGGACTATTAATGATGATGTAAAGTTAAATTAGGGATTGGGACACAAAATTCAATGTGAAAGTGTGATTAAATACACTAAAATGAGGTCCACTTAGCCTAGAAAGGCACAATATCCAATGGAATGTGTAAGACACATTACAACACTATATTAAGATAAGGTTTAAGTTATAAGCCTTCTTAGATTGATGTGATAATGCCATGAAATACATTTTATATCATTAAATTAGGGGAAAGATAGGTCCATTCAGTCTAGAGAGGTGTGAAAGTCTTTTACAACACCTTTACAAGACATTGTTAAATTCATTTTATTCAGTTCAATGCAAGGGTCCAAGACCTAATGTGGATGTGTAAAACACCTCACAACACTCAATCAAGGCCTCATTAGGTAGAATTTTTCATCAATTATTACCTTATCAAGCAAGGTATACACATTTTTGCCACATTAAGCCCCCACTTTAGTGAGAGGATGAACTTGCTTCAAACTCACACTAAAGTAGACATTCAAGAAGATGCAGATGGTCTAGGATGAAAAATATGAAGGAGGTAACCAAGCCCCAAGTATCTAAGATCCTAATTCAAACCAACATAAGCACAAGAAGACACGCACAATGTATAATATGCAGCAAGAAAAGATACATGATCATACAATGGCAAGAACTAGAATAAAGAGAAAAGCGAAAATAAAAAGGTGGATCAAGCTTTGACCATTTTTCCAACACGTTGTGGATCAGATCTAGGTTGTTTGTTTCAAAATAAAATGGATACTCACTCTGGGGTGACAGAACTCATGGCTGTCCACCGGGTGAGAATTTCCAAAAGGTGAGAAACATACACTCATGGCTGGTATCTACTCACAAACACATAGGTGGCTATGGGGAAATTCATGCCTTAGAATGGGCTTCCCACTCAACCATACCAAAGTTATACCTCCTGATAACTTTAATAAGGTGCCACAAAGGAAAATGATTTTTGAGCTCTATGAGGTAAGAAAAAATTTGTATGCTTGACACTCATAGACATTGTAAATGCAAGATAGTGTTGGGAATGTTCAAAGGGATTTTTCTTAGTCTGTGCAAGGTCTCATCTTAGGGAATATCATGCTTAACGTCTCCAAGAGAGGATGTGTTAAAGAAGTATCACACTCTTGGAGGGAATCAAGCTGAATGACACCACCAAGAAGAGGATGCATCACAAGAAGAAAGAAACTGCACAATGAAATGTGAGTGTCAATGTATGCCCCCACTTTAAAGCGGTTGCTAACACCATTACTGTGAGCAATTAATTTAAAGTAGAAGAAGAAATAAGAGCTTACTCAGAAAATCCTATGCCAAATCATATGTTTCTAAAAAGATACGTCATTAAAAAGGGGTAGTATGTCACATGAGAGCCACCTTAAGGCATGTTGTCCACATCTCAAGCTTGCTCTTATATATTCATGAAAGGTTAATGACTAGTCAAAAGAGGCAACGACAAGTGACATACGAGGACAAGGCTACATAAACCCTTGCTCCCACTGAGTGCAAGACAAGGGTGAGCTAGAATGACTAATGAAATGCATGCTAGATTGAAAATTGATATTAATTAGAAGGATTAGGTGGCCCCACCCACGGAAGAACACCAAACTCCTTAAAATGTTGTATTTTACTACTCAAAAGCCTTACATTCATTAGTGTAATGACCATGAACTCTATGATATGCACAAAATGAAGTCTTGTAATATAATTTCTTTCAAGTTCTTGGAGGAAGGTTTATCAAGTGATCTTGGAGGAGTCTCAACAAGATACCCTCTTGATCAATGGTAGATGGTGGTCCTGTAGTTTGTGACAAAGATACCTCTTACTTAGTATTAGTTGTCATACCTATGCAAGACTCTTTATATTGCAATATTTTGTTCGCTCCTTGGTAGGAGGGTGTAAAATCTAACGAATTCAAATCATTAGTGTTTTGCAAGATGACATTGACATTAAGCGAAGATATATTTGTTTGCAAATGATAACCATCAAGACCACTAGTGTCTATTTTCGTAGAAAGATGTTTTGTAATAGTGTTGATATTGGGTGAAGGCTTGGTGATTTCTATCAAAGGACAATAGCCAAGACTATGAGTTGTTTCTTGCATGTTAGGGTCAATGGGGACATAGATGCCTTGTTCTTGAGCACCACATCCTTTTCCACTATATCCAAGTTGTTTCATGAGCTCATATCCTCATCCATAAATCTTTTTCATTACTTTTGAATTGGGTGATTGTTCGTTGTTGTGTTCATCAAAGGTCATTGTATAATTTTTTATGTGTTGGTCTAAAGTGGTTGAGGTGGATGCTTTTGAAGGGTCATCAGAGTGTTGTGTTGACATGACTATGTCAGAGTCTTTTGTTGTAAGCTTGCATTCTTACATGACTGTTGGTGTGAAATATAAGGAACCCCAATCATCATCTAATAACTTTGTGACTTGTTCAATATGTTGTGTTTTAGATTTTTTTTGCATAGGTTCCACTTGTGTGGTCGAGGTTAAGGTGTTCAAGGGGTTTTCATTATTTTTCTCAAGTTGCAAGATACTGTAAGGCTCCAGATCAGTGTCAAGTGTGTACACATTGTTGTTGTGGATGTACTTCATTTTATGATGAAGAGTGGAAGGCACACCATTCATTGCATGAATCCATGGTCTTCCTAAAAGAAGATTATATGAAACATTATGGGCCATGACATGGATCAGGGTGTTCAATGTGACTTCTCTAACTATAATAGGTAAAGTGAACACACCAAGCAATTTCTTTTCTTCATTGTCAAAGCCCTTAATAGATAAAGAATCAAGTTTAATTTTTTATCTATCCACATGAAGCCTATCCAAGAGGTTTACATTGCACACATTAAGAGGGGAGCCTTTGTCAAGAAGGGTTCTCTTTATCCCTATAGTATTGTAAGGAGCTATGATCATGAAAGAATCATTTTGTTTTTTCACTTCCAAAGAGGGGAGTTCACTTTGGTGGAAAACAATGTCAGCATTCAATCCTTGAATGAGGGTTGTTTTTTTATTTATTTGTGCATTAGAAGGGATAGGAATTTGTTGTAAAGTCATTTGGAGCATAGTGTGATAGGCAGGTGAATTCTGAAGAAGGTCTCAAAGGGATATCTTGATAGGAGTATTCTTAAGTTTCTCAACAAGATCATACTAGGGCTATGGTTTTATGCAAAATTTATCCGTTCAAGGTGGGAATGTGTAGGATCATCATGGAAAAAACAAGCCCTTAAGTGGCAAAAAACTTAGAAAAATAAGAGTTAGGCAACTTGACGTAAAAATTTGAATAAGTTATCTATATTATTTCAAAAATATGTAAGAATAGAATCTATAGAAAATTGAATGTAGTTTCTAAACTACTAGGTTTATTTAAAAAAATAAAAATCTCTTTGGTGAAAATTTGAAATTTCAATGTAGTAGTACTTAAATTTTAGAGAAAAAATAAGAAGTAGGTGTTTGTCTGACCACCCTAACCACAATAAAATGATAATATTTTTTATAATATTTTAGCTATAAGTAGAGGACTCATGTTTAGATGTGATGCATATTTATTTGTAATTTTTTTCCCAATAAATAATTAATTATGAATTTTTTATTACAAATTTTAAAACATATAAAAACTTGTATGTCTAACCACCTTAACTTGGTCAAAAATTCATGAAATTGATTTTTGTTTTTAATCCTATATTATGTGAAGCATAGAATGTGACACATGTTTTGGATTTAAAAAATGTGATACTGTTTGAAAGCTATAGATGTTTTTCAATCAGCCTATCAATCAGGACTTTAGTCGTAATTCAAATAGAAAATGAATAATAATTATTTATTAAATTCAAATTAAAGCATAATTTATATTGGTGGAAAATTGAGAATATCCTCTAAAAACCCTTTTCATTTCATCAATTTTGGGTAAAAAAAAGTCATCAGCCATATACCCTACACATACCCATCGTATCACCACTTTTTGGTCCATCATGATCCTACACATACCTAGGTTTAACTACCAAACTACGGGTTTGATCAAGGAAAAACCTCCATTATAAAACAAATTATCTTCTATTTTGTAGGTGTTTTTTAAGATTCAGATCCAGATTTTCGTCAAAAAATAGAGTGCAGACTATAGGCTTCCATTTCCACTTTTAGATTTGCAGAAAATCCAAAGTGGACTGTCATCCATAGTGGTGACTTAGTCCCATTGCACTAGTTTTTTAGGAATTTTTATATTTTCATATACCCATTTGGTAGAAACAAATTTTTGGATAGGTTCCCTGATCTGGGACTAAGTCACCTAGCTTGGCGTAAGTGTCCCAGTTGGCTCAAAAATCAAAATTTCTAGAATTTCAAAGGTATCTGTAATCTCCAATTAGCTCTTCATTAGTTTTCAAGTACACATTTTCTGTTTAGCATCTTTATTTTTTCTTTTTATTACATTTATTCCATCATTTTGCATATCACAATGTGTTTTCCATCACTTTGCATTTCTTAGGTTTAACATCAACAAATCATTTCTTTTTCAATTTATTATATTTGAACATCATATTTAGATACATTGCATCCCTTATACACTAATCTTGAGTGTATACATTAGCATTTTGGGCCCATTTCCCTCCTTTTAGGTGAAAAACCTAGAAGAGTTAGAGAACCCTTGGGTTACCAAAATCTTTGTTTAGATTTTGGTGAACCAAAAATTCTAATGCACTATTGTCAATACCAGGAGTAGTAGCTTAGGACAACCCAAGGTCTACAACGAGTGTGTTATTGTGGGATGCCATGAGTCATGAACTTATTCTCACTAAAGTATTATCAATAGGGCACCAAACACTATTACAAGGGCTATGAAAGGTGATTTGGATGCAAATGAAGTGCAAACTAGGAGCAATTAAATGCTAATAACAAAAATTCTGGAAACTATAATAGAGATGCAATAACATAAAATAGAAATGCAGAAAATGCCTAGAAAATGCCAAAGATTAGAGTGCAAAATGTGTAGAAGGACTAAGTCTCCCAGTGTGGCGAATTACTCCCAGTGAGGATTTTTTTCTGATTTTTCATAAATTTTGAATGTAATTTGATGTTTCATAAATGCACAAATGTAGCTATAGTATGAAAATGCATATTTTTTGTTATTTTCCAATGAAAAGATAATGCAAAAATGTAAGCTTTATGAGCTTTTCACTAATGCAATTTTTAACACCCTAGGATGCAATTTAAACAATGAAACACCTAATGCAATGCTAATGAAAATTAAATCTAGGATTCTCTTGAAATCAAAAAAAAAAGTTCAAAAGTCAGGTTCACCAATTTATGTAAACAAAGATTTTGGTTATCCAAGGGTTCTCTAACTCTTCTAGGTTCACCTAAAAGGAGAGAAATGGGCCCAAAATGCTAATCTCTACACTCAAGATTAATGTAAAATGGATGTAATGTATCTAATTATGATGTCTAAATGAAATAAACTAAAAAAGAAATGATTAATTGATGCTAAACCTAAGAAATGAAAAGTGTTGGAAAACATACTGAGGTATGCAAAAAAACCAAAGAATGCAAGTAAATGATGAAATAATTAAATAGGAATGGAGAGACCTACACCTGGAATCTAAATTTTGATGTAGAGAGGCTCTAGAATCGTATAGAGTTTGCTGCAAATTTTGACTGGGACACTTACGCCAAGCTAGGCGACTTAGTCAAGTGTCAGTGAAAATCTACTAGAACAAGAATCTGCCAAATGGGTATCCAAAAATGTAGAAACCACTTTTTAGGCTTGGTAGTGGAACTAATTCACCACAAATGGCTACTTAGTCCACCTCAGAGTTTTTGGAATTTCGGAACAGGATTCTATAGCTTTCAGTATGCACTTCCTTTCTTGATAGGTGTCTAAATCTGAATCTACAAAAAATGAGATGAAAAGAGTCTCCAAGCTTCAATTAGGGTTATGATGACTTTGATGGATTGTTGACCACTTTTTGACACCAAACTCTTTGACAAATATGCATACAAGGTCTGCAAACACACATGTAAAGAGGGGGAAAAGGGTTAAGGGTTGGAGTATAGGGGTTTTCCTTGGTCTAACCCCACTTTGGTAATCAAACCCTATGAAATGAAATGAAATTAGAAGAGAATGATAAATAAACATGCAATGTCATTAACTTACCAAACCCTTGATGTGTAAAACTGAAGATATGCAATGAAGTACTCCAATGGATGACTTGATTATGCTTAGAGTGCTTGAATTCTTGATTGAATAGGTAGTAGGTGATTGTAGAAGATAGGAGATGAAAATTGAGGAGAAAAATCCTTATTTATACTTGATTTTCCTAAATAACACATCACAGGCTGACCTCAAGGGTAAGAGAATAAAATCCCACCAAGAAATTAAAATTATTTTGATTTTTGTGCCTAGTGGGACTAAGTCACCCCAAGTGGTGACTTGGTCCCACTAGGGAAATTTCATTGGGTTTCAGAAATTAAAGTGCATTAAATAATTTTTAACGGGAATATCCTCAAAAATACACTTAAGTATGGTTGGAAAGTGCATTAAGGGGTCATTTAAACAAGAGAAAGGGTTGAATTAGTGATGAAAAGTCTAGAAAAGTGTGAGAGTTTGTTACAACTCTTTACAACATTTTAAAATAAGACTTGGTAAGTGATAAAAAGGGGTTATTTAGATGAATTATAATGAAAGGGTCCTAGAAAAGTGTGAAAGTGGGTTACAACACTTCACAACACTTCTATAAGATATCCTAGAAGTCTTAATGATTCACAAGGGTCCATGAGCTAATGTGAATGTGTTGGCCACATTACAACATTAAACCTAGGAAAAATCAAGCCAAAGTCCACTAGGAAGGCCTGAGCATGAGAAAAAGTAGAAGGTTTACTTTTTTTATGTCCACAGTTATTATGATTCTTTGAGTTTCTGTTGTGTTTACTTTTGTTGCAAGGCTGGATAGTCCTATTCCTTGACCCTCCATCCTTGACTACACCAGTTTGTTATATAAATAGTGACTTGTCACTATTTTTTGTTCAATGCTTTATGGAGACATATCTTTTGAAGTTGTAAATCAAAATTTTGAATTGAATATCTTGTAAACTGAATGCAAAATAGTGGGGCTATTATCTAATATGTTTTATATGTTAAAGATTCCAATTCTTTTGAATCTGAGGATATGAAATATGATAGTATTAAGGAGATAAATTTTATGTAGAGAAACAAAGTGATCCTTTGTAGTTGATTGATTTATTATTCAAAATTGTGCAATGAAGTTGTAAAAGGTCATGTCGATGAGACAGTATGATCATTACTAGTGAGGCACCTTGTAACCAGTGAGATTCTAAAGCTAGTGAGGCATTTTTATGAGTGGTTTTTCATCCCTATTAGGGTTGTCCACTCATGAAAATGATGTAGGAGCATCATGCTCCTACCCCCCTTGGCCGACATTGTTCCTTTGTCGGCAGAACTTTGGCTTATCGGTGGAAGGATCTCACCCATTCCAGTGATGGAAACATGGGTTGGTGGTTGGAGTTCATCGGCAAAAGGTCAATGTATTGGAGAAATGACCTTTGGTGTTCCAGCGATGACCCGATGGTAGAAGTAGTTGTGTTACAAGTTCATCGATGCAAGCAAGTGATATCGGCAAGATAGTAGAGTGAGTCCCATCAATGGGTTGATGAATTGTGATCGACAAGACTTGGGATTGTCGATAGGATGAGAAAGTAGGTCCCAATGATGGGTGATAGAAGGTTGGGTGACATGTGGGACCTAGCATAACGATGACTTGTATAGAAGCATGGCATGATGGGATTGGGTAATCCACATCCTTTCATGTGGATTATGATATGTGACGTGGCGACAGGGTGGAACCACATCGAAATGATGTGTTGATAAGTGTGACGAACCTTCATTGGAAGAACTTTTGAGATGTTTCCAATGACAGAATGATGAATGGAGTGTAAGGTGTCATCAACAGGATGCCTTTGTATCGGCAAGAGTCAAGTTAGGGTCTCCCCAATAGATCGATAGGATTCTCCAATGTGAACGGTGACTTCGGTGGATCGGTCGAAGGAGACTTGTAGTCGAGCAACAATGGATCAATGAGTGACATCGGTGTAACATGATGACATCGACAGAAGTGGAGTTGGAGTTTGGCCAATAGGGTGATGGTGGTAGTGTATGCAATATGATTTGGTAATCGAGAATGATGAGTTGGACCATGACATGTGGTGAAGCGATATACAATGGATTTCCACATGCTATTATGGAATCCATGTTGATTGGTCAATGATTGGAAGCTATAGATAGTGAGGTAACCGAATGGTGATCTTACAACATGGAAAGAGAAAGATTGAGGCCAACCTCAAGGATGAACAAGGGCATAAAGAGGTGGTGAACAATAAGAGAAAAAAAGACCCACAAGAAGAAAGGGTAGAGAGAGGAGAGATGGCAGTGAGCAGCCAATAGGGAAGAAGTGGATTGGCAGAGAAGCCAGCAGGAAAAAGGAAATGACCTATTGATGTAATCTCTGAATGTAATAATCTATTTTAAATGAATGAAGGAACATTTTTGACCTATGAGTGTTAATCGGTCTGTATGTGTGTGTCTATTTTTTGGCTGTGTGATTGTATAGCCTGACAAGGCCCTCTGATCTTGACTGCATCAAGTGATATCAGAGCTGGTTGTCCTGAGTCTATAATAGATCGCCAAATGTGAGGTAGTTAGAGTAGGACCTGTAAGTGTGGGTTGAAGCTAGAAGACCTGTAGGTGAGAAGCTGAGAAGAGCTGTGGAAAGCATGTTTGTTGTAGGCATGAAAGAGGGTTTGTAACTACTATCCTTCAGTAGAGATAAGGCTAGGTAGAGGGTGTAGAGTTCCTCCATTGAGAGAGAGTGGGTAGAGGAAGCATCTTCCAAGATCTTTGTTGGGTAGAGCATAGTTGTAGAGGATTGAGTTCTAGTGGAGATTTTTACAGGTGAGAAGAGACTTGCAACTATAGAGGGCTTGAATCCTGAAGAGATTGTTGCAAGGAGTACTTGTGACTACAGAGGGACTTGTGAGCCTTTGAAGGTATTGAAGGTATTGAGTGTGTGGCAAGTGTTTGACACAATGACGAAGAAGAAAGGAAACATGTTCTTCATAGTTGTGTATGCAGGTGAACATGAGGGAGAGAATATTGTAGAATTATGTTTTGAGGATAACACAAAAGAGGATGATATGAAGGATGTAGTTGTTGCAAATACTAAGTTTACAGTAATTGAGGGTGATGCAGTGATGCATGAAGATCCAATGTTCGATGAAGAACCTGGTGAAGATCAAGAGCTTCTTGAGGAAGAGATCTTTGAGATAGAGAATTTTTTCAATGCAACAATAGAGACAATGGAATTTGGTAGTGAGGATGTTGTGACAGAAGAATTCATTGAGGATAGAGAAAACCAAGTGGTTGATGTTAGAGAGAAGGGAGCAAAGGATGATTCCTTTGATGACACAGCCAATGTTGGTGTGAATACAAATGAGGAAATGGTTGCAGTGGAGGTATGTCCTTTAGAAGACATAGAAAGAAAGGAGTACATCGTCGTACCGAAAGAGAAGGATTTATGTAGTATTGCGGGATTAAGAGTAGATGCAAGTTGGTGGAAGTGGACAGACTATGGTGGGTTGAATCCCACAAGATTAGAGATGAATGAGGGATGCATTCAGGGGTGGTGGTCGATATTTGGTGGAAATGATTCCACATTCAAAAGGTTTAGTCAAGAGCAAAGTCTTCAGATGAGGAGATTGCTTGTTCTAGCATAATGTTGGAAGAGGGGGAAAAAGAAGGATGACAGGACTGATGCATGTGTAAGAGCACATGGATTCTAATCACCTAGGGATTCTGATGCAGGAGCATCGCACTCCTACCCCCTTGGCTAGTGTTGTTCCTTCATTGGCAGAACTTTGGCTTATTAGTAGAAGGATTTTACCCATTCTAGTGATGGAACGATGGGTTGGAAATTGGAGTTCATCAATGAGAGGTTGATCTATTGATGAAACAACCTTTTGTGTTCCAACAAAGACTTGATGGCGGAAGAAGTTGTGTTATGGGTTCATTAGTGCAAGCAAGTGATATCAATGAGATAGTGGAGCAAGTCCCAATGATGGGACGATGAATGATGATCGATGATACTTGGGATTGTTAGTAGGATGAGGAAGTAGGTCCCAACGATGGGGCAATAGAAGGTTAGGTGACATGTGGGACCCGGCATAATAGTGACATGTACAAACACATGGCGTGATGAGATTAGGTAATCCACATCCTTGTTGTGGATTACGATATGTGATGTGATGATAGGGTGGAACCAAACTGAAATGATGTGTTGATCAGTGTGACAGAACTTCATCGACAGGAATTTTGAGATGGTTCCAACTATGGAACGACTGATAGATTATAAGGTGTCATTGGTGGGATGCCTGTGTATTGAAGGGAGTCAAGTTAGGGTCTCCCTGATAGATAGATAGGATTCTCCAATGTGAATGGTGACTTCGTCAGATCGATGGAAGGAGACTTGTAGTCTCAACAATGGACCGATGAGTGACATTGGTGTAATATGATGACATTGGTAGAAGTGGAGCTAAAGTCTGGATAATATGGTGATGGTGGTAGCATATGCAGTATGATTCAGTGGTGGAGAATGACAAGTTGGACCATGACACATGGTCAAGCAATATACAATGGATTTCCACATCATTGTTATGGAATCCATGTTGATTGGTCGACAATTGGAAGCTACAGATAGTGAGGTAATTGAATGGTGATCCTACAACATGGAAAGAGAAAGATCGAGGCTGACCTCAAGGATGAACAAGGGCATAAAGAGGTGGTGAACAATAAGAGAAAAAAAGTCCCACAAGAAGAAAGGACAGAGAGAGGAGAGTTGGCGGTGAGTATCCAATAGGGAAGAAGATGACTGGCAGAGAAGCTAACAGGAATAGGGAAATGACCTGTTGATGAAATGTTTGCATGTAATAATCTGTTCTAAATGAATAAAGGAACATTTTTCACCTATGAGTGTCAATTGGTCTATATGTGTGTGTCTATGTTTTGGCTGTGTGATTGGATAGCCTAACAAGGCACTCTAATCTCGACTACAAAATCAATGTGCTATGGTTCTTTTGTGGATGCAATTATGATCTTGTTGTTTCCATATTTTGCATTACACCATTTGAGTTTTATATGTATTGCTATTACATTATCTTTGTGAAAGCCTACATGGCTAAATTTTTTAAGGAACAGCCTTGTGTTGATATACATATTGACTCATTAATGTATGTAATTCCATTTGAAAACAATGATGAAGTTATTTAATTATTTCCTTTTAGCACCATTTAATAATCATCTTATACTGTTTAATTATTTCAGGTATTGATTTGCTTATTGAAGGTTACTTTTAGTAAGTGAGATCTTCAGACCTTACATGAATACTCTACATTTAATTAATAATTGGACAAAATCATATCCTTCATATTTCATGTATCAACATAAGATTAATGTTAAGAACATGTGCATTATACATAATAGTAAAATTATTAATTACCAAAATCAACTACTATTTATGACAATTGGTATAAGGAAATAAGAACACTATAATAAAGCTACCTAGCATGTGTACACTTTTGAGGAAAGATTAAGTTTGTTTTAGGAAATATTGATACTACAATTGATTACAAACATATTATTATTGCTAAGAAGCATTTTACAATGATAACAAGGGGTGAGTGTGTAAATAATTTTTTTATAATTATTTAAAAGTTTTTTTCAAATAATAGAATTAAAAAGATTGCATTCACAAGTAAAAAAAGGCTTCAAATTAAAAAAAAAAAAAAGATAAAGGCTTGGAATTTGATGGTCTATTTGGTCATTTTTTCAATTTTAGACCATTTAGTTTGACTTGCTATATTTTTATACAATCGTATATATATGATACTTTAAATTATTAATAAACTGTAAAATAATATTATTAATAAATATAATATAATATTTATATTTATAATATTAAGATATCATTTTATAATATTTATTATAAAAATATATATTAATTTGAAATCTTTTCAAACATAGAATATAATTATTTTTAATTTTTAGAACATTTTAAACAAGATTATCTAATTTTTAATATGAATTTACAAACTTACTATTAATTGTAGTAGTAAATTTATGATTTTTACATTTAATACTAATAGTTATCATTGTTTTCCTAATTTTACATTCCTTAAATATAAAATATCTTTATGACTAATAATATAATTATATGACTAATGATATAACAAGGATTTTTAGTTTCTTTTTAAAAAACATCATTTAATGAGCTAGTTACACAATCATTGTATAAATAGAGAAAAATCATTTTCTTGATTGTGTTTTCTATTCTAAATTTATATGTTTTTACATATTTAATGTGTATGAATAATAAAATTAATAAAGAATAATTTTTTATAAATTTATTTATAAATTAAACATTTTTTTGACAATTTATATTTTTCTTAAAATGTCAAATGAAAGACATTTAAATTACTAAAATGTCATAAAAGTTCCATATATTGTGATAGTAATTTATTGTGACAATGTTTCATCGATAGCTTTGGAAAAAAATGTTGTGTTTCATGGAAGAAGCAAGCACATTGAAATTAGGTATCATTTTATCAGAGAATTGGTTGAGAATGGTGAAATTAAAATGGCATTTTGTAGGTCTGAGTAGCAGCTAGCAAACATATTCAGCAAGCCTTTGAGCAAGGATAGTTTGAACGCTTGAGAACCAAATTGGGCGTTGTTGATTTGGATTAGATTTGATCCTGTTGTCAACTCAGGATCAAGGCGGAGTGTTGGAAAATTAAATGTTCCTGAGCCTCTTCCCGTCCACCTACCTATAAGGAGCATTTAATGCCTACAGCTGAAAGATTGTTTTGGGGATTGCCTTCCCCACTTGCTCCTAACGTGCGCCTGAAGACTACAGAAGAAGTAAATGAATTTAGAAATTTTTGAATTCCAATTCAATGTTGGTAGGTATTTTTGAAATTGAGAGGGAATGACTTAAAGACAAAAAGAATGAAGGCAGTTTTAGTCTATCAATTGAGAAGTCAAAAATCTAGAGAAGTTGTTTTTCTGTGTAGCAGTAGACTGCAAATAGAGAATGTTTTGAGCGAGCTTCTGAAAGCTCCTAAACAATAGTAGTTGTTTGTTTCGTGTGTGAGCAGAGACTGCTTCTGAAGAGCAATGTGTAGCTCAGCTCAGTGAGCTCCTAGTAGCTCCTAAAATTATCTGAACTTGGTTGAGCAGTTGATTGCTCCCAACAAATTATAGTTCATAGCTTAGATTTAACTTTTAGTAGTTTATGTCGTTCATGTATTTCCATTTCTAGCTTATTTAATAGAAATCAAAGTTGCATGTCTCCAAGTTTATTCTGCATTTTCTTATTTGAGTATTTCCAGTTTGGCTGGATAACAAAGCAATAGCTCTATGTGTGATTTATGTGCAATCAAAAATTTTGTCATGGTATTAGAGCCATAGGCCCATTTCCTTGTGAGTTAGGGCATTTGTTTTATCTGGGTATTAAGTTTTACTGTGTAGGAGACATGGCTGGAGATGAAGGAAAGAGCTAGCAACAGCCATCGTCCTTTAATGGATAGAACTATGATGTTTGGGAATAGAAGATGAAAACCATTATGGTCACCAATGATTTGTGGGAGTTTGTGGTCAGTGGATTTAATGATGTAACTGACCCAACAACATTTTTTGTGCTCAAAAATAACCAGAAGAACCAGTTGAAGGAGTTGAGGAGGAAAGATGCTAAGGCATTAAGTTTGATTGAAGTAGCCTTGACAGAGGCAATTTTTTCCAGAATAGCAGCATCTAACTATGCAAAGGAAGCTTGGGAAATCCTCCAAACCTATTACAAAGGAACTAAAAAGGTCAGATTGGTGAAGCTCGAGATGCTTCGAAGAGAGTTTGAGACTCTTGAAATGAAGGACAATGAGTCCATTTCTGTTTTCCACATAAGACTCTCTGGTTTAATAAACTAGTTGAGAATGAATGTTGAGATCATAGATGATTAGATGATTGTGGAGAAAGTTCTTAGGAGCTTAACCACAAAGTTTGATGCAGTGGTGATTTCCATTGAAGAGGCAAAGGATCTCACAACAATGTCTGTTGATGAGCTGATGGGTTCTCTGCAAAGCCATGAGCAACACCTAAATAGGTCTACAAGTTCCTCCCAAGAGTAAGCTTTTAAAGCTCAGTCAAATGCAAGAGGAAGGGGGAGAGGTAGAAATAGCTCCAAATGTGGTAGAGGGAGATCTAGACATGGTAATGCTAGAGAAGAAAGCTCAGTGTGAGCAAACAACCAAGAGGGAGTGAGCAGCTCTCAAACCAGCTCTCAAAGAGGCAAGAAGAACAATAGTTCAAATCTGAAGAGTGACAACAGCAATGTTGAATGCTAGTATTGTCTTAAGTTTGGCCATTATGCGAGTGAATGCTGGACAAAATAGAGAGATCAGTCAAAACAAAGTGCAAATGCAGTTGATTCGAATGTGGCTGAAGGAAACTAGTCCATAGCCTTCATCATGTGCAACATTGGTGAAGAAGGAAGCTCTGAAGTCTGGTATTTAGACAGCAGTTGCAGCAACCACATGAGTGGTAATGAAAGCCTATTTTCTTTCATTGATAAAAATGTAAAGTCTAAAATAAGAATGAGGAACAATGGAGTAGTTCTTGTTGTTGGCAGAGCATCTATTATGATCAAAAACAAGCAAGGTGAGAAGAAGGAGATACATAATGTATTTCTTGCTCCTGGGTTAAAGCATAACCTCATGATTGTTGGTCAGTTGATCCAAAATGGATACAAAGTGTTGATGGAGAAGGGTCAATGTGTCATTTATGACAAGAATGAGAGGATGAAGTTGTTTGCAGCAGTCCAAATGACAAAGAACTAGATGTTTCTATTGAAGATTAAGATGTGTTTCTCATCTCAGTCCATTGTTGTGCCTCTCATGAATGGAGAATGTACAACAGTACATCAAGTAGCACTCAAGATCACCATTCAAGATCCCTCCAAGCTATGGCATCTCAAGTATGGACATTTAGGCTATGTTGGTTTGAGTCTTTTGTCCAAGAATAGAATGATTGATGGTTTTCCAAGGATAGTAGAGCCTATTTTCAGATGCGAGGCTTGCATTTTGGGAAAGCAACATAGGAAACCTTTTCAATCGGGCAACTCTACAAGGGCAAGAGCACCATTGGAGCTGGTGCATACAGATTTGGTAGGCCCTATGCAAATCATTTATGTTGGTAAAAGAAGATTTTTTATGACCTTTATTGATGATTACAGTTGTAAGACATGGGTCTATTTTTTGCAACATAAATTTGAAGCTTTTGATAAGTTTTTGTTGTTTAAGGCCTAGGCTAAAAAATAAAGTGGACATTTTATCAAGGTCCTAAGGTCAAATCGTGGAGCAGAGTATACCTCTAACCTATTTTTGAATTTTTTAAGCAAAATGGCATTAAGAAGGAGCTAACAGCCAATTATACTCCACAGCAAAATGGAGTGGCTGAGAGAAAGAATCAGACCATCATTGAGATGGAAAGGAGCAGGATGAAATCAAAAGGGCTCCCAACTAAATATTGGGGAGAGGTTGTAGCAATAGCTATTTATTTGATAAATAGAAGTCCAACAAAGGCGGACCATGACAAGATACCTCAAGAGGCATGGACAAGATGCAAGTGGGCAATTGAGCACTTAAGAGTGTTTGAGTGTGTAGCATATTCACACATGCCTAAAGAAAAGAGGTAGAAATTGGATGACAAGGGTGAAAAATGTATTTTCACGGGCTATAGTGAAGAGTCCAAAGCCTATCGGCTATACAATCCAGTCACCAAAAAGATAGTCATTAGTAGGGACATGGAGTTCCTAGAAGACAAGTCATGGGATGGAGTGGTAGATTCTAATAGCTTAGAACTGCTCCTGACAGCTCCTAAAGAAGTAGAAACTAAACATGTAGTTCAACAAGATGAGTCAGTAGAGGCTCCTGACAACGTCGAATGAACTCCTGAAGAGCTCCTGAGAACTCCTAAAAGCTCTCGATGGCCCTTGATGGCTCCTAAAGTCAGAGGATAGTCAGCAAGATAGTCAGGAAGACTGTCATAGTCAGCCAGAGGTTTGGCTCCTGAAGGTACCAGTCAAGCTCCTGAAAGACCCCTAAGAGCTCCTGAAGTTGGTAGACAGTCAGGAAGACTGCCACAGACAGCTAGAGATTCGGCTGGAGTGAGTTCCAGACAAGCTCCTAAAGTTTTCTGAAGAGCTCTTGAAGTGCCCCTAAAAGCTCCTGAAGTGAGTAGACAGAAAGGAAAGCAGCTAGAGATAGCCAGAGGATTGGCTCCTGAAAGCGCCAAAAGATCAACTCTTGAAGAGCTCCTGAGAGCTCCTAATATTGTTGGTAGAGCTCCTGAAAGCTCCCAATAACACCTGAACCTACCTATTCAGCACAACAACAGTAGTAGTGAAAATTCAAAACCACCTCTCACCTCCCTAATGCCAAAGAAGACCAAGAGTCTAAAGGAGATCTACCAGAATGAAAGGTATGATGAAGAATTTGATGAGAGTGTGAATTTTGCATTATTTTCTCATGGTGATCCAGTTTATTTTGAAGAAGCTGTGAAAAAGGAGAAATGGTGTGAGGCCATGGATGAGGAGATAGATGCAATAGAAAGGAACAATACATGGGAGTTAACAGATTTGCCTCCCAACAAGCAAGTTATTGGGGTGAAATGGGTCTACAAGACCAAGAGTAATGTCAAAGGAAGGATAGATCAGTACAAGGCAAGATTAGTTGTCAAGGGGTACAAACAACAATTTGGGAGAGATTACAATGAGACATTTGCACCTGTTGCAATAATGGAAACCGTGCGGGCAGTCATAGCAATCGTAGCCCAGCACATGTGGAAGGTATTTCAAATGGATGTAAAGTCTATCGTCCTTAATGGAGTGTTAAAAGAAGAGGTTTATGTGGAGCATCCATTCGGATATGAAGTTTCAGGTCAAGAACACAGGGTGTATAGGCTGAAGAAAGCTCTTTATGGGATGAAGCAAGCTCCATGGGCATGGTATAGTAGGATTAACTCATATTTGATGAGCAATGGTTTTAGAAAAAGTGATGGTGAGCTCACTCTTTACATCAAGGTAGAAAATGGTAAGGCTTTGATTATTATCTTGTATGTTGATGACTTAGTTTTTAGTGGGGATGATGATTTCCTCATTGTTGATTTTAAAGAGGCCATGAAAAGAGAGTTTGAAATGACAGATTTAGGTCTCTTGAGATATTTTCTAGGCATAGAAATAAAACAAATGCATGATGGTATATTTATCTCTCAAGAAAAATATGCAAATGAGATCTTGAAGAGATTTAGAATGCTTGAAAGCAAGCCTGCCCCAACAACAACAGCCATAGGTCTAAAGTTGAGCAAAGAAGATTGCAGCAACAATGTGGATCCAACCATGTTTAAGAGTTTGGTTAGAAGCTTAATGTATTTAACTGCAACTAGGCCTAATATAATGCACAGTGTGAGTCTTATTTCTAGGTTTATGGAGACTCCATGAGACACCCATTGACAAGCGAGTAAGAGAATCCCAAGGTATGTGAACGACACCAAAGGATATGGCATTATGTACACAACAACAAATGAGTTTGGGCTGGTTGGATACACAGACAGTGATTGGGTAGGAAGTTTGGATGATGGGAAGAGCACATCAGGCTATGTGTTTCATTTGGGTTCGGGAGTCATTTCATGGGCTTCCAAGAAGCAACCTATCATTTCCTTATCTACAGCAGAGGTTGATTATATAGCAGCGAATGCAGCAACATGTCAAGCTATTTGGTTGAGAAGAATCTTGGCAGATTTGAAGGAAGAACAAGAGGATGGAACAGTAATTTATTGTGACAATGTTTCATCGATAACTTTGGAAAAAAATCTTGTGGGGTATGTGCAGGATCATCATGGAAAAAACAGGCCCTTAAGTGGCAAAAAATTCAAAAAAATTAGAGTTAGACAAGTTGACGTAAAAAATTGAATAAGTTATCTATATTATTTCCAAAATATGTAAGAATAGAATTTCTAGAAAATTGAATGTAGTTTCTAAACTACTAGGTTTATTTAAAAAAAAAATCTATTTGGTGAAAATTTGAAATTTCAATGCAGTAGTACTTAAATTTTAGAGAAAAAATAAGAAGTAGGTGTCTATCTGACCACCCTAACCACAATAAAATGATAATATTTTTTTATAAGATTTTAGATATAAGTAGAGGACTCATGTCTCGATGTAATGCATAATTTTTGTAATTTTTTTCCAAGTAAATAATTAATTATGAATTTTTTATTACACCTTTTAAAAAATAAAAAAACTTGTATGTCTAACCACCTTAACTTGGTCAAAACTTCATGAAATTCATTTTTTTTTTAATCCTATAGTATGTGAAGCATAGAATGTGATGCATGTTTTGAATTCAAAAAATGTGATACCATTTGAAAGCTATAGATGTTTTTCAATCAGCCTATCAATCAAAACTTTAGTTGTAATTCAAATAGAAAATAAATAATTATTATTTGTTAAATTCAAAGTAAAGAATAATTTATATTGGTGAAAATCTGAGAATCTCCTTTAAAAGCCCTTTTCGTTTCATCAATTTTGGGTAAAAAAAAGTCGTTAACCACATACCTTACAAAAACCCATCATATCGTCACTTTTTGGCCCATCATGATCCTGCACATACCTTGTGTTTCATGGAAGAAGCAAGCACATTGAAATCAGGTATCATTTTATCAGATAATTGGTTGAGAATGGTGAAATTAAAATGGCATTTTGCAGGTCTGAGCAATAGCTAGTAGACATATTCACCAAGCCTTTGAACAAGGATAGTTTTGAATGCCTGAGCACCAGATTGGGCGTTGTTGATTTGGATCAGATTTGATCCTATTGTTGGCTCAGGATCAAGGGGGAGTGTTGGAAAATTAAATGCTCCTGATCCTCTTCCTGTCCACCTACCTATCAGGAGCATTTGATGCTCGCAGCTAAAAGATTGTTTTGGGGATTACCTTCCCCACTTGCTCCTGATGTGCACCTGAAGACTGCAGAAGAAGTAAATGAAGTTAGGAATTTTTGAATTCCAATTCAATGCTGGTAGGTAATTTCAAAATTGAGAGGGAATGAGTTAAAGACAAAAAGAATGAAGGCAGTTTTAGTCTGTCAGTTTAGAAGTCAAAAATCTGGAGAAGTTGGTTTTCTGTGCAGCAGCAGACTGCAAATAGAGAATGTTTTGAGTGAACTTCTTAAAGCTCCTGAACAACAACAACTATTTGTTTCATGTGTGAGCAGAGATTGCTCCTGAAGAGATCTGTGTAGCTCAACTCAGTGAGCTCCTAGTAGCTCCTGAAATTATCTAAACTTGGTTGAGCAGTTGATTGCTCCTAGCAGATTGTAGTTCATAGCTTAGATTTAAATTTTAGTATTTTATGTTTAATCCTTCATGTATTTCCATTTCTAGCTTATTTAATAGAAATCAAAGTTGCATGTCTCCAAGTTTATTCTGCATTTTCTTATTTGAGTATTTCCAACTTGGCTGGAAAATAGAGCAGTAGCTCTGTGTGTGATTTTTGTGCAATTAGAAATTATGTCATTTTAACCATCCCAATTTTGACTCCCAATCTGATTTGAGTGAAGACTTGGCCATGGATTTCGCAACTGTCTTTATGACCAGTGGCAACCTCCCACATTCTTCTACAATTTGATGAGCCAATATCTCCACCTACTCAGGCGGCTTATTTCCTGGGAATGCATACAAGAAAAATAGATCCCAACTCTCATCCTTCGAGAGGTGTTGCATCTCATAGATGTGGGCATTCATGTTTTCAACAACATCTCTACTTCTAGTTATAACCACTATTTTACACTGGTTATTACAGCCAGTGGGAATCCCAAGTCTTGATATCAAATTACCTTCTGCACTACTACTCCACACATCATCCAAACAATTAAACATCTTTTCTCCTCTAATTTTCCATGTATTAATTTCACTGCTTGCAAATCACTTACTCTACTACCTATGTCTAAATCAATGTGGGAGGGTACATCATAGTGCAATTTCCTAAGAGCACAAGCTGTGAAACAAAAATCCAGGCAGAATACTCATACCCATGTTTTGATTTGTTGAAGACATGTTGCAGAAGGAATGTCTTACCTAGCCTGCCTATTCCCCCGACAACAACAACTCCCAAGTCAGAGTTCTCTAACAATCTCAGAATTTCCTCCACCTTGTGCTCTAATGCTACTATTGGTGCATCTTTCTCTGAGATACTCCATCTTTTCAACTCTACTCCTCTTTCTCTTTCACTTTGGGATGTACTAGTTGAGGGCTAACTTAAATGGACCACATCATGGAAAAGCTTGAGCTCTCGTGCCTCTTGAATAGTAGCCCTAATCCTATCTTTGATGTCTCTAATCCTCTTCCCCATCTTACACCGAAAGACTAATTGACTACAATTGTACACACATGATTGACTAGTATTTGTATACAAATGCTCAACAACACACTCATCAATTATATCCTCTGCATCAAAAGCAATATTCCTCACTTCTGCCAGCCATTCTTTCACATTGTCATTATGACCACTTTGCTCATTTGCAGCTTCTAGAGAAGCACATATCTGTCTAAGCTTCTTCTCCAACCATTTAAAATCATTTTTGAAGTTGAGTAGCAGAGATGCCTCATCCAATGCTTTATGTGTCATGATCTCGCCAAGCTTTCCCATCAAACCATTAGTAAACGCAAGAGCAAGTCCAACTTCCATCTTTGATTTGTTACAGCCTCTGGATCTAGAGAGCAGAATGGGGGGTGCTAACACAATTAAAAATTTGTTGAATGTGAGTATGAAAGTCCTACAACTCTCAGAATTTATAAGGAAAGGAGGCTTTCAGAGCGAGGAAGACAAACTCAAAGAAAGCAACGTTTGTGGAGTGGGTGTCAGAAAGTTTCTCGGAAAAACCGGAAGAAAACAATGCATGTGGAGTGGGTATGAGCGATAGAAAATTTCTTCCAATGATATCAAAGAATTTATGCATTGTACATGGCTTTCAAAGTAGTCATATTTGAAAAAAAAATATAGTGTATGGAAAGAAGACAGTAAAAGGTGCGCATGTCTTGCTTTTTATTAGTTTAATTATGGGGGTGAGTTAATTTGAATATTTAATTTAGCAATGAGAATGTGTAGAAGTATAAATATAATATAATTATATTTAGTTTGATGATTGATGAATGTATAAAGATCAATGAATATTTATATATAGTAAGATTTTATGGTTACGAATAGCTTGGTGATCATTTTAGAATAAGAAATTTATGTTGGCTCTTTGCACAAATGAGTCAAAATGTTTCAAACTAATTTACAATCATCAACTTGTCATAGTATTTTGTTTATATTCTTTAATTTTCCTGATTATCTTTGACCTCTTCTTTGGGTTTTTATCTCAAATACTTAGGGGACCTAGCAGTATTTACAAAAATCTTAAAGGATTGTCATTGAACCATAGTAAGGAGACTCACCTGGACTCGCCAAGACTCGGTGAGTCCCGAGCTGCACACCCCTAGCCGAGTCCTGGGAGTGCGGGTACAGACGTGGCCACGTCCAGCCACATCAAGGCCAGGCTCACCGACGCGCCAGATGTGCCGCGTCTAGGCGAGTCTTGATCCTTGGACGCAGTCAGTGATGGAAAGGAAAAAAAATCAATAAAAAATCAAAAAAAGAAAGTTTAAATTGGTTTTTTTTTGGTCTTATATTATCTCCCCAACCCTAAAAGCAACCTCATTTCATTCATTTGGCAAAATAGGAGGAGAAGAGAGGGCAACCAACAAGTTGTTGAAGACAAATCCAGGGTCATATATCATTTGGGAAGCTTCAAACCAGCAAGGAGGTGCATTGAGAGCTCATTACCAGTGATTGGGAGGAGTTTGCATTGAATTCCAAGCCAAATCTAAGAGGTAAGTTTGATTTTAATTGGTTTTTTGTGTTTTTTTAACAAATAATTCATTGTAATTTGTAAAATCATTGGTTTTTTGAGTTTGCATTTTTTTTACAAACCCTACTTGTTATTGCAACCACATTCATTTGCAAATCAAACCATATTATTATTTTCATAATGTCTCAAACCCCAATCAAAAAAGACCCTGCTTGGAAACATGCTGAAATCTTTTTCGGAATGAAAAGAGGAGAAGCAAAATGTAACTACTGCAAAACAATATATCATGGAGGCATAAATAGATTAAAATACCATCTTGCACGCATACCCATCCATGATGTAGTGGGCTACACTGTAGAACCTCCTGAAGTTGTTTGTGAAGTGCAGGTGCAATTAGAAACTTTTGAAATGCAAAAAGATATGAAAAAGAAACAAAAGCAGGAGCTGGTGAGTGTTGGAGTTGGACAGGGACTTGGTGTTGGTGATGCTTCTTCCATTCCTCCATACTGTCCTAGTGCTAGTGCTTGTGCTAGTGCTTGTGCTTCTGCACCAGCTATGCCTATGCGTACTCCTAGTGCTGGTGGCGCTGCTACTACTAGTGGTAGTGGCAGTATTAATTAGCAGTGGCCCTAGAGTTCGTAAATCTAGGGTGGACTCATATTTTGTACCACACACTACTCTTGGTTCCCAACCGTCGCTTGAGAGCATGGGTTGGAACAAGGATGCACATGATGTAGAAAAAAAGACAATTGCATACTTTTGGTACTACTGCACCATTCCCTTCCATGTAGCTAGGTAATTCTTTTTCGTTTAATTGTTTTAAAATTTATATTAAAATTTTAGAATCTAGATGTATCTCATTATCGAATTCAAATTTAAAGTTAAAAACTTAAAAATTTTCATTTTACAATACTTATGTAACTTATTAATTTATTTATGACATGTTTTAGGTCACCTTTTTGGAAAAACATGATTGATGCCATAACCATATGTGGGGCGGGGTTCAAATCCCCTAGTGAAGATGAATTAAAGGGCCCACTTTTGATTCAAAAGGTGGCATATGTGAAAGCACAATTAGAGGAGCAGCGTGTGCAGTGGAGGAGGATTGGTTGCACCATCATGACTGATGGTTGGACTGATAGGAGAAATAGGACGCTGTTGAATTTCCTAGTTTCCTCCGGAGGTAATTGTACTTCCCTCAATGCATTGAAATTTGAATTTGATTTAGAGATTAATAATTTAATATGGCTGATTTATGTTTTTTAATTTATTGAATAATTGGTTTTTTTTTTTTTTTCAGGTGACACCGTCTTCATGAAGTCCATTGATGCTTCTGCCCAATTCAAAAATGCCACATACCTGTATGAGGCTATAGAGGAGGTGATAGCTAATGTGGGGGAAGAGAATGTAGTGCAAGTGGTGACAAATAATGCAGCAAATTATGGTGTTGCTGGTAGATTATTGATGGAGAGGCACCCTACTATATTTTGGACTCCATGTGTCACCCATTGCATTGGCCTCATGTTGGAGGATCTTGAAAAGCTCCCATGGATCAAAACATGTGTGGATGCAACAAAAAACATTTAAAAATTTGTATACAATCACACATGGGTGCTTAACCTTATGAGGCAATACACGGGGTTGAGGGAGTTGTCTCATCCTAGCATCACTAGGTTTGCAACAAATTTTATCACGATGCAATCCTTGATTCGGTCAAAGGTAGCTTTAAGGCGCATGTTTACTAGTGAGGAGTGGTCTTCCTCATCCTTTTTGACAAGCACTGCAGGGATTGTTGTGGCTGATTGTATTTTTGATGAGCAAGGGTTTTGGACACCAGTGGACGAGATTGTGAAGGTAAAATGTAATTCTTTATTATGTTTTAATTTTTAATCATATCTTACTTTTATTTGTTTATTTTCATTCACACTTAATTGTGAAACATGTTTGCACTAAAGTTGCAATTTATTGAGCCCTTGCTAGTTCTCCTATGAGTTGCAGATGGGGAGAAGCCCGCAATGGGCTACATATATGAGGGCATGGATAGGGCCAAAGAGGCCATTAGATCAATCTATGGTGGAGTTGTGGAGAAGTATCGTCCCATTTGGGATATCATTGATAGGAGATGGAAAAACCAACTTCATAGGCCCATCCATGCAGCTACATGTTTCCTAAATCCAGCCTTCCAATTCCACTGTGATTTCCTTGCAGATAGAGAGGTTCTTAGTGGGCTCTACTCGACGATAGAGTGGATGTTGCCCAATGTTACTACACAGTTAGTGCAGGAGATAAATTCCTTCACTAAGGCACGAGGAGACTTCTTTGCACATCAAATGTGTAAAGATAATAGGACAACATTATTGCCAGGTAAAAATATATTTAAGGGCATAATTTTCATCTTTTTATATTATAATTTATTATTAAATGTTGAACTTGAACTTGAAACTTGAAATGAGATTTTTTTGTTTCTTTTTCTCATCTCAGATAGATGGTGGGAGATGTTTGGTTCTAATACACCGAACCTGCAATCCATTTCCATTCGTATATTGAGCCAGCCATGCAGTTCATCCAGTTGTGAGCGCAATTGGAGTATGTTTGAGCACATACACTCCAAGAAGCGCAATACATTGATAGTGGAGAGGATGAATGACTTGATATATGTTCATTACAACCTTCAGCCCAGATATAGGAAGCTTTTTGACCATGACAACACCCCGATCAGTCTAGAGGAGGTTGATCCATAGTCTAAGTGGATCAGTGAGGCTACAGATGTAGTCTTTAGTGATGAGGACCTTGATTGGGTGGACCAGGCAGAGAGAGGCTGAGGTTGTAGCCATGGCTAAGGAGGAGGCTAGAGCATGAGGAGACATAGCTACTATTGGTGAGAGTGGCATGGAGAGTCAGACACTGGCAGAGACTATGGTTGCAACTGCAACATCATCCAGGACCCTTAGACGCCCTCGTAGGAAGGATGCTAGCTCCACTATGCCATAGAGTCATAGACTTATAGCTATTGTTTTACTTTTGATATTTCATAATTGCATGGAACATTTTATGTCATGGATTTCATATTCCACGAGTTTTGTATACATTTGACTAATTTTATATATCTAAGTATGTTATTTCCTTCAGCAATGCAACTATAATTTGTGTACTTTATACGTATGTGATCGTTGTATACTTGTGCATGTGATCAATTTTTATTTTATTTGTGTTGTATTCAATAAAGGGTGCTTGAAACAAGTTTTAAATCCTTAAAAATCTCTAAATTTCTAGGGTTTTTTCAACTTTTTTTCATTTTGCCGAGTTTGCGTTGAGTCTGAGTCCCGAGTCGTCAAGTCGGGAGTTGAGTCACCCTCGCCGAGTCTGAGCCGAGTTCGAGTCTCGTTACTATTCATTGAACTACAAGGAGATTTCACCTAGATCAATTTGTAAAATTTTAGGAATATCAAAAACAACAATCATCAATCATGTAAATGTCTATAGAGTTAGATTCGTTAAGTGAAGTATGTAGATGTGAATGATATATATGAATTATTTGCTTGATTTTCATATGATTAAAATTTTTGTATTAAATTATAATTAAATGCAAGGATAGAAAAACATATAATATACATTTGTGCTTAAATGGTTTCAAAGAGGAAGGGTTAACATAGGAAGTTGGTCACATTTGAATTTTATTTTTTTAAAATTTGGTAGGAGTCTAGGACTATGAGGATGGCCTCAAGGTTGTGAACTAGTCATGGAATAGGAAAGGGGCTAGATCTCACTATAATATGCATCCATGAGAAAGAGTGTGCACATAGGAGTAATAAATAAGTGTCCATAGCAAATGTATAAGGGTGTGCGTATATGTGAAATAGGATAAGTTGTAACTGTATAAAAAGATGTGTTATGAGTGAGATGTATAACATAGATAAGTGACCCATGTTTGCACAAAATTAAGTCAAACTTATCAATATGCTTATGCATCAAAGAATTCCTTTCAAAATATGCACAAAACTAAATAGCAATTTACATAGAAAATAAAATAAAATACTTAAGAACTATTTTAAAACTAATTTCATTGTTATAGAAACATCCTTTAACCTCATCCACCCTTTTTTCATATAGCTTATCCATTTTTTATGTTATCAAATTATAATACATAATTTTTTTTGTAATGATCAACTTGAAATTTTTTAGCTCAACCCAAGTCAAAGAGGTCATTTATAGAGTACATCTTACCATCTTAGGCACTGTCACCCCATATATTAGGATGGGCCATCCAAACACGTGAATTCAATGGCTCAATGAAGGTAGAAGGTTTGTGACTCAACCAACCAAGGTAAACACAACGCTTGTGAGATCAATGACTTAGCATGGGTGAACTTTGATAGATATGTCAACATTACCACATTTTAAACCATCACACATATTTAATGATTAATATTATTTTATTTATCTGAGTTATTTTATTTTACCATAAAATATATTTCTGTACTCCCTTCTAATCTAATCCATTCCTTTTTTCATATAACTTACCTAACTCTTATGCAAATTTTTATATTTCTAGACGATTTTAATATATGTGTAAATCTATATATGTATAAAAGATTATATATTGGTAAATTTATATATAGAGGTTTGTATATATATAATTTTTTAAATTGATTCGTCTAAAAATGTTGAGAAATATCAATTTGAGTTATTTTTGTTTACTTAAAGAGAAAATTTATTTTCTTAAGCGTTATTATATAATTATTTTATTTACTTAAAACTTATTCTATTTTATTATATTGATTAATTTTTTTTAAACAAATATTTTTTAGTTTTTATGTACAAGGTAACAAGATGGAAGAGGAAATTTTTGTTAACTAATGATTTAGTTTGGTATAAGTCTCCCAACTTCTTCCAAATGACTTGCCAGTTGAATTTCTCATGAAAATTCAAAAAAATTAAATCTACCAAATGTGAGAATACACATTTGACCATATTTATTGAATAATTAAAAATTATATATACATTATATATTGATTTTTAATTAATTAATAAATATAATTAAATGTGTATTCTACCATTTTTTTTTTGTGGAACATGTGTAAGCAACATGTATGATAGCAATTTCCTTTCAAAACATTTTTGTAATATTTGCAGATTTAGAACATTGAAAGCTAAGTGGAGAGTTGGGACAACTCATAGGCAACGAGGGCTGAATTGACTGATTGGTGAGAGGGCTTAATGTTTTCAGGAAAGTAGGTGGGAAGAATAAATAAATACTCTCCACGTTTGATGATAGTGAAAATAAATATTTTCTTCAGAATTATTTTAAGCAAGGGTAAACAAACAATAATCTCCAGGCTGGTTGACAGGGAAATAACATCTTTCTAATGGGTTCGTTGGCCGACACAGTAAAAAAATAATAATAAATTTATTAAGTCAATGACCAAGTTAGAGCAGTCGGAGCAGAAGAGTTCAAATAGCTGCCCAACCACATGATGCATGTTGAACGGCAAGTGGAGAGTGGAGGGCACGTAATAGGCGATGTGGACTTTGTTTTGTACGTGATATATTCAATACCCAAATCATGTACTGGACAGCTCATAGGCGATGAGGACTGAATTGACTAATTCGTTAATTAATCTTGATTACTAATTTATTTTTAGTCTTTTGATTAAAGTAAGTGAGAAGAATAAATAATAATCTCTATGTTCAATGATAATGAAAATAAATATTTCCATTAAAATTATTTTAATCAACGTGAAGAAATAATCTCCAGGCTGGTTGACAGGAAAATATTTTTTTAAAATAATTGATTAGTTGGCCAGACAAAAAATAAAAAATAATAATAAATTTGTTTGACCAAGTTACAACCATTCCCCGAGAAGAGTTAGTATAGCAGCCCAGGCACATGATGGGCGTTGATTTATGTGTGATATATTCAATATATCAATATTGAAAGAAAACATTTAAAAATACATTTTTCAATTTTTATCTGTTCTTTTTCATTTACTTTGGTTAAGCAATCATTATCTTTCTTTATCAAAATATTTTTTAGATTTTTAAATTATATATTATTATGACTTAAAATATATATAAAAATAAAAATACTTTGATTTATACTTGATACTCAATACTGAAAGCATAAGCTTTGGAATGTAGGGGAGAGGGGCCCATAGTGGAGCGGGATCCAATATTGAGGATAGAAGTAGTCCTCAGTGGGTCCCATAGTGAAGCACCTTAATATCCAATTGCAAAACACTTTTTATCCATAAAATACACAAACTGACAAATCATATGATGCCACATCAGCGCACCAATAAAACATGACTTAGTGCACCACTATCGGTCTCACTTTTTTTTTTGGTCTTTTTTGGATACCTAAACAAAAAGTGTGTTGATGTGGCATCATATGATGTGGCCCTAAAACGAAATATATAAGCACGTGAGTTGTCAAATAAACTATTGTACAAAATTGGGCGTGATTTGAAATTTTCGTGTAGGATTTTGAGAAAGGCGAAGTTAGGGTGCTCCGCTATGGGCCCCTCTCCCCTAGTGGATGGCAAACATTTAATATAAACAACTGTAAAAAGATATATTTTAGTTGACCATAATATATATTCAATACCCAAATCATGTAGTGGACAGCTCATAGGTGACGAGGACTAAATTGACTAATCTGTTAATTAGTAACAATTATTAATTTATTCTACTTACATTTGAAGAATTATTTTATTTTATTTATTTAGTTAGGGGAGAGGGGCCTATAGTGGAGCACCCTAACTTCACGTTTCTCAAAATCCTACGTGGAAATTTGAAATCACTCCCAATTTTGTACAACAATTTATTTGGCAACTCACATGCTTCTATATTTCATTTTAGGGCCACATCAACATGCTTTTTGTTGAGGTATCCAAAAAGGCCCAAAAAAAATTGAGACCGATTGTGGTGCACTAAGTCATGTTTTATTGGTGCGCTGATGTGGCATCACATGATTTGTTAGTTTGTGTACTTTATGGATAAAAAGTGTTTTGCAATTGGATATTAAGGCGCTCCACTATGGGACCCAATGAGGACTACTTCTATCCCCACTATTGGACCATGCTCCACTATTGGCCCCTCTCCCCTAGATCTGTATCATTTCGATTTGAAGTTCTCTTGTTGACTGGCCATTAGCCTAATTGCTTTTCTACTAAACTACTCATTTCATTATTTTTTCTACCATTCAAAGTTGATAATATAATTAATAATTTACCAAAAAAGAATCCATTCAGACCCTGACATTTGAACTCCACATTAGTTGAAGAATATGAAATAAACGTGTAGCCAAAGAAAAACTTTTTGAGCGTAATGAAAGCATCGCCCAAGTGAAACTAGAAGTTTTATATCCAAGGAGAGATGAACAAAATAAATAATTATTTAATTATGTTACTTATAATTTTACTTTTTAAATAAAAGTTAGGTTTCAAATAATATTTTTTGTTTTCCTCTAAATAATTAGAGTATAGATAATTCAAATATTAAATTTAGTAATTGAAATGTGTAAGAATGTAAATAGAAAGAAAATATATTTAGTTTAATGTTCAATAAATGTATAAATGTTTATGAAGATTTAGACATGGTAAGTCTCGAGATTAAGAATAGTGAGTATTAGGTTGGTGGTCATCTTAAAATCAAAATATTTCATTGAATTTATACAATAATGAGTCTGAATATTTAAGACTAATTTGCAACCATGAACTTGATATGTGAATTCTATTGATCTCTATTCTTTAGATTGCTTAATCATCTTAGACATCTCTGGGATTTTACCAAATATACTTGGGGCATTTATTAGTGCTTGAAAATATCTTTAAAAAATGTCATCAAGTCACAAGCAACTTTTACCTAGATTAGTCCCCAAAATTTAAAAAATGTTGCAATCAATCATTCTTTAGTAACACAAATGTGTCTAGAATGATTGTATAGGGCTAGATTCCTTTTAGAGCACCTAGTGAAGTTTGTAGATCTTAATCACATATATGAATTGTTTGTTTGATTCTCAAATGATTAAAATGAGTGTATTGAATGTGTTTATATATACTAATATAAAACATATCACACAAACTTGTGTTTAGTTGACACTAGGTGGAAAAGATAAAGCTAGGAAATATCTTCCTAACTAAGCCCTTAGGAATAAATTATGGATTTCCTAGAATCAACCAATGCGTGCAATGTTGCATTCCATAGTAAAAAAACAACTGAATAACCATTAGAAGTTGATAATAGGTCATTCTAGAGCTAGAAGCTAAGAATAATTTTCATGAGAGTTGACATATTTTGGTAAAGAAGGGTTGTAATGCTAAGAGTGGAAGTTTCTTCATTTCTTCTGATGAAGGTGCATGGGGATTTATAAGAAGATGTATATATGACATTTATTTAGACTTCCTATTCGCTAGCAACATTAATAACCTTAACCATCTTTTAACTCTTGATCTAAAATTTTCTATTCTAGGTCTCTATATTACTATTTAGCCCTTCCTATTTAGATTCAGTGTGTCTCACACCTAAAAGTATCTTTTGAACAGTTGAAATAGTCTTCGTTGCACGCCTGAAAATAGATTTTCACTCATGTTTAATCAAAGGAAATCAAATTACATGAAATCATATTGAAATCGAAAGAAATAAAATCATATCAAATCTTCGTGATTGGTTTGGTTTGTCTCCTTTTTAAAATAGGGTTTCATAATATTGTTCCCACAAGCTCTACCCATTTTTTCTCATTAGCATTACTGAGAGCATGACACAATTTGTAGTAATCTTTAGGTAAGTCACTTGTCATGGTTTCAGTGAGTTTTATTTTTGGAAGTTGTACTTGGTTGGATTGTTTTTTTGTGTCTCATCTCATTCTAAAAATAAATTAACATTATTATCTATTAAATGAAAATATTAGTTATCTGGTTTTATCTATGGTTATTTTCATATATGACATTACTATAATACCTTGTGTCAAGTCCTTATTTGTTTCTTCACCTAAAAATACTTGAACTATTAAATGAATTAAATACACTTATTTGGTGGTTTAATTTTTTTTGTTATTTTTGTGACCATTTTCCTAACAAAAATTACTAAGTTATTAGTGAATTCATACTAGCTATGTTGATGCTATAAATGTCATGGTTGCCAAAACTATTTTCACATGGAGTGATTAGTAGAGATCAGACCATCTTCATATGTTAAACTTATTACTTCTTCACAAACCTTAGATCATATTTCCTCATAGTTTTGTGCCATTATACTGGCTCTTGGACTTTAAAGACCAAACCTCAAAAGGCAAGGGATTGGAGTGGCATAAAATGACTAAATTTTTAAAAGATTGTGTTGACAAGTGACAAACAACTTGGTTTTTCATATGGGTACATCCTCTCACATGGTTGGTTACTTGGTCAAGACTCAATACAATTAAGTACCAACATTTTTTTGATATTATTACATTCCTTTTTGAAGCCATGTATCTATGTTATGTTTCAACAAAAAAAAGGTGTTAATTTGACAAATCATCTTCCCACAGACAAATAGAGCTAGCATCTTTTCTTTTGCATCAATTTGCAATGGTTCAACATCCATTTAGAAGCAATTCTTAACATGATTTTGTTTCACAAGTCCATCCTTAAACTATCAGATTTCTCGTAACTATAAAGAATAATTTTCTCTCTAATAACTTTCTATAATCACATCATTGGTAATCATTTTAAGCCTTTGGAAAAGTTAATTGCTTAGCGAGAAGAACCATCGTATCTACAAGTTGTGGATGATAATTGAATGTATTTTCTTTAAAATTATTTTGATCAAGTGGAAGAAAAAATGTCGATAACCCTACGGTGGTTGAGAGGGAAATAATGTTTTTTAATGCACCAACACAATAATAATAATATTTTTGTGAATGAAAGGTGGCATTGATCAATTTAGAGGCATTCCTATGAGTAAAATAGGAAACATACGGTAGCCACTAGGGCTAACTTTGTGCATTCATGCGAGTGCAAAATAGGTCCGATTTCAAAAAAAAAAAAAGTGGGTGGGCTTCTTCGTAAAATTGAGTTAGGACCTTAAAAAGAAAATTTTGGGTTTTGAATTATTTAAAAGCGGCAATGGAACCTGTAAAGCAAAAGGTGCTCAAAAAGGGTGTTTTTAAACCTTCGTCCCCTACATCTTTACCACTTCACCAGTACCTGTTCATTAGACAACCAATAAAAACCCACAAAAATTTAAGGTGTTTTCAATAGTTTTCAATGTGTTTTATTTTTTTTGGCCAACTACACATTCAGTAGTGAACATATATTGGTGTAATTCATAAATTTTTATTGGCATAATTAAAACAATGTAATGACTAAAATGTAAACAGTTATTGGGGGGTCAGGTGAATAAGGGGTAAACAACAATTGGATCATGGGCGGCAATTGGGGGTTTTCCCCTAGTGGCCAAACCTGTTTAGTAAAACAAATTTAATACGGATGGAGGGAAGGTGATGGGGACTTTTAGTATGCATTCAATACGCAATATCGAGAGCAAATATTTTAATATGTATTTTTCAAATTTTATCTTTATTTTTTATTGGATTAACTTTGATTTTTATCTAGTCAATGCTCTTATTGCTTTACACATCACTCTCTTTCCTTTACAAAAATATGAAATGAAAATTAATTATGAGTAATGTCCTGAATTAAAATATGAAATGAAAATTCATTCTCAGTATTATCTTGAATTAAAATATATATTTGGGGTGGTGGACTTAGCTAGATAGGTCACGAGGTTTCTACAGTTTATACAGGGTGCCTACCCATTCATGGAGTCTAATATATATATTTGAATGTTTATATTAAGTTTGTTATTTTATTTTTATTTATTTAAAGTTGTTTTATTTATTCAAATTTGTTTTAATTTGAATTTAAAATTATTAATTAAAGATATCAGTATAAATGTATTTAAATATGATAAAAATATTTACACAATACAATACAAAATAGTAATATTTTTTTTTTTTTATGCTACAAGGGTGTTCATGACCGATGGCCCGACCATTACATGGGTACTTGAGAGCTAGGGTGACTAGACCCCCTCTGGTCGAGATCCCCACCCACAAGAAGTCCCACCTCTTAAACCCAGAAGCGGAGTCGAACCTAAGACCAATGGGGAGCAAACCCACTACCCAAGCCAACTCTACTACCCATTTAGGCTTATTTATTTTTATTTTTTATTTCAATAATTATTTTATTTTACTTATTTACTTAAGGTTTATTTTATAATTTTATATGTTATAGATATATGTTGATTAAAATTTTTGGTTTTTATTATATGAGATATAAGAGATGACAATACAAAACATGTTTGGTTGGATAATAATAGAATTTATAAAATAATTAATTGAGAGTAGTGTAAACATGTCAACAAGAATATTTTGCATTTCATGCATCATGGGGCAAAACTAACTACACCAACATGAGATTATTTGATGCTATTGCATAACACCTCTTAATGATAATTTTTCACTATTAGAATAATATCTTATATAAGAATTGAGAGAATAACTTTCAGAAACATTGATTATTTTGATAAGCAAGGGTGGTAACGCTAAGAGTGGGAATTTTGTCATTTCTTTTAATGAAGGTGTTTGGAGATTTTTAGGGGAGTATGCATATGGAATTAATGTAAGCTTCATATTATCTAACAAGAATAATAACCATAACCACCTTATTGGCTCTTGATCCAAAATTTCATTTTCTAGGTATCTATTTTATCATTTATCGAGTATGTGTAGGATCATGATGGGCCAAAAGTGGCAATATGATGGGTATGTGTAGGGTATGTGGCTAACAACTTTCTTTTAACTAAAATTGATGAAATAGGAATTTTTTAAAAAGGAGATTCAGCTTTCCACCAATATAAATTATGCTTTACTTTGAGATTTAATAAATAATTATTATTCATTTTCTATTTGAATTAGGCTGGTCTGATTGATAGTCTAATTGAAAAACATCTATAACTTTCAAAGCAATTATCACATTTTGAATCACGGAAACATGTGTCACATTCTATGCTTCACATACTATATGATTAAAAATATTGAATTTCATGAAGTTTTGACCAAGTTAAGGTTGTTAGACATATGAGCTTTTATATTTTTTAAAAGTTGTAATAAAAAATTCATAATTAATTATTTACTTGGAAAAAAATTACAAAAAAATATGCATCACATCGGGACATGAGTCCTCTACTTATATGTAAAATATTATAAAAAAATATTTTCATTTTATTATGGTTAGGGTGGTCATATAGACACCTACTTCTTACTTTTTTCCTGAAATTTAAGTACTACTACATTGAAATTTCAAATTTTACTAAATAGATTTTTCTTTTAAATAAACCTAGTAGTTTAGAAACTACATTTTCTATAGATTCTATTCTTAAATATTTTTTAAATAATATAGATAACTTATTCAAATTTTTACGTCAAGTTTCCTAACTCTGATTTTTTTGATTTTTTTGCACTTAAAGGCCTATTTTTTCCATGATGATCTTGCACATACCCTATCCCTTCATATTTATAACTAATATGAGAAGTGTAAAATTAGGTGTTTATTATATGCTTGTAGGTTTATGTTTTAACAGGTTCTTTTAGGACTTATATTATGGCCCTATAAGCTTAGTTGTTTTCCTCTCAAGATTCGTGTGAATTTATACACTTTTGTGTGTCATGATTAAGCCTTAGGTTTACAATCATGTTGAACCATGTATGGAAGAATGGTTTTTTTCAACTAAATCTAAATTTTCCCATTTTATCTCTTTTTTCACATAATTTGAGTTATATATGAATGTTAACTTATGATAGATGGTTGCAAGTTGAGTGAAAGTCTTATAACTATGCATTGACTAACAAGGCAATGATGGTGGGATTATTTAGTGATTTTCTGGTTGCCCTATATTTCAAGATAATCCACAATGTTAGTAGTGAGTTATTTAAGAAGGTAGATGGAATTGTTGGCAAGATTTATTGATGTGTTCGGCATTTATTAATCGATCACTAGGTGTGCAAATAATTATTTGGGTCTGCATTGACAGGGTGATCCCACAATACTGGTTTACAATTTTTGGCCAAACTGGACACTAAACTGATTTTTTCTAACTAAATCTTCACTTTCGGACACCTAGAACGACTAAACTATGAGGAATTTGAAGATGATGCAAACTAGCGATTTGTGACATTTTTTCTGTAGATTCTAAATATTTTTTTTTCAAAACTTTTGGAATCAGATTACACTTCTTTTTCCATCTCCTTCGAAAACTAATTTTTTCAGTATATAGCATTTTTAAGGAATGACGCTCACCATATAACACAAATTTTTTTCCATGAGGATGAAATTCTTTTTTTTTTTGAATTTAGATTTGCCTTATTATGATATCCTAGTGCTTCAATTGGTTTCATAGTGTTTTATTGAATATTTTTCCTTAATCAAGTTTTGAAGTCAAACCAAAATTTACAATTTATAAGGTGGGCGCATAATGCTTGCTCGAAATTCAATTTTTATTTGGATCAAGAACTTCCAATATAAAATTGCACTCATTTTCCAAAAATTGATAATGTCTATATTTTCCACATGTGTAGGAAGGAAGCTTGATTTACCGATTGAAAAACCTATGTTTAATAAAACTAAAAAGCAAATACATAATAGCGAAAACATATTAAGAGCTATATTACGTTGGATATTAAGCTCATTCTAAGGACTACATCCATCAGAGTTGGATTTGGCAGAAGTCATCCATTTTCATCCTAACTTGAGGCTTCAGAGAAATTTTTTGTAGTTTTTTGGTGTCAAAGGGGGAGAAGGGGGGAAAAGGGGGGTTCGAGCGAACTTCCTTTCCACAAGGCTTTCCTTTTGGCCTTTTCCCAGGAATGGTGGGACCCAACATTAAATTGGTTCACTCGAAGGGGGGTTCTATCGAACCCTCTTTGGGTTTGCTCAAACCAAAAGTTCGTTCAAACCCTCAAAAACCAATTTTGTTTGCATGGGGTCATTTTTTGCAACTTTTCCTTCCTCACTAGAATTGTAAGCCACTTTTGTGGGTTCACCCATCATGAATAGATCATCTCAACTTGTCAAGTTGATCGACTTTGATTTCATTCCAATCTTCTCCACCTTCCTTTTATCTCTCATCTAGCTCACTACTTTCCTCTACTCCCACACCATCACTTCTGGTCTTGTCATTATCTCTTAAAAATATATATCACTAGCACTTTGAGACACGGTATTGCTCAATCCTTGAATTTTGGAAACTCTTCCAAAAGAGAAGTGAATTTTTAGCCTAACAAGCATAGAAAATTCTCCACTTTCTTCAAACTTATCTAATAATTCTATAATGCATTCTGAATTAACCTTCAAAATCAATATTTTTAAATTGAGCATCTTTTGGAGTGATGGATAATAAATACACTTCCCCAATACAAGTTCTATTATATTTTTCATTCCAAGCATCCAAATTGGCACATAGAAACAGTTAATTTTAATTTGTTGAAGACCTTTCAAAAAAATTATTTATTTTTCTAAGAATGTTGGAAGACAAATTCTTCTATATCACCCTCTATTGAGGAAATGTTATTCATTACTATACTAGAATTCTCATTTTGACTAGGTTTTTAAGGATGGCATCTTCTACAGTTCTCAATCACCTTACATCATTTAATTTAAACTTCATTTCAAAGATATTGATCAAATCACCAACACCTTTAATATTTAATAATTCATTCTCTTTGATAGAAATTGGGATTAAACTTTATTTTAGTGCCTCAAAACTCAAGAGTTGTGATATTTTCTTGGGTATATGATTATTAACGAGCTCTTTTAAGTATTATTATATATTAAAATGGGAAAGACACTTAATATCGTCTATATAGTTAGGTACACATTATAGGATAGTGCAATGAGAAACATGAAGAAATTTAAGAATCTTAAGTCTTCTAACACAATCCCATACCTCCCTAATTTTTGTGTTGGATAAATTGAAAACCTTAAGAAGTTTCGAGTTCCCAACACATTTGGGTAATATACAGATGGTAGTGTTGCCAAAGTTAATAACCCAAATTAGTCTAAGATGATCAAACAACTATTATGGAATACTTATAATGTTATTATTTTCAGATAATTATAGTGTGAAGAAGGTATAGACAATGAAGAGGCCTCTTTGAAATTTCATTCGTGGCTAAACTAATTTTACCTAGTAATAATCTATGAAAATTATTTATTTGAAGGGATGATAAAATTCACACTCATGTTAAAGTATATGAATGGTAGTTACCTTAAATTTCATATTTTATGATGAAGAGGTGGATGTTGGACCTTAAAAGTTAGGGCCTATCAGTGAGAGTGGTCATACACATTTCACTTAGGTAAGATTAACTATTTTTAATCATTATATTTCTAAATAATGTCAGGTATATTTTGGTAACCTTTTCTCTATTTTTAGTTGATTGCATCAATTCAAACTTCTTCTATTATTAATTGCATAATAGAGGTGGACATTGTTGTGGAATCTTTGTCTCCAATTCCTTCAACAAAGGTATGAGCTAGATTAGTAAATTTCACATTTATTTCTTATTTGCTCCCACATCTATTAGTGTAAATTTGAATGATATTCATATATAGTATATTGTTTCTTAATGCTTATCATAGGATGTCAAAGCTCTAATTTTTTCACATGCCCCTTAGATGGATGAAGAGAGAAAATGAATGATTGATGTTGATTATCATCTATCGGTAAGTGATTATTCACGTGTATGTCATTGTATATTTGATTTTTTCTATATTACTATGTATATTTTTTATTGTATTAGGTGGGAATATAAAATAAATTATAGAGGAGGTCAGGCCAATGGGTTTAATATAAATAGACTTCTCTTTTCTCTCCATCTACTTGATAGAAAAAGATCCATCTAATCTTCCACCCCAATCTAGAGGACTAGTTATATTATGGATTTTTTGTATGCCTATATGAATTTCTTGTGCATATATTTTTGTATTACCAACATATAACATTATATGCCTATATGGATTTTTTGCAACCCTATATTGATTTCTTGTACATATATTAATGTTTTACTAACATATAACATTATATGCCTTTATAGATTTATTATGAATACATTCTTGTTTTGCTAATATTGCATATATTTGTTATAAAATGAGGGTTTAGTTGAGTAGTTTGTTACACATTTTATGCGATTATTTTCTACATGTCTTATGTTATTCTTCATTCTACTTTTGATATTTGTTTTTCCTTAAAACACTAAGATCTAATATTTGTCCATTTGAGATAATGATTATAAGACTTGTGGATGCACCTAAAATGATTAATTAAATTTTAGTTTCAAAGAAAAAGAATGGATAAAAGGGTATGTGCAAGATCATGGTGGGCCAAAAAGTGGCAATATTATGGGTATTTGAAGGGTATGTGGCTAGCGACTTTTATTTTACCCAAAATTGATGAAAAGAAAAGGGTTTTTAGAGGAGATTCTTAGCTTTCAACCAATATAAATTATGCTTTAATTTGAATTTAATAAATAATTATTATTCTTTTTCTATTAGAATTACAACTAAAGTCCTGATTGATAGGTTGATTGAAAAACATCTATAACTTTCAAACGGTATCACATTTTTTGAATCTGAAATATGTGTCACATTCTATGCTTCACATACTATATAGGATTAAAAAAAGAAAAAATAAATTTCATGAGTTTTTGACCAAGTTAAGGTGGTCAGACATACGAGTTTTTATATTTTTTAAAAGTTGTAATTAAAAATTCATAATTAATTATTTACTTGGAAAAAAATTACAAAAAAATATGCATCACATCCAGACATGAGTCCTCTACTTGTATATAAAATCTTATAAAAAAATATTATAATTTTATTATGGTTAGGGTGGTTAGACAAACACCTACTTCTTATTTTTTCCTTGAAATTTAAGTACTACTACATTGAAATTTCAATTTTCACCAAATAGATTTTATTTATTTTTAAATAAACCTAGTATTTTAGAAACTAAATTCAATTTTCTATAGATTCTATTCTTACATATTTTTGAAATAATATAGATAACTTATTCAAAATTTTACGTCAAGTTGCCTAACACTGATTTTTCTAAATTTTTTGCCACTTAAGGGCCTATTTTTTCCATAATGATCTTGCACATACCCAAAAATAAGAGATAGGTAGGTAGAGAGAGGGATATAGGTAGGGTGGGATAGGTAGAGAGAGATGGTATTCGTGTGAGAGAGAGGAGGGAGGGAGAGGTAGAGAGAGGGGTAGGTAGAGTGAGGAAGATGTGGGGTGGGAGGGACAGAGGGAGGGAGAGAGAGGGAAGGAGGTAGTGGGTTATAAAGGGAGGGGTAGATGGAAAGAGAGAGAGGGGGGAAGATGGAAAAAGGGAGGGAGAGGAAGGTTATGAGGGATGATGAGAGGAGTGATAGAGAAAAGTATACAGGAATGGGGGGAGGGAGAGGTCTAGCGAGGTAGCATGGGAGGGATAAAGGGAGAGAGAGGAAATAAGGGAGACATGGAGAGGTAGGTAGAGAGAGGTAAGGTTGAAGGAATAGATGGAGAGTTAGGTAGAGAGAGTGAGAGGATATAGGGAAAGTAGAGAGGGAAGGGGAGAGAGAAGTAGATAAAGGGGGGAAGTTGGGAAGGAGGGAGATGCATGTAGAACGAGAGGTGGGATGGAATGGATTAAGGGAAAGGTATGTAGAGAGGGAGACCTGATGATAGTTGTGAGGTTCAAGAAAATGTTGATATCTTAGAATTTTGTGTGAAGGAATAATCCATGTTGTTGGTATCTTTGAAGGTTACCTTGGTAGTGCATTAGTGGTACACCTTGTTGTTGGGATGAATTATTTTGAAGGCTACCTGGTAGTGCATTGGTGGTATACCTTGCTATTGGGACAAACTGCTTTGAAGGTTACCCTGATAGTGCATTGGTGGTACTTGTTGTAGGGACAATGCCTAGATCATAATGTGAGCTAGAAGACATAGATCAAGATTTATTCTGAAGCAAGATGTAAGTACTTGCCCCTAGTGTCTAGCAACATGGGTAATGGGTTATCTTGTGATAGGATAACATGTTTGGATAGAGTATGCCCCTTTTGGAAAATGTTGCATGGCTCAGATAATGTTGGATGGGGTAGGTTCAATGATAGTGACCCATGTCAAGATGTTTTCCATAAGTGTAAAGTGTACACCAACATTTTTCAAGATCAAGATAAGTTGGATTTTGGATAAAAATGGATAGGATTTATTATGGATAAGCTGAGATGCTTCTATTTGAAATGGTGCATGTAGATGAAAAATTCTACACATGACACCTGTTTGCCAAGTTTTTATCATGGTACTTGTCCAAAGTGCCACCACAGTGGTTTTCACTGGAGGATAATTTTTCTCTTGACTATTTTCTTGATTTTTGTTTTAAGTCACACAAGACGCTTGTTTACCAGGTTTTCATTATAGTGACAATTTTTTTCTCATGTTGAACCACCTGGTGGTGCTGGTGTAGATGTTTTTGATGCTGGTATGGTTGTTGTTGTTGTTATGATGTGACAATGATATCCTACTTTGATGATTTGTTTTGCTAAAATATGGGTGCTTGAGTATAACCTTTGGAAATTCTTGTCTTCTTTGTAGATACGAGAGTTAACCTTACCTTGATGCGCACAACATGATAAAGTTCCCTTAGAATCCTTATGATAAAGAGTTGCTACTAATACGTGGTCAATGAGAGGGTTTGATATCATGGATGGTGAAATGTGTTGAGGGATATGATATTTAGATGGATTGGTCGACAGTTTGGAACCTTTTATTTTCCAAACTTGGGATGATGAGCAACGATGGGTGGATATGGAGATTTGATTGGGACAAACGTCTTGATATACCTTGTAGGTCACTCTTGAAGCTTTATTTTGCATTGTTGGACTTTTTTAATGGATGACCTTCCCTTTTTTATTTTTCACCATAGTTTCTTTGACTAATGGATTTTGATAGGGATGATTTTCTTGTTTTTGCTTTGGTATCCATTTGTATTTTCTTTTTCAATTTTGCTTTACTGATTCTTTTACTTAGATGACTTCTTTCATTCTTGCATATAGCCTTTTCTCTTGTTGTTGGTCCCAATCATAGGGTTGAAATATGTGTGGATGACGATTCATGATCTATGACTAATTGTAGTGTTGGTAGTAGTTTCATTATAAAGACCATTCGTGCTCTCTATGTTGATTCTTGCATTAGATAAAGTTGCCCCCAATATTATAGAGGTATCACTAATATGCTTAGAACCCTTAATTGTTGAATAACCAAGACCTTGATGCTTAGGATTGCTAATAATCTACACTAGTTCTAAGATACCTTGTTCATGTAGGCCTAATTCTCTATCTTGATAATGTGAAAGGAAATATAAAAGAGCAATGGAAAGTACTAATGAATTAGCAATTGTTTGAAGGAAAGAGATTACCAAATAGGTTGAAGTAGCCAAACCAAGCACCACCAAAGAAAGAGAGACAAAAGAATTTGTTAAGGGGAAAAAACAAGAAAAAACCCCAATATTATGAATGGAGGCAAAATGCCTAAAGAATAATACAAAGAGAGAGAGCTTCAGCCTTAGCTTGCTTGCATGAGTCTTGAAGAATGAGAGGAGAGGCACCTCAATAAGTAGTAGGTGAGAAGAGAAGGAGTTAGAATGTAACTCCCAGCTCAATGAATGCCACCATTCATCTATGTGTGTGCAAAGTGTCACCTCTTAAGGAGGTGGTTACAAATATTCCTTAATAAAGGAATTAAAAAATAAGCCATCCTCACACATGTGTGAGATGACAAAAAAAAAAGACTTGTAGGGATTCCTTTGGAATATTCCTACAAGTTAATAAAAAATTACAATTAAAGAATAACCTTTACCAAGTAAAGATTAATCTTCTAACATCCCCCCTTAAGCTTTACTTGGGGAGGTTACATCAAACCCTTCAATGGGTTGTAATCCAAGATTTTTACAATGGAAGAGAAATTTATCTTTACAAAGAGCTTTGGTGAGAATATCTGCAACTTGATCTTCACCTTTACAATACAAAAGAGAAATTTGCTTGTCTTCAATTTGCTCTCTAATGAAATGATGTTGAAGAGCAATGTGCTTGGTCCTTGCATGAAAAATTGGATTCTTTGCCAAAGCAATAGCACTTTGATTATCACAATATAAAGGAGTAGGATCCTTTTGAGGTAGACCCAAGTCTTCAAGTAATCTTCTTAACCATAATGCTTCTTTAGATGCATTTGTACAACCTTTATATTCAGCTTTTGTAGAACAAAGAGAAGTAGATTGTTGTTTCTTACTATTCCATGAGATTGCACCTGATCCAACAAAGAAACAATAACCACAAGTGGATCTCCCATCATTGGGATCACCTCCTAAATCTGAATCAGTATAACCCTTTAAAGAAAAATCACAATTTGCATCATAAAAAAGACCAAGATTAAGAGTACCTTTAACATATCTTAAAATTCTTTTTGCAACTTTAAAATGAGTTTGTTGTGGTTTAGACATAAATCTAGAAACCAATCCAACACTATAAGAAATATCAGGTCTAGTAAGAGTTAGATAATTTAAACTTCCTACTAATTGCCTATATAAAGTAGGATCAACAAAAGGAGTTTCCATATCAACCATTAATTTAGTTCCTAATTCACAAGGAGTAGAAACACACTTTGCATCATTCATTTTAAATCTATCTAAGAGATCTTGAGCATATTTATGTTGAGAAAGAAAAATACCTTTAGGTGTTTGCCAAATTTGCATACCCAAAAAATAATGTAATAGGCCTAAATCAGTCATTTGAAATTGTTGATTGAGTTGAGACTTAACATCACTAATCAAATTGTTAGAACTAGAAGTGATAATTAAATCATCAACATATAAAATAATAATCACAATATCATCTTCACTATGCTTAATATATAAATTTGGATCATTTTTACTTCTAATGAAACCTTGAGATAAAAAGAAAGCATTGATCTTTGAATACCATTCTCTAGGAGATTGCTTTAAACCATATATTGATTTCTTCAATTTGCAAACAAGATTTTCATTACCTTCCTTAATGAAACCCAAAGGTTGAGACATATAAATTTCTTCATGTAAATCACCATTTAAAAATGCACTTTTAACATCCATTTGATGAATAGGCCAATGCATATGAGAAGCTAAAGCAAGAACTAATTTAATGGTTGGCATCTTAGCTACTGGAGCAAATGTTTCATTATAATCTAATCCTTCAACTTGAGAGAAGCCCCTAGAAACTAATCTAGCTTTAAACTTGCTAACTTCATTATTTGCATTAACCTTAGTTTTATACAACCATTTGCATGAAACAAGATTCTTACCTTGAGGTAATGGAACTAAATCCCAAGTATGATTAGCAATTAAAGTATCATATTCTTCTTGCATAGCCTTTTGCCAATGAGGTTGATCTTTAGCTTGTTCATAAGTTTGAGGATCATTTGAATTCATAATGTTAGACATCAAAGCATGATTACAATAATTTGCCTTTCTTCTTTTAGGTGGATTTTTAGCTAAATAATCCTCACTTTCTTGCAACAAATTTTTAAACCATTTTGGCATTCTTTTAGATGTAGGAGTATCATCACTAGAAGAAGAATCATGAGTAGAGATTTCAACATTTTCATCATCACTATCACTATGAGTAAGAGATGCATTAGGAGGGTTAAGAGGAGTTTCAACTTGAGGATTATCCTCCACAACAATAACTTTATTTTGAGAAGAATCAATATTATGCACTTTAGAACAATCATGAACACCATTTTCAGCAATGCATACATCTCTAGCAACTTTAACTTTGTTAGTAAGAGGATTATAAACTCTATAAGCTTTAGAATGTTCATAATAAAAAAAAAAAATATGATAAGAAGATTTAGCATCTAATTTTTGCCTCTTTTGTTTAGGTTTGTGAACATAAGCAATTGAACCAAAAATCCTTAAATGCTTAAGATTGGGCTTCCTACCAGACCAAGCTTCTTTAGGAGTTATATCCTTTAAAGCTTTAGTAGGAGTCCTATTGATAATGTAAGTAGCACAAAACATAGCTTCTGCCCAAATTTTATAAGACATATTTTTAGCATGTAACATAGATCTAGCCATTCCAACAATAGTTCTATGCTTCCTTTCCACTACACCATTTTGTTGAGGTGTATAAGGAATAGTTAGCTCATGCTTAATACCAAATGATTTCAAATAACTATTAAAAGCATTATTCACATATTCTTTACCATTATCAGTTCTAAGAATTTTAAGTTTAAAACCAGATTGCCTTTCAACGAATTTATGAAATTCAGAAAATATATCAAGAACTTGATCCTTACTATGAAGAAAATAGATCCAAGCTCTTCTAGAAAAATCATCAACAAAAGTAAGTGCATACCTTGATCCTTGGATGGAGTTATTCTCCATGGGTCCCAAAAGGTCACTATGAACTAGGTGCAACTTATGAGTTGCCCTCCATGATTGACCATGTGGAAAGGGCTCCCTATGCATCTTACCACTCATGCATCCTGTGCATACAATTTTAGATGGAACAATACTAGGCAATCCATCTACCATATTAAGCTTTTGCATTAAAGCAATATTGTTAGCATTTATATGACCAAGTCTTTCATGCCAAACATTGAAATCAATGGTAGATATTAAAGAGCATCTAGATTGAGCAAACTCATAAAATTTGAACAAATTATCATTGTCTAATTTAGCATTAGCAATGACCTTGTTTTGTTTTGGATCAATAACATAGCACATATCTTTGTAAAATTCTATTTTATAATCTTGACAAAGCTTAGCAACTGAAAGTAAGTTAGTCTTTAATTCAGGAACATATAAAACATCATGCAATTTACCATTAGGAACATTCACATCTCCAATTGCTTCTACTTTACAAGTATGATTATTAGCAAGTTGAAGAGGAACATTAGATATATCAAGTTGCATAGACTCAAAAACTTCTTTATGTGAAGTAACATGTTGAGATGCACCTAAATCAATAACCCATTCAAGAGGTTGAGAAACATTAGAACTACAAGTAAAAGCACATCTAGATTGATTTGCATTATTTTGAAACTTATTATTATTAGGTTTATTTTGATGTTGATTATTTTTCTTCACAGGATTTTTCTCATTTTGCTTTTTAAAACAAGTGTTTTGCCAATGACCATCCTTATTACAATAAGTGCAATGTGGTTTCTTAGAAGAGTTAAACTTTCTAGGATCATTTCCATTATTATAATGAGGTTTGGAATTATAATGTTGTTGTTTAGAATGAGGTTTAAAATTTTTCTTATGATTAGATAAGAAAGCATGTTCATTAGACTTAAGAGTACCAAACTGAATTAACTTAGCCTCTTCTTGTCTTAATAAATCACGAAAAATATCATAAGTTAATTGAGTAGCTAAAGAAGGAATAGCTAATTGAGCATGAATATTAGTAATGAATTGTTGAAATTGTCTAGGAAGACACTTTTTAAGAATAAGATGAATTAATCTAAGATTATCTAATTTAACTCCTAAACCATCCAATTGACTATTTAAAGCATCAAATTTCAATAAAAATTCATCCATAGATTTAAAATCAGAATACCTCAAATCTTCAAGTTGATCTTGAATTTGAATTTTTCTTGATTCATTTATACTATCATAAATTGTTTTGAGTTTGTCCCATACTTCATAGGCAGTTGTGCATGTCCCAATATGAACATAAAGTTCGGGTGACATGGAGATACCTATGAGGCCAAGGGCTTCTTCATTTTTGAGATTCCATTTTTCGATTTCATCTTTGGATGCAGACGAACCTGGTTTAGATTTAGGATCTATAGCTACATCTAAAAGATGTTTAAAACGAAAAATGAAACAAATATGAGTCTTCCAAGAATGATAGTTAGAACTAGTTAATTTAATTTCAGGAATTAAAGTTGACATTGTAAAATATTTAAGTGCACAAAAATCTTTCTAAAAGAAATACTTTACAATTTGAAATGAGTAACACACTAATTGAGGCATAGAAAGAAATGGTAGTAGATCTTTAAATAAAGGATTTTGAAAAATATCATTTAAAAAAATCTTTTAATATTGAATTAAATTGCAAGAAATTTTTTTAAAAAAATAAAATAAACCCCTTTGTGATATAATTTTTAAATATTGTAATAATCTCTCTTTTGGTAAAAATGTTACTTTTGATAGCGGAATGCTAAATAATATTTAATTTCCCTATAAGAAAATATTAAAAAATAAATAAATTATATACTAAACTAAATTTTAAGGAAAGACTAAAACCTTTTATAATTTAATGAAAAGTTAATAATAAATAATTAGACTTTTCATTAGAAGACTATCGAATGAAAAGTTATAAAAGAACTTTAGACCTTTTTTAAACACTTAAAGAAAGCACATGCTTTTTCGAAGTTTTAAAAGAAATATAAACTGCATATAAATGAAAATAAAGCACGGTGGGAGAAATTTTTTGAAATGAGTGAGATTAATGGGTGGAAAAGAAAAGAGTTAAAAAAGGGTTTAAATCAAAGGTCACGACACAGAGAGCAGCGGAAGGAGCCGCAGGGGAGGGTCTGAGCAAGAGGCCGCTCAAGCATAAAGGCCATGAAATGGCAGAGAGGGCATGTGACGAGGAGGCAAGCGGGAGTTCAGCGCGGTTCAGCCTCAACAAGCCTATTTCAAATTTTTATTTGATTATAGATTAGTATTTAAAAACTTAGGATTTATATATCGATTTTTTTTTTCAACTTTGATAAAGAAAAATAAATGAAATGTTTTGATTTATTTTATTTTTAAATTTCTAAACTAGAATAAGGGTTAAAGCCTTTGAATTTTTATTTTTTTTAGAAACTACAATTTTTTTATAGATTTACAAAGAAGCAGATTAGCTTTTTCCTAAAAAAAATTGAACGAGGGTAAGAGATCTGAAAATAAATTTGATTTTTTTTACAAAATGTAAAATATAGTGATTTTTTTTTATAGATTTAGCTTGATATTGCAAAAAAAGATTACAGATCTATCTTTATTAAGGGTTTCTAAAAAAAATCAAAAGATTAAATATGCATGCAAAGCAAATAGATTTGAAATTTTAAATAAATAACTAAGAAATCCTGCACAAGGGTTAGAAAAAATAAATGATTTTTTACAGATCTAATATGCAAATTTGTATAAACTATAAAAATAAATAAACTTTAAATTGAAAATTGAAAAATAAGATAAACCCTTATTGGGTTTTCTAAAGGCTTGCAAGATATACAAATAGATTTAAGAACAAATTATTTAAAATTTGAACAATAGGAAACTAAGATCCCTGCACACAAAAAAGGTTAGAAGACAAAAAAAAACAACCAAGATTAGGCACTAGCTCTTCTCTTTGAGAGTGTCTCCAATGGTGTGCTGAAAAGTTTGGTAAACCTTCAACAATATAGCTCAAAAGATATTAGTAATACCAAGCTCTGATACCATGAAAGGAAATAAAAAAGAGCAATGGAAAGTACTAATAAAGAGGAATTGTTTGAAGGAAAGAGATTACCAAATAAGTTGAAGTAGCCAAACCAAGCACCACCAAAGCAAGAGAGACACAAGAATTTGTTAAGGGGAAAAAACAAGAAAAAACCCCAATATTATGAATGGAGGCAAAATTCCTAAAGAATAATACAAAGAGAGAGAGCTTCAGCCTTAGCTTGCTTGCATGAGTCTTGAAGAATGAGAGGAGAGGCACCTCAATAAGTAGAGGTGAGAATGAGGAGTTAGAATGTAACTCCCAACTCAATGAATGCCACCATTCATCTATGTGTGTGCAAAGTGTCACCTCTTAAGGAGGTGGATACAAATATTCCTTAATAAAGGAATTAAAAAATAATCCATCCTCACACATGTGTGAGATGACAAAAAGACAAAAGACTTGTAGGGATTCCTTTGGAATATTCCTACAAGTTAATAAAAAAATTACAATTAAAGAATAACCTTTACCAAGTAAAGATTAATCTTCTAACAATAAATATACCTATATATATATATATATGTATGTATATAAATATACGTATATATATATGCTATGTACATATTTATATACAGAGATATCTAGATATACACATACATGGCTTGATATATAGATTGAAAGCTATAGTGTATGTATACATAGAAATTAAATGAAAATATTTATCCTAATTGAAGTCATAGTGATGCATGAAGAGAACCATATTTTTCCTTGAAAAATTGAGTGTGTTTATGAACACAAGTATTGGAAGTGTTCATAAACACCATACAAGCCATAAACATCATGGAGTACATTGTCGATGCACTTAGAACATAAGAGAACCTTCAATCTAAGGACACTCAAATAAACACTTTAAAAATTATGTTCAGAATCAACAACAAAATAAATAATAACATTCATCTTAATTAACACAACACACCCATAACAAAACAAATAACCGAAAAGAAGAAAGAAAAGGGAATGAAAGGAGACAATGGTGCAACTTTAGTGAGGTTAAAAACCTCACCTATATGAATTGGAGATGCACAATGCTTTGGTGAAATTCTCGAACTGAATCCTGCAAACATATATGAATATAGTCATAAATAAGAAAAGTGTAGTAGCCAAAGTGTTTAAGTTACAATAAGAATGTATAGTATCATTTTTTATTAACCTTTGTCATGAAATTCACCATCACAAAGCCAATAATGGATTGAAATAGAACCCCATCAAAGAAGATTGAACAAGACATAAATTTATAACAAGTGTTAGCCGAATATACCAACATGTCTAAAACAATGAAACGAATAATTTCCAAGGAATGAATGACGTATATGACATTCAAATTGAACAATTGAAATGAACAATCAAATTGAACATTGGAAGTGAACAATGAAATTGAACATTCCAATTGATCAGTCGAATAGAACTATATATTTGAACAATCCAATAGAACAATGCACTAGAACAATAGAACTATATATTTGAACAATCCAAAAGAATAATAACTTTTAACAATGCAATTGAACAATCAAATTGAACTATCCAATTGAACAATGCAATTGAACAACACAATTGAACAATCAAATTGTGCAATGCAATTGAACAATCAAATGGAACCATCGAATTGAAGAAAGCAATTGCACAATCCAATTGAGCAATCAAATTGAACATGTGTACATGAGTTATACATATATACCAACATGATATGGTGTACGAATCACAATGTATGGAACTGAAATGCATTGACATCCATAAACAGTGCAAGTTGAAACCCCAAATACCGAGATAGAGGGTGGTGGGTGGCAAACATTGACAGCGTATAGAACTGATATATATTCCCTGGCATAAGACTTAAAAAGAAAACCATGAAATTGAACTTAAATGTCTTCACATTCATTCACATCCATAAGTATTGTAAGTTGAAACCCTAGATATTGAGTTAAATGAAAAACTCAATGTGAACATACATACACACACACACATACATACATACACATTATGTATGTATGTATGTATGTATGTATGTGTTGGCCTCCTATAATGATTCAATAACTAAGCCTTTACAACTATTATTCAGAGATTGAACATCTAAAATGAACAACTATCTCAATCATCATGAAGGTGCATTTAACTTGTCAACCCAGGGATGTGAACTTGAAATGGGTTAGCATTGTATGTGCACTAGGAGCTCAAAGTAATCATTCTACTCTATAGCTAAGAAAACCACAATACCAGAAATTAAATTACATGGAAAGAAAAGAAATAAGAATGAGCATCAATTAACAATTATACTAAACCAAAATGTATAATAGGAGTAAAGATCTAGGAAAACTAACAAAAAACTATTATGTCTACTTTGGCTACAGGAAGAATTCCAGTGGCTGTAGGAATAGTCAAAGCTAGATTTCTAACTAAGTGTAGAACATAAAATGATAACTAAATTAACTACTCTAAAATGATGGATTACTCACCAAGTGGGCCCCCTTGGATGAGAATCCCATAAGACTGCTGGAAACTCAAATGCTTAACTTAGAATGACATTGTATTCATTGAGAAACATAAAAATAGAATAATATCATAGCTGTATTGGAAAATAAAGAATGCTCAGTACATCAATGTCAATTCCCAACAACAATCAATAACTATGCGGAACATCCAAGAAGAAGATTCAAACCATTATTTATACTACCAACTAAATAGGGCAGTCGATTCCCACTAGTTGAGAGGACGCCATTTAGGGAAAGCATGAAAAGAATGGAAGAGCGGTTACTTTCTGTAGGGAATCCAGTCAGACATGCAAGCCCAATGTGGACTCAACGTTGCAGTAATGCCTGTGAATGCTCAATGCCATTAATTACAAGGTGGTTACAATATTGGCGTGGAGAATTTGTCGCAGTCATCCTCAGTTGACTCCTTTGAATGATTCCCTTGCATGGTCTTTTGACGGTTTCCTTCCTTAATCTGGCATCTTCGAATTATGGCTGCATGGCATTGTTAGTACACATAATTGCACATCTATAATTACTTAAAAAAACATTCATCAACCATATGCAAAATCAATATGGATAATCCACATAACATGCTTATGTCATTAAAGTTTTGCAAGGGTGGAAATCAAACCCAATATTAAAGGTTTCAGGGAAACATTATAAAAATTCAACATTTAAACATTAAAATCTATGAAACTATTAGAAAATAAGCTTATGAATTCTACCCAGAACCAAACCAAAAACTGGGCTCATCATTCCCCCCCAACCTAATATCTTACTGGTCCTCCAGTAGAAGGGGTGTTCCTTTGCTTTGTTAGGGCTCTGAAATTTGCAACCTCACACTGACCAACTTTTGTTGTTGTTTTCCTTGAGTCTGGATCCCAGTAGAAGCCTCCCAACCTATCAAACTTGTTCCATCTCTGCCTCTCACCATCAGTATTAGGTTGGAAGAATCTAAAATTTGGCACTAGCCATAAGAGAAGTGGTGGCTAAAAGGTTAAGGGAAGCCAAAATCTACCCTGCATTCTTCCCAACTGAATGCACCTCTTTATGTGTTTCAATGTTGCACTATAGTTGTGGATGGAGTGGGGCTCTACTTGTATCAATTCATCTGATAAACTATTCCATCGCTGAGCCAAGTATCCTCTTACAAGTTCTTCCTTTGTAGCTTTTTTGACCTCATATTCAGTATACACGGCCTCTATCCAGGGCATAATTCACTCACCATAACTTAGCCTAAGAAGTATCCTAAGCCATTCCTTGTGGATGTCTCTAGGTCTGCTTGATTTGGCCCTAATGGCTAGAGGAATGTTGATCTCCATTTTCCTTTAGGCATCATTTTGTTTCCCCCAGTTGATTTCATTCTGAACCCAAGACATGAATGTTGTCAACTATATATCCCCTACACAAAGAAATGGATTCCACTCGTGATCCCATGTAACAACATAATTATGTAGGTAGAACTCACATAGCAGATTTTTCATTTCAAGAGAGGCAATTCTGAAAGCATTAAAGAACTCTGTGGGGGTTTTGATAGAAGGATTTAAATATGAAATGATTCTAGATAGCTTGAAGGAGAGGTATTTTTCTCTCAAATGGAGGGCATAAAATCTCAGAGGAGTTCTACATTCCACAATTTGTGGAACTACAACTATAATATTGTCCACCTTCTTTTTCAAGGTGACAATCTCCTCATTTTTCTCCTCAATAATTTCATCCCTCAATTGAATTTCTTTCTTAAGTCTCTTTATCTCTTGCCTCCACTCTTCTTCTCTCCTTTCTATCTCTTTCCAAAAATTCAAAATTACAACATGGGTTGAAAAATTAGGAGGATTGTGGATACCTACCAATATTCTTGATGTTGGTTGCTCTTCATGTAGCACTATCTGCATAAATTTAGGTTGTCCCATTGACCATGGGGGTGCTACTTCTTCATCTGTTTCTTGCTGCAGGACTCCCTATTCATGTTCTGACTATGGCTGGAGGATCTCTTGCTCCTGTTCTTCATTATGCTATAGGAATCCTAGCTCATTCTCAAACTCTTCTACGATATTGGTGAGGTTAGCCAATGTTATTTTTGCTTCCCTGTGAAATATATCTTCCTCTTTGTCTCTTCCCTCAATATTCTCCTACTCCATTGGAGCCTTAGTGTCCCCTTGTGATGGTTCTTCATGCCTAGGGCTTCCCTACAGAGGTGTGCAAAAGGTGGGCCCAAATTTTTTTGACTTCCTAGGGGTGCTTTTACCTTTTCCTTTGGCTGGAGGATGAATAGTTTCAACCTTTATTTTTCTAACACTTGGCATGTCTTCCTCTACAGGCTGGGTTTGGGCTTGTTCTTTTTCCTTATTTGCTTTACCCTCCTTCCTCCATGCCCTAGTTCTTATTAGGGTTTCTAAGGGGACATTATCATCAGAGTCAGATGAGGGGCTGGCTTCTTGTAAATGCTTTATTTCTGAGGAACTATTATTTATGGCCTCTTCTGTTACTGCAGGAGGAATAATGCTAGAGTTGGCACTAGAAGTCGAAGCACCGGGGGTAGCTCCAGCTAGGATTAATCTCCTACTAACCCTACGTGGCTGGGTTAAAACCCTAGTTTGCACTTCCTTAGGCCTAAATTGATCAATATTCACAAATTCTTCCCAAGACATCTCGGATACATCATGCAAGGATTCCTTAACCAACAATTTTATTAAACAATGATGTGAGACAGAGTTGTCCCCACCTTTATGTGTCTCAGTTGCCATGATGGAGAGGAGGTTGTCGAGGATGTTGGGCACATTTACTCTCCTTCCATGCCTCATGTGGCTCAAGGGATTGAATTGGATTGAATGAAAATTAGACACACATCCCTCACAAGTAATGTACCTTATTATATGGACAACTACTTGTTTCCAAGGCTCAAGTAGAGATGTCCTCTTTGCACCCTATTTGTCAATGCTGATTGGTGGGTCACCATGGATTGTAAATTCTGCTCTAGCTGACCTGGCATCTCTCGAGGCAAGGTAATTTTCTCCATTAGCTGGTAGCCCTGAGATTTTGGCAATTCTTTCTTTTGTTATCACAATTTTCAAACCTTTCACTGTAGCTCTACCTTCTGAGAATGTCTAGGAAAACTCAAGAGCAATTCCCTTGTCAAAGCCCTCTAACTTTGTGAAATAATCGAACCAACCACATTGTTGGAATTCTAGCAGACATTGTGCATCTTGTAGCAAGACGTCATGAATTGAAGGTTCATGATGAATTAAATTTCCACCCATTGTTTGGAATCATCGTCACATAGTAAAAATTCCCTTTTATGCACATTCTGTCCAAAAATCACCACCTTATTGCAAAATTTTCACTATTGGTATCAACTGAACTTTCTTTTTCTATCTCTATTTTTTACCATAAACTGCTTATAATTCAAGACTTAGGATAGAGTAATTAAGGTGAGGAAACAAATGATCAATGAAGGTGATAATGGAAGGAGTTGGTGGCTCAGTAACTATCACATCACACATGTGAGCCAGATTTTCAAATTTGGAAAATTTAAATTTTTGACATAACCAACTTATGACTTGACACCTTTGCATTATATCGACATTTTTTATCCCCCCCAACCTAAATGGTGACTTGTTTCCGCACATGTGGGAAAGGAAGGGTGACATGACAAGCAGTAATGACATGCTATGCAAATTTCCATATGACTGTGCAATGATTAATTGAATAGGTGCTAATTAAAATGCACATACCTAAACGTGCAGAAGATGCTTGCAAAGATCATGAAATAAATGAAAGTATCATTCGCCCTTTTTATATATGATTGAGTATTCAATAAATTTAAGTGGAGTGGAGTGAGGTGATGTGAAATGATGGAAGATAGAGAAGTGTGGTACAGATGGACAGATGGGTGGATGTGGGAATCTTTATTATGGTGAATATGTACCTTAATCTAGCTGAAAGGTGGGACATTAGGTGCACTGCTTTTGACTACAGGAAATTGCTTGTTGACCACTGGCCAAGTTGCTACAGGAACTTCTCTCTAGAAGCTAGCTTATGATATAACCTGAGATGATGACCATTGACAAGTAGCTTGAATCTAACAGGGTCAATGGTAGTTAACTACACAACTCCATTAGGAAAGACTTCAGTGATTTCATATGGTCCGAGCCATCTTGTCTGGAACTTCCTTGCATTATCTTGATAGTTGGAGTCATATAACAATGCCCAATCACCTGGTTGAAACTTCTTCTCCTTGATAAATTTATCATGCCATCTCATCCTTTGATTTTGCACTACCTTAGTGTGGTGCAAGGTCATTCTTCTCATCTTGTCCAAGGAATTCAATTGCATGATTCGCTCTTTCTGTGTTGTAGAGATATCCATCCCTAGGTCAACTGCAGTTCTCAGGGTCTTGTATTCAAACTCAATAGAAATCATGGATTTCTTCCCATACATCAACTCAAATGGGGTGAAACCTATAGTGGTTTTCCAAGTAGTTCTATAGGCCCATATAGGTTCTGGCACTCTACTTTCCCAATCCCTTTTATGAATGACTATCGTTTTGTTCAAGATGGCTTCAATCTCCTTGTTGGTGACCTCAACTTGTCCATTGGCTTGAGGGTGGTAAGGAGTAGACTTCCTATGCCTGATGTTGTACTCATTAACCAAGGCTGTAACAAGAGTTGAAGTGAATTGATCTCCTTGGTCAGTAACTATCTCTCCTAGAACTCCGTATCGAGTGAAAATCTCTTCATACATAAATTTTGCAACTTTATTATCTCTTGCATGCTTCATGGCCTTAACCTCTACCCACTTAGTTACATAGTCGATGCAAACTAAGATATAAGAATTACCATGAGATGGTGGGTTAATATGTCCCACAAAATCGAATCCCCACTTATCAAAAGGAGTGATTACTACTTGGGGATGAAGTGGAATTTCATCTGATTTGGTTGGTCGGCCCATCTTTTGGCACCTGTCACATTTCCTTGTGTATTTTTTTGCATCCTTGTGGAGTTTAGGAAAATATTATCCTATATTCAAAATATTTATGGCTGTCCTTTTCACTACAAAATATCCTCCACAGGGTTCATCATGACATGCATGCAGATGCCTTGTGTCTCATCTTCTCTCATGCATCTTCTCATAACATAATCTAGTCCAGTATAAAATAAGCATCCAACAATCCAAGAAAAAGGAAAAGATTTTTCAATAAGTACCCTCCTCTCCTTTGGTGAGAAATGAGGAGGTACTCTTCCTATTACAAGGTAATTAACTATATCAACATACCAAGGTGTTTGAACATTAATAGAAAATAGATGCTCATCAGGAATGGAGTCATTTATAGCTTGATTGTCTTCTGATGTAGTCATCCTTGAAAGAAAATATGCAATAACGTTAGACTTTCCTAGTTTATCCACAATGGTGATATCAAACTCTTGCATCAACAATAACCATCTTGCTAGTCTTCTTGACATTAGAGGCTTGTTCATGAGATATATAATAGCTGCATGATCAATGTACACAAAAATATGATAACCTGTAATATAGTTCCTAAATTTGTTCAAGGCATAGATTACTGCTAGCATCTCTTTCTATGTGATAGTGTAATTGAGTTCAACTCCTTGCAGATTTTTGTTGATGAAGTAAATGGCATGTTCAATGGTCCCTTCTTTTTGTCCTAGGACTACTCCTATGGCATAATCTGAAGTGTTTTTATGAATGTGGAAGGGGATCTCCCAATTAGGTCCTTATAATATAAGAGCATGGGTCAAAGCTACCTTCAAATCCAAAAATTATTTATCACAGTCTTTTGTCCATTGGAATTCAGCATCTAATGTTAGGAAATTGTACAATGGTTCCTCCATTTTACTAAAGTCTTTAATAAACATTCTATAATATCCTGCATGTCCTAGGAAACTTCTAACATCCTTCTATTTTGCAGGTGTAGGCAGATCAGTAATCAACTCAATCTTCACAAGGTCGACTTGAATTCCTTTGTGGGAAATGTAGTGGCCAAGAACTACACCTTCCTACATCATCGTGAAAAACTTCTCACTATTTAAGGATAGATTCTGATATTTCCATCTCTATAGAACTTTCTGAAGATTCTCTAATGCTTCATCAAAATCAGCACCATAGGTGGTAAAATCATCCATATAGATATCCATGTAGTCAAGGGAGTTGTCAGAGAATATGCTAATGACTGCCCTCTAGAAAGTTGTAGGTGCATTGCATAAACCAAATGGAAGCACTAAATAAGCATATGTTCCCCATGGGAAGGTGAAGGCTATCTTCTCTTGATCTTCAGGTGCACTTTGAATCTAGTTGTAGCCATTGAATCTATCTAGAAAGAAGAAATACTGCTTTCTTGCAAGTGAGTCCAAGACTTGATCTACAAAAGGCAAGGGAAAATAGTCTTTCTTGGTAACATCATTAAGTTCTCTATAGTCAAAAAAAACTTGCCATTTCCCTCCCTTCTTTGGCACAATCACCAATGGGGGCACTCACTAGTTGTCCAAAATAGGGTAGATAAATCCAACATCTAATAATTTTTGCAGTTCTTCTTTGATTATTTCTCTCAATGCAGGGTTAATTCAATGTTGAGGTTGCCTTACAAGTTGAAAATCATCCTTCATAAAGATCCTATGAGTGTAGAGCTTAGGATCCAATCCCTTCATATCATGATAATCCCATGCAAATGCATGTTGATGAGAGCTTAGCAAGTTAGCCAATTTCAACTACTGCTTTTTACTTAACTTACTATTAATGTTCAAATATCTTCCTTCAGACACTTGTACTTTAGTAGTCAATTCTACCATAACTACATCATTGAAAAATGGTACCTTGAGTTTATATGGTAGCATTGTGTGAAACATACCTATTGTTGCAGGAAGTTTTGTTGCTGGTAGAGTGGTTGCAGGAAGGGTGGCTATAGGAAGTTCGTCTGCAGGCATAGTGGTTGCAGGAAGAGCAAGAAAAACAAGAAAATGTATTTTTATAGAACTAGCAGAATCAGAAGCGTTAGAGGATGATGCCTCCTCAACTTCACAATGGTTTTGAATTATGCTGGAAAACACCTCCTCATCATCTTGAAGTTGAAAAAAGGGGCTTCTACCTAACATCATGAGTTGTGCCACTAAATTATCTTCCTCAGTTTCTTCCCCAATGTGTGGCCATACAGGATTCTCCTCATCATGGGTGGGCTAAGTAGGAGGATAAAGAATAAGCTTCTTAGTGTTCCTTCCATTTGAAATGGTCATGTCACCTAACTGACACCCAATATAAGCATCTGTTGTTGCTAACCATGGTCTTCCAAGGATGATAGGATATCCTGCTAGTGTAGCTTTGGGAGAAAGAATCATGAAGTCTGTTGGGTACTTCCAAGAGTCTAGAATCACCACAAGATCTTCCACTATACCTTCAGATTTCACAGTAGAACTATTAGCAAGCTGTAGGATAGTAGGAGTGGATCTCATGCTTACGATACTTAGTTGTTGCAGGATGTCCTTTGTCATCACATTCATTGTTTCTCCCAGATCAATTAAAGAATTCTTTATTTGAATTCCATTGATGACAACTGTTACCACAGGACTACTTGGATCATTGTACTTGGGAATAGTCACATTTCCAATCATGATGTCAGTGAGTTGTCCCACCACATGGACTCTGGTTGGGTCTTTCTTCTTCCTTCCTAGCTTCTTGAGACATGCCTCTTTGATTTCCTTGCCATATATAGGAACACATTTTATGGCCTAAAAGAGAGGTATCTGGATACATATTTGTTTCAACTGCTCCAAGATGTCAAAGGTTGTATCTTATTTTTCTTCCTTCTGCTTGGCAACCTCCAATCTCTAAGGGAATGTTGGTTCTTGTGCAGTCTTCCTTTTTGGAGTTGGTTCAGGATTTTTAGATACAACAAGATGAATGGGATCATTCAAAGAATCCTCCTCCTCTTCCATAGGAAGCTCAGTGATGATAGGCGTGGGAGGAGTTGGTAAAGTGGTTCCTGAATGTAGATGAATGTCACTCAAACTCACAACGCATGCAGGAAACTGGTTTGAATCTGCATAATACATTGGTTGTTGTTGTGGTTTGTTATTTGGATTGAGTGTGGGTTGGACTGGTAGCTGAGTAGGTTTAGGTGCATTTGAGCTTGAATTAGCAGGTGGAGGCATTATAGCAGGTTGTTGGGGTTGAGAAGGTGGTTGTATGCAACTGGTACTCTGGTTTGGCCATTGTTGACCTTTCCATCGATGTATTTGTTTCTAGTTTACTAGAGGTGGTTGCCAAGACCCTTGGTACTGCTGCCAACTCCCATGAGGTTGTTGCCATTGAGGTGAGGAATTTTGATAGCTAGGCCAAGCATTTGGCGGTTTACTCCAAAACTGTGATAGATATCCTCCATAGTTGGGTGGATATGGAGGTTTCCATTGGTTACTAGATGGATAAGAATTAAAATATGGGCCAAGAAAAGATAGTTGATCTGGTGGCATACCTTGTCTTGGAGCCCATGGCTTCCTGTGTGCAACAAAGTAAATTTGGTCTTCCTCAGTCTGAATTGGTTTGAACTCAAGCGGAACCTGCTTGCTATCAATCTTAGCTATCATCTTGCATCTGTAGTCCCTCTTCTTTTATCTACAATGAGGATAGTATTCTGTCAACATTGCCTCTACCTCCTCATGTTTCTTCTTTTCCCGAAGTGTATCTAGTTGGGTAGCTAGATTGTTTATAATATCCTGCTTGAAATCTGCCAATGAATTAGTAATCTCCATTCTTGAAACTCCACTAGTAGATGACTTACCTACAGAAAATTGGTAAGTTATTCCTTTCTTTGAAGCTGCTCTGGAATAATTTTGACATATCTTTTTGATATCTTCCCAAGGAACTTGAGTGATATCTCCTTCTACCATTAGGTCCAAAGCATCAGTGTAACTGTCATTGATTCCTCTTAGGAAAACAACTTTTGTGATTCCTCATTGAGTGTAGAGTGTAGAGATTTTGTCATGCCTAAAATTTTTGCTAGAAAAACCCAACATTTTTTTTTTTATATATATGCATTAAATAAGTTTATTATTCTTCCTAGTGATTGAGGTGGGAGATGTATATCCAGAATACACAATGCACACCCCTGCGTGATCACCTCATAACTCAAACGCGAAAGTTAACTTAAGGGATTGTTAAATGACCTTTAGATTCAATTGGATTTAGTGAAGGCAGAACATTCATTGGACTACAAGGAGGCTAAGGCCTCCAAAAGTTGATTTAATCTAATTGTTTAGTTCAAACACAGTGTGGCTATACATATTAACAAGTTCCACCTTAAGGATCATATACTAATATTTACTTATTGGATCTTAACAACTTAATTGTACTACTAGGTTTAAACATTACCCAAGTTGAACTCTTTGAATAATAAATGTTCATACCTTTCTTTTCTCGAAATACAATATCTTTAAATCACCTAAGTCTTTTCCAATTAGGCACATTAATAATTAAATTTTACTACCCTTAAGTTTAACCTTGTCTTTATTTAAATTTATCTCACATTATTAAAACAACTTACCTTAAATTTCTAAAAGGATTTGACACAACATTTAAACCCCTATCTACTTCGGTGTAATTATTTATTTATTTTCTTTTGGCTAATGAAATCAGTCCACCTGATATTTATACCAAGTTAGGTATGTGATTAGATGGTTAATTAAATTATTTTTTGATACATACCATAAATTAGATTTACCCGTATAAAATTATTTCGCTCAAAATCATTATTATAGCATATTTACTCATTAGATGCATATGAATAATGCAATCGAACTTGTACTAATTTATAATGTTGGTATTTAAGTTATTTCATATTAATTCGAGTTCGTATAAACACATGGATAAAAATAAGAATGATATCTAAATTTCATGTTTTGATCTAATGTTTAAAATCAACTTTTAATCTACAATATCAAATTCAAATTAGTTATAAATATGCACCTTTTTGAATTATACATGACCACAAAATTACTTCCTTAGGCTTGTAGTTAAAATTAAGTAAAAATAATTTATACAATTTAAAAAAAACTAAAATATAATTCTAGATAAATATGAAAATCTTCATTCACAAATTAATTGTAAATTTTGTATTAACTCCTCCTTCCAAAATAATTTCATTATTTAAAAGCTTTAATATCTATTACTTAATAATTTCACTTGGAATTAAATATTACATTTAAATTTTACTCTCTTTTAATTATTATATATTATAATTTCCTTATAAGAAGGAGAGGTATTAAGAAAAAGGTGCTAAGAATGACTTACGTGGTAAGATAATAACTATCTTACTTTTCTTTTTGTTTCTTGAAAAAGACGCACCACTTCTTCTATTTGTTTTTGGATCAGCTTGCTGAGTTGACGAATGGACTAAAAATGCATTAATTACACATTTTGAAGAGTCACCTCAACCTATAATTTAGGCATTGAAGATGGGTACTCCTTAATTAATTTGACAACTTTTTCAAATCCGTTGAAAGCTCAAAAGAAACCTAACTGTGCTCACTTTCTTTGCTGTTTGTATTTTTTCATTTTATCTTTTTTGTTCTCTTCTATTTTGTTTTGGTTTGGGGCTGCATCCACATGATAACGAGCAAAGGAGGTTCAGCTGCTCGCCAAGCCAGTGAAGGTGCCAAGGCGTCTAGCATGGAGATCTCAACTTGTTTTTTTTTTTTATTGTTTTTTTGTTCACTTTATTTTTTTATATACCAGTCTCGCCGTCTGCAGCAGAGGAAGGAGATTCTGCACCTATGAGCAGAAGGAATCCGCCCTGAGCAAGGGCCACAATCTTTGTAACCTCTGTTACATTCACTCCATATATCTTTATGAATTTCTTGGGGTTTATATTATTTTTCTTCTGGTTTTACATATACTTGTTCTCTGACTAGATTGAGCAAGTGCAGGTCTACAGCCTTATCCCAAAGATGACATGGATTCTACAATTTTGTACACATTTTGCTTCTAATATTTTTAGGATTAATCCTTGTGTTCTACTTTATTATGCAGATTCAACTCTGTGAGAGAAACAGGGAAATATTTAATCAGACTGTGGTTGTATATTGGATGTATTCACCCCTTTACAAAAACTTGAGAAAAATATTTCATTTTGTTCTCCAAAAGAATTTATTTTCATTCACAGTATTTTTAATACATTTTTATTTGTTAGATCATGTTTTACAGACCTGTTCATTTTATGCATTCATTTTTGTGTTCAAGGAAAAACCCATTTATTTATTTTCACTTTCTTCCCTGTTACTTTAAATTTTTATTCTGTACAAGAAATTACCTCTTTAAGTTGTTGTACAGGTGACAGTGACAGAAAGCGTTCTCATTTATTATCTTCGTAGCATTGCATTTAAAAAAATTAAAATGAAAACTTTAATGATTAAAAATTCATAATATATATTTTCATTTATGAAACTTGGATTTTATTTATTTATTTATCATATGGATACTTACTGTGTAGTATAATAGCTATAGTGTATCATTTAAATAATCAGGGATTTATATATTTTATATATCACTGGTGCAAAGATGTAAATCATTTTTTATTTTATTTTATTTATATCCATATCAAATATATATATATATATATATATATATAT
>VDFB02271358.1:1063861896-1063886187 GCA_007258455.2 Sequoia sempervirens
ACCTTTAGTCGCACAATGTATATTAACATCTTCAAAAGTGAATGCCTCTTCTTCTGATAACTTGCTGGCATCTTGAGTTCCAAATTTTCCTTTGGCCTTACATTTCCCAAAAGTTTCCCCAATGCCTAAAAAATTACCACAGGAAACAATACTATCCTTAACCTCATCATACCTTCTCTCAGTCTGATCACTTTCATGAAGGATAATTTCCTTTGTAGACAGGTGTAGAGCAGGGATTGGTTTATTTTCCACTTCTTATTGGACGTTGACTTCATCTTCCTCTAGTAGGAGACTAACGTCCTCCTCATATTTCCTTTGTTCATAATCTATCTCAACCCTCGATGATTGACACTTATCCTCATACATGAATTGACTGACAATCTATTTTGTGAAAAGGAAATTATCACATACTTCAAATTCATCAAAACTAAAAAGAGGGTTAGAATGAGTTAACCATTTTTCCTTTTCTTGAAAATTATCATTCCTAGAACCATGATTTCCTTCCAAATTTAAACATATGTCCTTACTCTCCATTTCTTCAAAGAAGAAAATTCCATATTCTAGAGTAAGAAGAGAAGTCAACGCCGAATCATTCAAATTAGTCTCAGAGGGGGAGAATTTATCCAAAAGATAGTGTGAAGCAAATGATGACCTTTTCTACAGCTCATCATCTTCATCATGATTGGATGAACTATAATCACTTTAAACTTCAAAAGAAGTATATAGGTTGAAAGTCGGATCATTACTATGTCGATCTTGCCTCTAATTAGGTTGTTGCATGTCATCATAAATTGTTAAATTAATGTTTTCAGTAGTCGGGCAAGAAAACTCTTCCTCTTTATGATCTCCAACTAGGAACTTAGGAGATTCCTTGTAGTTGGCTTCAAGCATCACATTTGTGCTTGATTTCCATTTACCCATGGCAATAAAATCATCCTCAATCTTCACTGCTTCCAATTGAGCTTGCTCAATTCCATGCACTTTGTCTCTTTTGAGGATCAACTGTATGTTCGGTTCCAGAGCAGAAATGAATATGTGATACTGGATCTCTGCACTAGGTCATTCTGGAGTAGTAATTTTTTTAAGAGACTGATTAAACCGATAAACAAAATCCCTCATTATCTACACCCTGTTTTTCATGATCTGAAAGAAGAGACGTAGGGAAGCTGTAATATTAATTGGAATTCCATAGTGTTGGAGAAATTTTGTTTTGAGAACCTACCATCTAGTAATGCTCCCCTTTTCAAGCCCCCTGTACCATTCTTCTGCTTTCTCAATCAGATTGTCAATGAAAATTCTTACGAAAACATCTTCTTCTTGAATTCCTAAAATTGCGCTTATAACAGTTATAGCTGAAATATATTCTTCAGGGTCTTGTTCGTTCTGACAAAAAAATTTAGGGAAACCTCTTCTGAGAACCTTGGGGTAAATCATGGTATTGTGATAAAGGAAGAGGGCCAACTTGATTACACGAGAGATTTGAAGCCATAAACAGACAAATAGAGTTGCCAACTCACATAGGAGTAAAATTAAGGAAAGAAAATTACTATGGTAGACGTGCCGAAGGTGGATTCTGAGGCCGATGTACGGGTGGGTCCCTTGGTTGAAGTAGTAGCTGATTTGTTTGATGATTATGATGACAAGGAGGGTCGTCGTAGTATTCAAATATCAACCTTGGGTAATCCCACAATACTGGTTTACAATTTTTGAGAGATCCTGATTTTTAATGAAATAACATATTTTTAGAAAATATAATGATTCAAGCCTTGAAAAGTTCTATTTAAGGTATTCTAGTTGAAGAGGGTTTGATTGAACCACCTTAGATCAAACCCCCTTGGATAGAACCCTACTAGTTTTAAACCATACCTATAATGGAGTCTCCTTTACACCTATCAAAATGCTAATAAAAAACCACTTTCGATTTACCTTTTGGGGGATCAAATGAGTTCATTTAAAATTTACTTTTTGTAAGTATGTAGTACTTATTATGAGCTTCCCAAAAAGTATAATTTTAAATAAATTTAATTTAATTATTATATTTATTTTTTATTTCTTGTGAATGTAGGTTTTTCACCGAAAATCAATCTCTTTGTTCTGCACATGTGGAAAAATAGCAGATTATCAAAAAAAGAATTTGAAAAATATCAGTGTACTAGATATTGAAGTCCTTGATCCAACAAAAAAAATTGAATTTCGATATATACAAATTTTTTTATGTTGTATATAGTCTTCCTATGTCTGAATTGTAATTGGTTTGACTTCGAAACTTGATTAAGGAAAAAAATTCAATTAAAAAATATGAAACCAAATGAAAGCACTATTTATCGTAACTTTACAAATCTCAATTCGAAAAAAATAGAATTTTATACTTCATGGAAAAAAAATAATGTTTTATACAGTGAGCATCACTCCTTAAAATTGGTGTTTACTAAGAAAAAACTAGTTTTTGAAGGAGATGGAAAAAGAAGTGCAATCTGATTCCAAAATTTTTGAAAAAAATATATTTAGAATCTACAGAAAAATGTCACCAATCACCAGTTTGCATCATCTTCAAATTCCTCATGATTTAGCCGCTATAGATGCCTGAAAGTGAAGATTTAGTTAGAAAAAATCAGTTCAATGTTTAGTTTGGCCAAAAATTGTAAACCAGTATTGTGTGATTACCTCCTTGGGGGTCGTTCAATCATAGGTTCAGGTGGTCGTTGGGACCGTTCCTCCTCTTCTTCCAAGAAAAAATTTACTCACATATATAATTTGTTGCATTCCTCCTATATCTCCATGCGAGTGTATTTAATTGTGATATGATGTCTTCTTGGTCTACTTTGACCCAATCTAAGTTTGGTTGCAAAATAGGAAATACATTATTGTGAGGAAGTATGATCTTGTTACATGACATGATGGCAATTGTTTGATTTTCCAATCAATTCAATCCCCAATGGAGTTGCCAAAAATTTGTTAGCGAATGGAATGACTCAAGATAAATATACTTAGACAAATGACTCTCAACTCCAACTTAGCACCAGCAAAATCCGCTAACAACTCTGAAAAGACCACAATTACATTTGTGACTTTCCTCTGAATTTTGTCGAGGTACAACTCCCTCACTGTATTTTCAATGAATTAATCTAATCTAAAGAATATGGGTATGCTTTTACCCAGAAAGCAGGAAAGGTCACTAACATTAGCTCATAAATATGAAACTAACATGGAAGTAAATGTCACAACCATCAATAATCAATGCAAATATTGAAAACTTATAACCATCAAATCAATGAAGATAAAACTAGACTGCAATAAATGAATGTTATATAGCTTATCATTCAAAGAAGACACAACCATATCGTACGCATAATGCTAAGATCAACATACAAAAGAACCATTTAATTTATAACACACAGATTATAAATCCTTACAGTCTGAAATAAATTACAATCCTTCTTGATAAAACCCCCAAGTGTATCCCAAAAAGGTCCACTTCATCCTTTACAATTTCAAATTTATAACATAGTTGATGCCACCGGATGGGTGCCAAAGCTGTTACTAAACCAACAACTTCTATTCCTAGTGTTTCTTGGAAAATTGATCAAAATAATTGAATTTAGCAGAGGAAGAGATATTGGCAAAGAAAACTGATCATGGTCCCACCAATAGTTGCCAAAGGACCAATCATACCACCAACTATCAATGCAACACATAGGGATATCAAGCAGTGGAACGTGTGTGTTGCTTGATAGGAATTCGTAATTCAAAGCAATGCAAGCTAGCTATAAATGGGAATTAAATTAACATCTTATCAATCTCAGGAGAATTCACCCATGTCTAGCCAAAATTCTATATATTCAACCAGCATCACCTTTATTTCACAATCAATTGCATCCAATATGGTGAGTTCTTAGAGTGATGGTAATTCGCCAATGACTACATCGTTCTGGAGGAAATCAAGTGCAATCCACTATTTAGGCACACCTCAGAAAAATTGAAAGAAGTATTCATAGTGTAGAGTGACGTGGAGGAAGAAGTGCTCTGGAGGATCCTTGGCAAAGCATTCCTAGGCTAGGCTCATGTGCATAACACAACTATGATGGAGCGCTTTATCTATACAGTCATCATGACTTCTGGCTATTGTGACTGCAGCATGAGGGCACTAGAGCACTTGGTGAAACCCGAGTTTCATCATCGCGTTAAGGTGGAAATTAATAAGCTCAGCCACTATCATTGAACTGGATTAATAGTTGATGTTGTCTGCATTGTGTTGGCTCTTCAGGATGAGACTCTATAGGAGGTCATGGCTCTTCTGCACATGAGAGTGGTAAGGAACGATATGGGGCTTTTTGAACAATTCCTTTGTCACATGAGAATCTGTTGTCGCTAGCTCAAGTTGAACGCCTGCAGGTTGTCACTGAGGGAATTCATGTCTTGATGTCTTTTTTTTTCCATGACCTGAATTTTGTAGTCGAACCAGGTGGTTTTGGTAATGTAGTGCAATTTAAAAACATTTATATATAAATAAAATATCTTTTTTTATACCACTGTGTCTTTACATGCATGGATTCATTTATTTCTTGTTCATAGATCATGCTTGAAATGTTGGTTTCCTTTCTATATAAAGCATCAGTTAAATGAATAGGCTAACTACTACTAAGTTAATCACTAAAAAAATATTCTAGGCGGAAAAATGGGTGGTTCACACAACTTGATAAAACCCCGCCTAGGTTTGAGACAACCTAAAGAATGTCACCCAAGGCATGACTTGTGGGTGAAGCTTCTATGGTTCTGACATACAACAACTCATCAATCAGGTTATTAATATTCGTACATCCACCCCGAGGCAAGACAAGTTTGAAAATGGTAAGAAAACACCGCCTATAGAGAAACCAACCACACAAGCGGTAGAATGAGAGGTTCGATGAACAAACGAAAATAATGCCTAGGTCCGAGGAGAATAATAAAAGACCGCTCGAACATAAGTTTGAATATTAGACTTAAGTGGAAAGAAAAGATAGTAACTCGAGTAGAAGTTTAGGGGGAGCTTTTATGGGTAACATATAGTTATTTATTAAATAAGTTAAAAATTTTAAAAATGAAAATGATAATAAATATTAAAAATAAAAATAAACCATGTTAAATTTGTTAAAGTTAGAATTTTAACTTTTACATTAAAAATCACAAGTAACACCAAACTTAAAAAGTTAAAAATTAATGAAACCTATTAAAAAGAATTCATAATTTTTATTTTTTTTAATATTGAAAAAATAATTATATAAAGGACATACTGCCATGTCATAAGTTTTCCTCAAGAAGTAAGAGAAATAGCTAAAATTTTACCACATTGAATAAAAGATTTACCAATTATCATTTTCGAAGGAAGGACCAATGTGGAACAAATTACAATGTTACAATCAATAGAGAGAGGGTGTACAAAGCAGTAAAATATAAGAAAAAATATGATAATTTCTATAGAGATGTGCAAATTGATGAAAATGCTCTTAGTGAACTTACATGCAACTCGAATGAAAATATTTTTGATAAATTGAACTCTGTTCATAAAGAGTTTGATTTAGATGCAAATGAATATATATTTGTGGGTCTAGTGATAGAGATGGATGAAGGAAACATTATTGATCACACTACATAAATGGCATCAAAACCACCTATAAATGTTCAAAGAGAGACATAACTAATCCATGCATGGGTAAATAACCCTAATCTAGATCCTAGATCACTAATTTTCATTATGATTAGATTGGGAACTAACAATCCACAAATCACAAGGATTGACTCTTTCAAAGGAAACAATTGATATAAGACCAAGAGAAAGAGCATGATTAACTTTTGTGGCTATTTCGCGCATTAAGTCCTTGGATGGAATCAAAATCTCACCACCATTTTCATACGATTGCTATGAAAAAATGAAACAACTCACCAAAAGGAGAGTTGAGGAAGAAAGACTCAAATCTTTGGAAGCACAATAAGTTTTTGTAATATATACATTATTGGATATCATTCTTCTATTAAACTCTATTGATATAGCATGAAGATTATTTTTTTGGTTTAATGTGAAATGTCTCATTCAATATTTGCAAAGGATAAAAATACTCTTTTTCAAACACAATAAAAACATGCTAAAGTAATATTTTACATACCAGACTATGGATACTACTAGCTTAGATATCTTAAATACATCTATCTAAAATATGTTGAGATATATCACTCTCGAGGCGACACAAGTTTATCTAGACCATGTCGAAATATCATTTGTAAATCTTTCAAATAAATTTGCACATTTCTATTATTATTGTGTGTACCTAAATTCCTATCATTTTGTGTTCTTTGTAGCCATCTTTTTTCTTCTCAATTGAGAGGTTAAGTCCTCTTGCGAAAGATTATTTTCTACATGGTTTTCAGTTTCAACATTTATTGCATCTTGAACTCTATTATCTGGTGTTTGTAACACATGATCTATTGTAATTGAATTCATTCCTTCAGATTTACCCTTTGTATTCCCATGAGATTGAAAATTCCTTTCAACTAATTCATGATTGCGTACTTGTATTTGTTGTCTTTCTATCTCATTAAATTGGTCTAAATGCTCATCTTTTTGTAATCTTCTTCTTAATATATATGTTGATGAATGCTCGATTTACTTTCTTGACCAAATAAGACAAGGATCTAGAAAACACTCAATTTTGGGCTTAAAATGAACAAATCAATTTTTAATGTTGCACCTTTTCTATCTCATTGATTGATATCTAGAACACTTCTATTAGGTGTTTTAAAAAGAACCACTACTATCTTGTACACACCTGTATTTCTATTTTTTGGATAGCTCCGCCCGAGGGGATTAAAATGAACATTATGATGAAGTGTATTCCGTGTTTGGAAAACAAGGTGACTACCCTCTCCCCTCACACCTTTTTGGCAATCTTGGGTGACGAAAATCATTTTGAGTTTCACACATTTTACTTCAAAGCATACATTTAGAGGGCCTACCTTTTGAGGCACATTTGCGTTGGAGAACTCAAAGGCAACCCAAGCAAGACTTTGTTTTGGTCTGCTATATAAATTATTGTGAGTGTGAGGAAAGTTCATCATTCACTTGGTGCGAATGTTCTATGTTGACGTCAATCTCCCCTAATATTCGTGTGATACATAAAAAACCCGCAAGGGTTGGGAGGCCTCTTAATTGAGCAAAACACCGCATGTATAGACAACAATTATCCCAAAACGTGACTAAGAACCAAAATTTTATAGAAGCTACCACTTTTATCCAAAACATATGTGATACATAAAAAACCCGCAAGGGTTGGGAGGCCTCTTAATTGAGCAAAACACCGCATGTATAGACAACAATTATCCCAAAACGTGACTAAGAACCAAAAGTTTATAGAAGCTGCCACTTTTATCCAAAACATACTCTGAAGTGGTGCATCCGAATTTACTTATGAGAAGTTACTTACCAAGTCTGACTTATGGTTGAACGTAAAAAGCGTCTCCATTCATTGCATGAAAAATCATCCCTTCGAGGCATGAGGTAAGACCACTTAGGAAGAAGTGTTTATCCCTAGGTTATACTTTATTTTCACAAAATTTCCAAAGATCTATTAGGTTACTTTGAAAACACCAAACTCTGTGCTTGAAATTAAAAAATGAACACATCCAAACAAGCACTTAACATGGTTCTTGTTGATGGGTGTTTTAGCACCTCTCAACATAGGTAATGCACAAGTGCATCACCTCTCTTGAAAGGTAGAAATCTGCAAACAAGTTCTAGATCAATACCCCAAGGTTTCGGGTGTCAGGTCATGACAATGCTTGGAATATCTTAGTTGTTTGATGTGATTTTCTAGTAACCATAGGGTCGGCCTTTATGGTTTACAAAGCATGGGAAGTTGGGTCTGTAAATGGAGTTTCAAAGTGTTGGAAGTGAATGAATAGTGGCTGCTCACTCAAAACAACAAGCTGAAAATCATCAAGTTCATCTGATTTAGCTTCATGGTGATGCTTGGGATCCTACTCTAACCAATGACTAAAAGAAATAGCAAAAGAGGAAAGGGTTGAGAAAGTTGTTCTAGATCTAAGCTATGAATGAACAGTAACAACGAAGGGTGCTACAGTAGACAGACTCCCACAAACTAGATTTTTCTTGGCCAAGAAAGACCTACAGTTACACAAAATCAGTGCAATCTTCTAAGGACTACAGATTTTCAGATTGTGCATTCACCTCATGAACATACAATTGAACTAATTTGTAGCAAATAAGTTAGTTCAGACTAACTTTATAAAGTGATTCATCATCAACAAACCATAAAAAACATGAGCTGGAAGTGCATCAAATACTATAACAACCAACACCATTAAAGTCATCCAAGAAACTACAAGCTAAAACTAACATGGAAGTAGAACCATGCATGCAAGATGAGAAAAATCAAAGAGAACATCCCTAAAATCATGCAATGCTGTCTTTTATTGCTACAAATACCCTTTGCACCAATTCTCCAACCATTTACAAATGAGGGGCAAACCCCTATTTATAGTTTTCCAAAGGGAGAATGAATGGCTAGAATTAATTCACAATGTGTGGCCAAGATTCATTACAAGTTAGGGTTTCACCTACCCCCAATATTTCTCAATTTAAAAATTAAAGTTTTATTTTTTCCTTCTTTCCCTTTATTTTGTCATCTAGCTTCTATCTTGGCACCAGAGTAGTTTTCGTTCCATATAGGTGACTCCGCCTCTTTATTTTAACTGCACCAGAGAAGATGTCTTTGTTCCATATAATATGTGCATCCCTTGCTACAAATCGTCCTAGTGTTGCTCCCAATTCCAGTTTGGATAGCTTCACAATCTCATCACCATTTGGTGGAAAGTTGAAAATAGTTCCTTCTTGTTCCTTTGAAGGTCACCCTTTGCAGTCTTATCACTGATTTCCTTGGCATGCATTCATATGTTGGTTAGTCCTTCATTGTTTATGCAAACATCCTTTTCCTCTTTTCCTCCAGGGGCTCTTGTAGGCTTCTTTGATGGCCACTCAGTAGCTTCCATAAATCTTGCACCCAAAGAAACAATAAGTTCTTTCATATATAAATCAAGGAAAATGTTAATCAAGTCTCACAAACGCATTGTTAGATCCATCCATGCATCATTAAAGATCGGCAATATTCATCATTATTCCGCCATTTTGGAGCCTCATTTGACCAAGGCAAATTCAAAGTTTTAAGTGGTGCGGGGCGTACCATGAACGTAATGGCATCTAATGACGCATCTATGGAAAGATGGGATGTAAATATGGAGGAGGGATGGCGATGCCGACATGGCGCATTACGCACTTAGGTGGGCTGGCGGACGCATGAAATCCGCGGGTGGTGACGATGGACAAATCCAGCGATAATAAATGGATGGCAAAGCAGACATACGACCAACAACGAAATGATGGACATAGACGCACGTGGAAATGAGTGGTGGACGCGGCAAATGGACACGATGATGAATGGCGAACGGATGGAAGATGGATGGAATAAAGGATGACAGGGACGGATGGTGGATGGACAAATAACGGGACGAACTGGAGGACTGACGGGACGACGGGCTACGCAAGGGAAAGTTCCCCGGATGACAACGTACTGAAAGTGGTGTTCCCGCGGATGGAAATCGAGGGACAACAACCCAAAAGGTAGTTCCTGCGGACGACAATAGAGGGACAATGACCCGCAAGGAAGTTCCCATAGATGGTAACGAAGGGACAATAGCTTGCAAGGAAGTTCCCATGGACTGTGACAGAGGGATGGCGACCCGCAAGGAAGTTCCCATGGACAACGATGAAGGGACGGTGGCCCACAAGGAAGTTCCTGTGGATGGCGACACTGGGATGACGACCCGCAAGGAAGTTCTTGCAGACAACAATGGAGGGACAGCGGCCTGCAAGGAAGTTCTTGCGAACGGCAATGGAGGGACAACGACCCGCAAGGAAATTTCTATAATGTCTAAACACATGGAAAATTTAATCCAAACCCCCTTAGGCATGTGAAGACACTCACTTTATGGGTCATATATGATGACAGCTTGAAGTTTGCACCCCTTTTTGGAAATGCAGAGATTTGGAATGGGGAAGTTGGAGGGTCCACCTCCCTTTTAAAAATGACAATGAGCACACGAAAACCCACACACGGTGGCCTGTAAAGGAATTCCCGTAGATGGCGATGGAGGGGTGAAAACCCACAAGGAAGTTCCAGTGGACGACAAGGGAGGGATGACAGTCCGCAAGGAAGTTCCCACAGACGGCAACAGAGGGACGACGACCTACAAGGAATTCATGCAGATGACGACGGAGGGACAACAAGCTACATATAAATTCCTGCAACTTCACAAAACTTAGTAAATTTGAGATTTTTCAATTTTAGCACATGGGAAAAGGGGTAGAAAGAGTGCCAAGACACATTTCCTTAAGATTTGACTCATTTTGAAAAATGCAAAAAATTGGAATGTGGGAGCTAGAGGGTCCATTTCCCTTTTAAAAATGGCAATGAGCACATGGTGACCCACAAAGGAATTCCTGTGGATGGCGACGAAGGGACGGCGGCCTGCAAGGAAGTTCCCACAGATGACAATGGAGGGATGACAACTTGCAAGGTAATTTTTGAAACTTCCCAAAACTCAACGAAACCTTGGCAGCTCACTTAGGCATCATAGAAACATCCCAAATCCATAGGCAACTTGTCCCCAAAGTCAAAAAATGAAGGCAAAAGTGAAGCAAGTGAGTAGGGACCAAGTCAGTAGGAGCAAGGCAATAACTGGAAAAAGGAAGAGAGGGACTTTATTTCTCTTCTCAAATTCGAATGCCCCTGGTAAAATGAAGGGTATGGAGTAGCATTTATAGGCCAATTTCCATTAATGGCAAGCATTGATTTCTTCGTACAACGGACCTGGGTTAGGTGAGATGTGGAAACCCACACCCATTTGGATGCCTAGTCAAGGCTCAGATAGAAAAACCTAGTGTGGATCCTGCCATGTAGGAAGAAGTTTAGTGACAAAACACGAGTGACAACCTGCATGAGGCGACCCATAGTTGCGGGTCCACGAGGCTTGGAGGACGCTAGGGCAACAGACAAAGGGAAACCCGTAGGGGCATTTCCACGAAAGTAAAAGACTTAGCGAAATTAGGTAGGTAAATCTGGTCAAGGGAAATTTGATCATTCTAAGGCATGTAACCAACTTAGGCTCTAGGACACTTGGGCACACAAATCGAGGCAAGAGAAAAATGACCCAGCAAGAGCAACAACAACCTATCAGGAGCGAAAAAGAGGGGGTCCCTGCCTTTAGCGGGGCGTGTGTGTAAAATATGCACAACAATTCTGAAACAACAAATGCCTTTAACTTTGTGTGAATCCTTTGAAAAGAGCCATCTATTTGCACTCCTAAAATATATTGTAAAACAATACCTTTGAAGGTTTCTGAATATCTAGGCTCATATTTCAAGTCGCATTAAGGAAAAGGTAAACATTGGAAATTATAACTTTAGCATTTCTACCTCTATGAACTTTGAGCTTTTGTGGAGGGAAACATGCTTAAAGTATAGAAAATTAGGTCTCACAAGTTTTTGATTATTGTCATATGCATGATATCACTTGCCAAATCTTAAAACAAATCATCCAAAACTATAAAAAATCATCCAACCTACTGCTAAATACTGAAACTAGAAAACAAGATTGAACAAAGGTTGCTTTTGATACTATTTTTAGCGCACTTGACCAAAAACTAGTCACACTTGCCAAAAATAGCTCACTTTTTCCCTTTGTCTCCTAAAAGCCACTAATGAGAAACTGTTGCTTTTGAAAAAATTGTCACACTTGCTATAAAACTAGCGCACTTGCTCTTTTTATGCCACACTTTCCAAATATTTTCTAGTGAACTTGACTATAAATTGGTTGCACTTTCCCAAACAACTCGCTTTTGACTAAGAAAATCACCAAATTTGAAAGAATACCCATAGAAGTCACATTTGACATTACTATTTGCACTTGTTGTTCAAAAATTAGCACAATTGATAAAAACCTGGTCACAGTTGATGGAATTGGCCGCTTTTGCTCATAATTCACCACTTCTAAAAAAACTATCATTGTTGCTTTATTCCCTGCTAAAAATAAAAAAAATGAACTGAAGCTAATTACAAGATCCTTGTTGAAACAAAACAATTGGAAACCCAAGATAGGTCATATAGTCCTGCATCCATCTTCAAACTCCATCCTACTTTTGGAAATCAAAATCAAAGCAAAAAAACTTGAATTATTCCCTCACTCACACTTCTAAGATATCAATAGTTACTTGAACCTCACGACTAGTTCAAGTAAGCTTTTCCGCAACATATCCTCTAGAAGAAGAAGTGAGATATTAATCTAGGCCCTTCAACATTTTGAGTTCCAAGAATAGTGTCACCCCAAAACAACACTCAAACCTTAGGGTCTTGAACTTCATAACAACCATATCAAAACACCAACACATTCACCTTATGACCATTTGGTGACTAGTTGCTCCAGTTCAACAACCAAACCTTACACCAGCTATCATACAACCAAACTTTGAGCTGATTGAAGCAGAACAAACATATATAATCAGTAGTTTGAGGAGCTTTATATTTGAGACAAAAGAAACACCCAACCAATGGAGAAACACAACAAACATCTTAGATAAAGAGGAAGAAAAAGAAGACCTGTGTTACCACCTCTACATGGCAATAGGAATCCATCCTTCATGTTCTCCGACAAGAGCAAAATCCTTAAAGGGAAATCCATATTCCACCTTTCAAAGAATTGTCCTAGTCTAAAGTTTTCCAAGGGACACATCATAAAATCTTACCACAACCGAGAACTCTTGCTTATAATATTTTATATATGCTTTTCAATGGGAAAGCCAGACTTGAATACTCAATAGAAAATCCTAAAAACATAAGCAATTTCATTTTCCTTAAAATAGAAAATCCAAAAAAAAAAAACATTCTTTTCTGTAGTTAGGAGTCACAAAACATTCACAAAATCTTGGCACTTATTTATGACAATTACGAGATCACAACATAGAAAAAACATGGAGGCTAACATAAAGCAATTCTAGTATACCCCCAAAAAACACCACAAACAACAAAAGAAACCCATGGGGATATAAACAAAGTGACCTTACGATAGGATATTGAGCATCATAATATCCCCAACAACATGTCAACATCAATCTATTACCCAAATCACTCTTATCAAGAGTCACAACATCAAGTAGGGAAACAACATGGGTGTTGTCATAATAGTGGTTTACAATTCCTGAGAGGAACGAATTTTAGCTGAAATCACATATTTTTAGAAAATATAATGATTTAAGCCTTAAAAATTTCCATTTTAAGGATTCCAATTGAAGAGTTTTTGATCAAATCACCTTAGATCAAACCCCCTTGGATAGAACCTCGCTAGTTTTAAACCATACCTATAAATGCGTCTCCTTTACACCTATCAAAATGCTGATAAAAAATCAATTTAGATTTAGATTTTGGGGGATCAAATGAATTCATTTAAAATTTATTTCAAATGATTATGGTATTCCTCAGAACAAGCTATCCAATGAATATAATTTTAATATGTTTTGGTTTTTTTATGTATTTGTTTTTTAAGTTTTATTAACATAGGTTTTTCATCGAAAATGAATTTCTTTTTGTTCTTCACATGTGGAAAATAGAAGATTATAAAAAAATTTGAAAAATAAGGAGTGCACTAGATATTGAACCTTTGATCCAACAAAAATTTCAAATAAAATTTTGACATATTAAAAAAGTTGCGCTATATGTCGCTGCCATGTCCGTGGAATTATTAGTAATCTGCTTGACTTCTGAAACTTGATTAAGGAAAAATGGTCTAACAAAAACTATCTAACCAAGTGGAAGCACTAGATATCAGAGTTACAAATATAAATTGAAAGAATCTAGAATTCTATCCTTCGCTTGGAAAAAAAAATTTTATGTGTTATACGGTGTGCGTCACTTTTTAAAAATGTTGTTTTCTGAAAAAACATTATTTTTGTGGGAGATGGAAAAAGAAGTGCAATTTGATTCCAAAATTTTTGAAAAAAATATTTTTAGAATCTATAGACAAAATTTGATGAGACTCTAGTTTGCACCATCTTCAAATTCCTCACAGTTTAGCCGCTATAGGTGCCTGAATGTGAAGATTTAGTTAAAAATAATAATTTCAGTGTCCAGTTTGGCCAAAAATTGTAAACCACTATTATGGGATCACCCACATCAAGGGTTTCAAAATCACCATCAAGGACTAAGTCTAGAACAATTAATTATCCTAAATGAACTTGAGAAAAAGATTAAAGAACTTGAATGGAATCAAAATATGATGTATCACTAATACCATGTTCAACGTCTAAACATTGCATATCCACAACAAACAAACATCATTCCACAAACACCCCAATATCTACATCAACAACACTTCCAATATTGTCAAAACATTGATTCACATCAACAACAAAATCATCAACCACAACATCAAGTGAATCAACAACAACAATGGTTACAAAATCAAAATCAAATCCATCAACAATATCAACCTTCAAATTAGGAAATTCCATCTCAAAATCCATCTCTACCACAACCAACCTTACAATCAAACCATACTGCTAAACGTAAGTACACTCCTTTATGAGAGCCAATTGAGGGTGTGTTAAACCAATTACTCAATTCCAAACTTATCACACTTCCAAAGCCACCATGAAGTGGTGAGCGCACCAACAAACTCCTATGGTGCGATGACAAGACCTATTGTAAATACCATGGAGTAAAAGGACATAATACATCATAATATTCTACACTCAAAAATATCATCCAAGACCTTATTGATCAAGGAGATATAGCTATTGAAGATGACATTCAAGGGAAATCTACCAATGACAACATTGACAATGTCTCAACCTCAAAAGTTGAAAACAATGATCAAGAGCTATCTATCGCTGATCACATTGACAATATCTCTACATCATCCAACGAGCAAGAGGACATACATCAAGAATTTAATCCCAAGCATGATCAAACTCAATCACCCAAGTATAACAATGATTCAATCCAAGATATATTGACACCATGCAACCTCATGGTAGTACATATTGGTAATCAAGAGATTCTTAATCCCACACTTATACCCAATGTAGAAAATCTAAGTTGAGAGCTATCACCCATATGTCCACATTTTGAGGAAATCCAAGGATCCTTTACAAGCAATCCCTTCTTTGCAATTGATCCATGTCAAGAATTCGATCCAAAGCATATCAAAGATAATACCACACAAAGTCAAGATCAAGAATCCCTATCATCAAAATAATGTAATGACTTGGCAGATATCTTCCAAGACATCCAAGGTTTTCTGAAAGAAGAAAAAATCCATATGCCAAGCACACATACAGCTACCCATGAGATGCTTACTCCTAATGGAAATGTAGATGATCTTCATCCAAGGAAAGAGTCTTATACTCTTGATGAAATTACCAAGGAATAAGAGTCACCTACTCTTAAAATATTTATACATGATCAAAGTATATCAGAATCTATAGACATATCAAAAATTGATCAAAAAGAAGCATTAAAATCATAAACATCCTCTAGGCAGATTGAAAACATCGAGTATGAAAATATTGAGCACAGTATCTTAAAATCAACAAAGATAATGGACAATCCTGAGCAATAGAGTATTGGGTATACAACAGTCAAAGAAGCACCAACATATTTTGAAGGGCCATCAAAATTTGATATTTCACATAATCAAGCCAAAGATATAAATGAGAAAGTTATCCCACATATGGAGGATCCTATCAGTGAAGAAGCTATCACATTTGAACATCCACAATAGAGTAGAGAAGGATTAGCACCTTTTTTCCAAGATAAGACATATCCTATTGCAAATAATTTTTTTGAATAGATTCATTATGTTAGAAGATTAATCTTTACTTGGTAAAGGTTATTCTTTAATTGTAATTTTTTATTAACTTGTAGGAATATTCCAAAGGAATCCCTACAAGTCTTTTGTCTTTTTGTCATCTCACACATGTGAGATGGCTTATTTTTTAATTCCTTTATTAAGAATACTGTAACCACCTTAAGAGGGTGACACTTTTTGCATCACACATAGATGAATGGTGGCATTCGATTGAAGTTGAGTTACATTCTAACTCCTTCTTCTCACCTCTGCCTATTGAGGTGCTCTCCTCTCATTCTTTCAAGACTCCTCATGCAAGCTTAAGGCTAAAGTTCTCTCTCTCTTTGTATTATTCCTTAGGTATTTTGGTTCCATTCATAATATTGTTTTTCTGTTTTTCCTTAATTTAAATTTTTGTGTCTCTCTCTTGTTTCTATGTGCTTGTTTGCTACTCAACCTTATTTGGTATCTCATTCTCTAAACACTGTCACATTCATTAGTACCTCCTACTGCTCTTTTATATTTCTCTCATGGTAATTTTAGGAATTTATTAATATTTCAGTGAGCTGCCACTGCTGAAGGCTTCACAGTGATTTAGCACAAATCATTGAGGCACTCAAAGAGGGTATGGTTTCAAAGCTTAATCTTGTTTCTCTTGAGCTAATAACTCTTTTTTCTTAACCCTTTAGGTGATTTCATTTAAAATTTTCACTTTTTTTTTCTAAATCCTTAACCCATTTTAATTTGTAATGTAATGTGTTGCTTTTGCAAAATTTTAAAACTCCTTTGAAATAAGAGTTGACATTTCATTTTTAAGGCTCTAATCTTAGTTTAGAAAATTTTATTCAAAATAAATAAAAAATTACTTTTATTTTCTTTTACAAGTTATAAAAAGAATCTATTTTTTAGATATATAATATCTGTTCTATTAAAAAAAATATTAAAAAAAATCCATTTATTTTGGTAGTAATAAATATTAGTACCTGAGAACCAATTTTGTTGCCTCAAAACCCTAAATTTCTGTATTTCCACATTATTTTATCAATATCTCTATACAAATACATTCTGCATTTTAGTCTCTATTGGTTTTCTTTCTAATAATAATTTCAACAATTATTAATTTAGGCTTTGTTCTGTTTTAATATAGTTTCCATGGTTTGTGCTCCTTTGTTGTTTCAGGAGCCCCACCTTTAGGCCTATTGTTTTACCCTATATAGAAGTTTTGTTTTGAAGTATCAAGGAAGTTTCACCGGCCACGCCTTCCTTGGTGATTTCTTCCACTGGTGGGATTCTCAAAGTCTCCTAAACTCGTTTCAGTTCGCTTTTAAACCGCTGGCCTTTTAAAACCTTCAAACGCTTTTATCTGCTTTTCCATATGCTTAAACCGCTTAATATCTCATTTCGCGCCACGACGGCTTTTAGTAAAGTATTTAAAAGAGCTTCCACCTATTTCGCCCTAGGCTTCCTAGGATATCCCGGCCACCATCTTGCCTTAATTTTTTTTTAGTTTTTCACATGTTCATATTTTTTTCAAAAGCTTTTCATTTAACACTTAAAATCTAAAAGTGGTCCCTATTTTACAATATTTAGTTTTAAAAAGAAAGAGTTACATTTTTCACGTATACCTTTTAAGAGTTTTATGAGTTTTTATAAATTCTTTTATATTAAGTTTTTTTAATAAAACTTTTAAACTTTTAAATTAATTTTTGTAAATTGAATTCTTATTAATCATATTAAATTTTCTTTATTAATATTTATTATTTATTTTTTCTTAAATTAATATTAGTTTATTTTAAAATTTGAAATTTAATTAATTAATTTTTTATTTATTTTTAGTTTTTCTAAAAGATATTTTTAATATGTTAGTCTAGAGGGGCTTATTTTGTTTTTAGACAATTTATTTAAGAAGGATAATTTTTTTAAGTAAATATTTACAATAGTTTTTTCTTTCTCATATAGTTGTGATTTTTTTATTGCAATCATGTCAATTTTAATTCCTGAAATTAAATTAACTAGTTCTTAACTATCATTCTGGAAAACTCATATATGTATTTTCATTTAAACATCTTTAGATGTAGCCACGTGATCCTAAATCTAAACCAGTTTGTCCGTGATCCAAAGATGAAATCTAAAAAATGGAATCTCAAAATGAAGAAGCCCCCTTGGTCTTCATAGGTATCCCCATGTTCACCTAACTTTATAAGTTCCACATTGGGACATGTACAACCCATTTCATGAAGCATTACGGGACAAACTCAAACAATTTATGATAGTACAAATGAATCAAGAAATTCAAATTCAAGATCAACTAAGATTTATGTATTCATTTTAAATCTTTATGATGATTTTTATTGAAATTTTACGTTTTAAATAAATCACCAGATGGTTTACAGTTAAATTAGATGGACTGACATTCATCTTATTCCAAAAGTGTCTTCCTAGACAATTTCAACAATTCATTACTAATTTTCATGCTCAATTAGCCATTCCTTCTTTAGCTACCCAATTAACTTATGATATTTTTCGTGATTTATTAAGACAAGAAGAGGCTAAGTTAATTCAGTTTGGTACTCTTAAGTCTAATGAACATGCTTTCTTGTCTAATCATAAGCAAAATTTTAAACCTCATTCTAAACAACAACATTATAATTCCAAACCTCATTATAATAATGGAAATGATCCTAGAAAGTTTAACTCTTCTAAGAAACCACATTGCACTTATTGTAATAAGGATGGTCATTGGCAAAACACTTGTTTTAAAAAGAAAAATGAGAAAAATCCTATGAAGCAAAATAATCAACAAAATAAACCTAATAATAATAAGTTTCAAAATAATGCAAATCAATCTAGATGTGCTTTTACTTGTAGTTCTAATGTTTCTCAACCTCTTGAATGGGTTATTGATTTAGGTGCATCTCAACATGTTACTTCACATAAAGAAGTTTTTGAGTCTATGCAACTTGATATATCTAATGTTCCTCTTCAACTTGCTAATAATCATACTTGTAAAGTAGAAGCAATTGGAGATGTGAATGTTCCTAATGGTAAATTGCATGATGTTTTATATGTTCCTGAATTAAAGACTAACTTGCTTTCAGTTGCTAAGCTTTTTCAAGATTATAAAATAGAATTTTACAAAGATATGTGCTATGTTATTGATCCAAAACAAAACAAGGTCATTGCTAATGCTAAATTATATAATGATAATTTGTTCAAATTTTATGAGTTTGCTCAATCTAGATGCTCTTTAATATCTACCATTGATTTCAATGTTTGGCATGAAAGACTTGGTCATATAAATTCTAACAATATTGCTTTAATGCAAAAGCTTAATATGGTAGATGGATTGCCTAGTATTGTTCCATCTAAAATTGTATGCACAGGATGCATGAGTGGTAAGATGCATAGGGAGCCCTTTCCACATGGTCAATCATGGAGGGCAACTCATAAGTTGCACCTAGTTCATTGTGACCTTTTGGGACCCATGGAGAATAACTCCATCCAAGGATCAAGGTATGCACTTACTTTTGTTGATGATTTTTCTAGAAGAAATTGGATCTATTTTCTTCATAGTAAGGATCAAGTTCTTGATATATTTTCTGAATTTCATAAATTTGTTGAAAGGCAATCTGGTTTTAAACTTAAAATTCTTAGAACTGATAATGGTAAAGAATATGTGAATAATGCTTTTAATAGTTATTTGAAATCATTTGGTATTAAGCATGAGCTAACTATTCCCTATACACCTCAACAAAAGGGTGTAGCGGAAAGGAAGCATAGAACTATTGTTGAAATGGCTAGATGTATGTTACATGCTAAAAATATGTCTTATAAATTTTGGGCAGAAGCTATGTTTTGTGCTACTTACATTATTAATAGGACTCCTACTAAAGCTTTAAAGGATATAACTCCTGAAGAAGCTTGGTCTGGTAGGAAGCCCAATCTTAAGCATTTAAGGATTTTTGGTTCAATTGCTTATGTTCACAAACCTAAACAAAAGAGGTAAAAATTAGATGCTAAATCTTCTTATCATATTTTTGTTGGTTATGATGAACATTCTAAAGCTTGTAGAGTTTATAATCCTCTTACTAACAAAGTTAAAGTTGCTAGAGATGTATGCATTGCTGAAAATGGTTTTCATGATTGTTCTAAAGTGCATAATATTGATTCTTCTCAAAATAAAGTTATTGTTGTGGAGGATAATCCTCAAGTTGAAACTCCTCTTAACCCTCCTAATGCATATCTTACTCATAGTGATAGTGATGATGAAAATGTTGAAATTTCTCCTTATGATTCTTCTTCTAGTGATGATACTCCTACATCTAAAAGAATGCCAAAATGGTTTAAAAATTTGTTGCAAGAAAGTGAGGATTATTTAGCTAAAAATTCACCTAAAAGAAGAAAGGAAAATTATTGTAATTATGCTTTGATGTCTAACATTATGAATTCAAATGATCCTCAAACTTATGAACAAGCTAAAGATCAACCTCATTGGAAAAAGGCTATGCAAGAAGAATATGATACTTTAATTGCTAATCATACTTGGGATTTAGTTCCTTTACCTCAAGGTAAGAATCTTGTTTCATGCAAATGGTTGTATAAAACTAAGGTTAATGCAAATAATGAAGTTAGCAAGTTTAAAGCTAGATTAGTTTCTAGGGGCTTCTCTCAAGTTGAAGGATTAGATTATAATGAAACATTTGCTCTAGTAGCTAAGATGCCAACCATTAAATTAGTTCTTGCTTTAGCTTCTCGTATGCATTGGCCTATTCATCAAATGGATGTTAAAAGTGCATTTTTAAATGGTGATTTACATGAAGAAATTTATATGTCTCAACCTTTGGGTTTCATTAAGGAAGGTAATGAAAATATTGTTTGCAAATTGAAGAAATCAATATATGGTTTAAAGCAATCTCCTAGAGAATGGTATTCAAAGATCAATGCTTTCTTTTTATCTCAAGGTTTCATTAGAACTAAAAATGATCCCAATTTATATATTAAGCATAGTGAAGATGATATTGTGATTATTATTGTATATGTTGATGATTTAATTATCACTTCTAGTTCTAACAATTTGATTAGTGATGTTAAGTCTTAACTCAATCAACAATTTCAAATGACTGATTTAGGCCTATTACATTATTTTTTGGGTATGCAAATTTGGCAAACACCTAAAGGTATTTTTCTTTCTCAACATAAATATGCTCAAGATCTCTTAGATAGATTTAAAATGAATGATGCAAAGTGTGTTTCTACTCCTTGTGAATTAGGAACTAAATTAATGGTTGATATGGAAACCCCTTTTGTTGATCCTACTTTATATAGGCAATTAGTAGGAAGTTTAAATTATCTAACTCTTACTAGACCTGATATTTCTTATAGTGTTGGATTGGTTTCTAGATTTATGTCTAAACCACAACAAACTCATTTTAAAAAAAAAAAAAGAATTTTAAGATATGTTAAAGGTACTCTTAATCTTGGTCTTTTTTATGATGCAAATTGTGATTTTTCTTTAAAGGGTTATACTGATCCAGATTTAGGAGGTGATCCCAATGATGGGAGATCCACTTGTGGTTATTGTTTCTTTGTTGGATCAGGTGCAATCTCATGGAATAGTGAGAAACAACAATCTACTTCTCTTTGTTCTACAAAAGCTGAATATAAAGGTTGTACAAATGCATCTAAAGAGGCATTATGGTTAAGAAGATTACTTGAAGACTTGGGCCTACCTCAAAAGGATCCTACTCCTTTATATTGTGATAATCAAAGTTCTATTGCTTTGGCAAAGAATCCAATTTTTCATGCAAGGACCAAGCACATTGCTCTTCAACATCATTTCATTAGAGAGCAAATTGAAGACAAGCAAATTTCTCTTTTGTATTGTAAAGGTGAAGATCAAGTTGCAGATATTCTCACCAAAGCTCTTTGTAAAGATAAATTTCTCTTCCATTGTAAAAATCTTGGATTACAACCCATTGAAGGGTTTGATGTAACCTCCCAAAGTAAAGCTTAAGGGGGGATGTTAGAAGATTAATCTTTACTTGGTGTTAAGCTATTCTTTAATTGTATTCTTATTAATCCTGTGGTGGAATATTCCAAAGGGAATCCCTAAAGCAAGTCTTTTGTCTTTGTCATCTCACATGTGAGGATGGTTTATTTTTTAATTCCCTTTTATTAAGTGAATATTTGTAACTTCACCTCCTTAAGAGGTGACACTTTGCATCAATACATAGATGAATGGTGTACTCCATTGAGTTTGGGAGTTACATTCTTAACTCTTCTTTCTCACCTCAATATTGAGTGCCCTCCTCATTCTTCAAGACTCATGCAAGCAAGCTAAGGCTGAAGCTCTCTCTCTTTGTATTATTCTTTAGGCATTTTGCCTCCATTCATAATATTGGGGTTTTTTCTTGTTTTTTCCCCTTAACAAATTCTTTTGTCTCTCTTTCTTTGGTGGTGCTTGGTTTGGCTACTTCAACCTATTTGGTAATCTCTTTCCTTCAAACAATTGCTAATTCATTAGTACTTTCCATTGCTCTTTTATATTTCCTTTCACATTATCAAGATAGAGAATTAGGCCTACATGAACAAGGTATCTTAGAACTAGTGTAGATTATTAGCAATCCTAAGCATCAAGGTCTTGGTTATTCAACAATTAAGGGTTCTAAGCATATTAGTGATACCTCTATAATATTGGGGGCAACTTTATCTAATGCAAGAATCAACATAGAGAGCACGAATGGTCTTTATAATGAAACTACTACCAACACTACAATTAGTCATAGATCATGAATCGTCATCCACACATATTTCAACCCTATGATTGGGACCAACAACAAGAGAAAAGGCTATATGCAAGAATGAAAGAAGTCATCTAAGTAAAAGAATCAGTAAAGCAAAATTGAAAAAGAAAATACAAATGGATACCAAAGCAAAAACAAGAAAATCATCCCTATCAAAATCCATTAGTCAAAGAAACTATGGTGAAAAATAAAAAAGGGAAGGTCATCCATTAAAAAAGTCCAACAATGCAAAATAAAGCTTCAAGAGTGACCTACAAGGTATATCAAGACGTTTGTCCCAATCAAATCTCCATATCCACCCATCGTTGCTCATCATCCCAAGTTTGGAAAATAAAAGGTTCCAAACTGTCGACCAATCCATCTAAATATCATATCCCTCAACACATTTCACCATCCATGATATCAAACCCTCTCATTGACCACGTATTAGTAGCAACTCTTTATCATAAGGATTCTAAGGGAACTTTATCATGTTGTGCGCATCAAGGTAAGGTTAACTCTCGTATCTACAAAGAAGACAAGAATTTCCAAAGGTTATACTCAAGCACCCATATTTTAGCAAAACAAATCATCAAAGTAGGATATCATTGTCACATCATAACAACAACAACAACCATACCAGCATCAAAAACATCTACACCAGCACCACCAGGTGGTTCAACATGAGAAAAAAATTGTCACTATAATGAAAACCTGGTAAACAAGCGTCTTGTGTGACTTAAAACAAAAATCAAGAAAATAGTCAAGAGAAAAATTATCCTCCAGTGAAAACCACTGTGGTGGCACTTTGGACAAGTACCATGATAAAAACTTGGCAAACAGGTGTCATGTGTAGAATTTTTCATCTACATGCACCATTTCAAATAGAAGCATCTCAGCTTATCCATAATAAATCCTATCCATTTTTATCCAAAATCCAACTTATCTTGATCTTGAAAAATGTTGGTGTACACTTTACACTTATGGAAAACATCTTGACATGGGTCACTATCATTGAACCTACCCCATCCAACATTATCTGAGCCATGCAACATTTTCCAAAAGGGGCATACTCTATCCAAACATGTTATCCTATCACAAGATAACCCATTACCCATGTTGCTAGACACTAGGGGCAAGTACTTACATCTTGCTTCAGAATAAATCTTGATCTATGTCTTCTAGCTCACATTATGATCTAGGCATTGTCCCTACAACAAGTACCACCAATGCACTATCAGGGTAACCTTCAAAGCAGTTTGTCCCAATAGCAAGGTATACCACCAATGCACTACCAGGTAGCCTTCAAAATAATTCATCCCAACAACAAGGTGTACCACTAATGCACTACCAAGGTAACCTTCAAAGATACCAACAACATGGATTATTCCTTCACACAAAATTCTAAGATATCAACATTTTCTTGAACCTCACAACTATCATCAGGTCTCCCTCTCTACATACCTTTCCCTTAATCCATTCCATCCCACCTCTCGTTCTACATGCATCTCCCTCCTTCCCAACTTCCCCCCTTTATCTACTTCTCTCTCCCCTTCCCTCTC